>VWZT01007725.1:1203263-1290536 GCA_013397055.1 Pachycephala philippinensis
TTTTAAGCGTTAATATCCTCTGAACTTAAAAATGCCTCCTAAATGTGGTAAAGTTAACACATGTTCCTGTCAAATTTCATTTCTGGAAGGTGTATGAGCAGATTACAGTTTAATGTTTTTCTCAAGGTATGTTTGTTTAAACTCCATCACAATGCAACTGTTTAAAGTCTGCTGTCTACATATGGCTTTTTATTTTTTATATTTGTATCCTGTGCCTAGATTTAGGTAGCATATAAGTTAAATTCTGTCATATATTAAGCAGTTAAAACTGATCCTAATTTTCAAGTGTCTGTTAGAATGCAAAAGGAGTCATGGCATTTATCTTGCAGACTCATGCTTTTGAGATATAAATGTAAAGAAATTTGACTTGCTGGGCTGGAGTTTCAGGTCATGCTGAATTTATGTTTGTGCAGACTTTTCTGAAGGAAAGAGCCTTTGCTTATATCTTACAAGGGATGTGAGGTAATGGACTTTTACACTGAGATGTTTGTACTTCCAGAAAAGCTTTTACTGACCAAGAGCAATGCCCAGCCACTCCTGCGGCTTAGATAAAATTAATTGGTAAAGAGACATTCCACATTTACAGAAAATGGAAATACAGGGTTTTGATAACTTTAGGGACTACTTTTCTTCCTAGAATTGACCATTTGAACATGCTGAGGAAGAGATACAGTGCTGTTGGTGCATTGAAATAAATCTCAGGGAAATACATTAGCAGGCAGGGTATGTAGCTGTGGATGTGGGCTAAATCAGATGGCTGTGATTATAGATATGGAAGAGAAATCCATGATGTGAATTCTACATGTATCTGTGTGTGCAAAATAAATCTTGACAAAATAACAGTGAAGGGATTAGTATATTCTGTGAAGTCAGAGTTGAAAAATAGTCCTGTGAGCTGCCTCCTTTTTAGTTAATGAAGACATAGGAATTTTTGTAACATATAGAAAATCAGGACTCTGTAATGTGTTCATTATCCTCCCATTAAAGATTGTCCTCGACATAGAAATGGAATATAAGTTAGCTTTATAGGGAAAATATCGACTAGACAAGCTGCTAACATGGAGATTGATTTTATTATTTAGAAAGGCAGAATATTAGGATACATGAGCGTTTCTTTTTTTAACAGAGATGCTATGCTGTCAGCAGTGAAATATTACTGCAGGAGAGTTTTCTTTTTATACACAGTGGTAAGAAGTATGGCTTCCTTTCTCGGCACTTCAGCCACAGATGCTATCGGCGAGACCATCTGTGGTGACAGATTTGTGTTATATCACTTCGAAACTCAGCGAAGCTGGTAAAGCCTCCTACTACAGGATATAAGTAGCTCCTGCTAAGGCTGGGATGCTTTACGGGGCTGTCTTTCTTCGTGGGGCAGAGCAGTGGGAGGATTGTGTGGATAGAGGCTCACAATAGCTTTCAATCACCTCCCCACCAAGTCTTGAAATGCTGGTGTGGATCTTCTGGGGCAACATCTACACAAAGCTCCTTCCCCTGGGTCCCACGGGGGATGGATGTGGACTCTTCTTGCTCTGTGTGAGTCTCTTGCAAAGCAATCTGAGCTGAGGATGTCAAGGGGGACACTAACCTCAGAGGGAGTCTGTGTAAGTGATGATACCGGGCTGGCATGTGGCCCACATCTCCTCTGGAGGAATGACTGCAGAAAGGACCATGTTCCCTCAGACCATCTCCTCAACATTACAGTGTCCTAAAGATGGTGACACTTTGGCTCACGGTGGGCTTCTTCCTGCCCAGTCATAATTTTTTCTTCTCCTAATCTTCAAAATTATTTTAATTGGTGTTCTGGGATTTCCTGGGCCAGGTTGGATGGGGGCTGGAGCACTCTGGTCTAGTGGAAGGTGTCACTGCCTGTGACAGTGGGGCTGGAAGTAGATGATCTTTTGGGTCACTTTGAACCCCCTTGTGTGATTCCCTGACTCCCAGGATGACAAGCTCTGATGAACACTGTTAGCAAGTGACCACGGTGACCATGACACAATTTGGGCACTGCTGGGACTGAAACCATGGCACCACACAGGGCCAGGTGCCCACACCAGGGGCAGGTTTTCAGCCATGAGTAGGCAATAAAGGGATGTTGATGGCTCAGAGCATCACACAGCACCTCAGTGCAGTGAGATGTGGTACAAACTGCTGTTTTGGCAAAAGCTTTGCAGAAATCCTCATTGAGCCAAGAGTGGAAACCTCCAGTCTTCACATCTGTGACTGCTGAAAGTATTTGGAGAAGTGTTAGATTGCAAAGATATTCATGTCTGCTAAGCATAAAGAAAAGCCACAGGTTTAGACTGAGAAGCAATATTTGCTGCTAAAGACATTGCAATAGCCTTGTCCCGTGTTCAGAATCAGTAGGGCATGCTCAGGTACCAAATAATCACAATTAATTCAACACTACGGAAGCTCTCCAAGTATCTTGAACTGAGATTGACATATTCCTCAGCCCCTCATTCCTCATCTCAAATTCTAACAAGTAACAAAAGAGCTAAAAGAGTAGAGCACCTTCACAGGAGTTGACATTCCATGATCTCAAGTTCCCCACCTACAAAACAGAAGAGATCATCCATTTGGTCGTGTTGAGGAATGGCCATGACTTCTTTCAGTAACAGAATCCATAAAACAACCAAAAATAAAACTATGGCATTTTACAAAATCTAAGTGATAACAAACACCTACTTGTCAGTATAAATTTGTAAAATTGTCCTTCCGTTCTTTTAAAATAAAATCCTACTGATAGCTTATACTTCAAAGGCAACAAAGAGACTTTCCAATAGATGATCTGAGGAATTTTTTTTTTAATCCTTGTCTTTGGAAATTTAGACTTGCTGCATTTCCTCCACAATAATTTTGCAGAGGGAAATCATGGCAGTTTTTTCCTGGGTGCTGTTCCTGCATGCAGAACAGCAGCCTAAAATTTTCCAGTTGGTAAGATAAATATTGAAAGAGTCATCAAATGAACAGTTCTTTTTTTGTGAAGTAAGTATTTCCTAAAGGATAAATTGTCGATCAGTTAAGTCCCTAGCTGATACATCTTCCATGTGGAAGCTTGTCTCCTCTTTATTTTTCCTTTACCCTTCCTCCTTCTTTCATTCTTCTGAGTGTTTGGACTCTTGTTTTACAAAGACAGAGTCAGGCATAGAATAGCTGGATTCATTGCAGCTGGATTACTGCGTGTTTGGCATCTGTGGTCGCCACACTGCCTCTGAGCAAATTCTCCACTCAAGTTCTCTTCTTTCTTGCTTTTAAAAATGTGAACTGGCCATCATCCATTTTAAAGCAAAACGGAACCAGCAACAAATACTTGCTGCATTTGATTATTTTTACTTTTTTTTTTAACATACCAGAAGTCTTGTCTCCAATGAATGTGTTTTAAAAAGAAGAAACTGTGACTGGTTTTACTTCAGTATCAGTATTATCCCTTTAACTGGACTCCTTTTCATGAGGTGTTTGTCAGGAGGGTTGTTGTTTGTGTACACATAATAGGATCAAGCTAAGCTGATGATTGCACTTTTAATAATAGTTTTTTTTCTTGTTTACTGTTTGTTTGGGTTTTTTCAGTCTTCAATACAATCATTTGATGCAGCACTCCAAAATTCTGCCGTAGCAGGTTGCTGGTGGCTGTGTTTGTTTCTCTGGCCATTGGCAGTGCACAGAATGATGGGGGATTGCAGGAGGTCTGACTTTGTCTCCAAAGCTGGACGCTGGTCCACGCTACATACACACAAAGGTATTTCCCCCCCAGTAACTCTTCATACAGCTAAGGTGATCAGTGCTGGAACCCAGCTGCTCCTTATCTCTCTGGCTGTTGACTGGATAATTTATAGCCCTGGTAAAACAAAGCTGTGAGGGTGTTACAAGCAATTAGAGAAGCAGGGAGGGGAACCACGAGCTCTTGTCAAGTGGCAGCATCATCCAGCCTGGGTGTGCTGCTTCTGGGCACCTTCTGGTGAAACCCCTGCTCAAGAGCCTCTCCAGGCAGGGTCTGAATGACACAGTCAGCATGAAGTCCTACCAAGGTTTGTGGGTGAAATGAAATTTAAATGTAGACAGGAGTTATTGCTATAGAAAAAGTCCTGGCAAAGAAAAAGAGATGATCACCATGCCACAAGTAAAAACAAAAGAAAACCAAAATCTTCGTCATAAAATTCCATTCTTTATTGTGTTCTTGTCATGTCCTTGAAGCCTGGAATTCCACCCACTGGATAACTGGGGTCAGAACACAGTTCTGCCCCAGACGTATGATGACTGTTCTGTAAAGAACAATACTTTATTAACAATATGTTTAAGTTATGTCAGCTATCACCCATACATGAACTTTTATTGACAGCTAAATAGAACCTGAATGATTTGAGCTTTTGGCTGTCATTCAGGGGGGCATTTGCTTTCAGGTCTGCCTTAACCTGCAAGTATGTAATTTGTTTAATTTATGGTGCTGCATAGGAAATGAACCTGGGTCTCTGGTGCTCAAAGGCAAATTTAGTAATCATCTGCATGACTTGATTCCTTATTCCAGTAATATGAAAATTGTCAATTATGGATGAATTATAGGTGCTACTGATACCTGTAATTTGGTTCTGCAGTTTTGTAAACATATGCAGCTGCGTTTAATTGTGTTTTACTAGTCATGTAATTCATTAAGGTGCACCTGCAGTCACCTAAGATACAGATATTAATGAACTGAAACGCTCTATTTCATTGTCTGCTATTTATATTGACATTCCTTACAACTGTTTGTTTTTAATCACATATCTGTGTATCTGAGATGCTGATATTAAAAAAAAAAACGAAATTTTTGTGAAATAAACAGAGAGCATATCTAGGTGCTATATTTTTAACTTCTGAAAGTACTTTCTAAATAATTAATTTAAACAATTGCTTTTCCATGCAAAGCCCAAGACTGGAGGAAAGCTGTAGAATCGATTTTTGCAGCAGTTATTGTGGCAAAGATGAATCATTAGATAACTGATTCCAGGCATGTGAGCTGCTGAAGCCCTTACTGTGTATTTCCATGCTCCAGTGGTGATGGATGTTGTTCAGCTCTGCCTGAATACAGTACCGTTACCTTTTAACTTCCAGTCCAATCTCTTGGAGATGTTATCTTCAGATTTGGGAACACACTTATGAAATGGGCATTTTATTTTGCACAAATATGTGTTTAATATTCACAGCCTGTTCCTTCTCTGCTGCTGCTGGATATTCCTTTCATTTGGATTAAAGCAAAAACCAAGGAGATTTATTAGCCATGGAACCAGTCCTTGGTTCAGTGCATTTTGGAGAATGTGCAAGTAGAGCACTGAGAATCTAATCGTACTCCGAATTTGATTTTTCCCTTCTTTCAGCATTTCTCATTTGGCCTATTATTATCAGGTAAAAATGTTTTTACGGCAGAGTCTTGTGCCTTCAGCAGGTCTGGGGCAAACTCTGGCTCCATAGGGAATTGTCATAACTTTGCAGAGGATAAAGGTGGAAAAGGAAGTGACAGAGAGAGCTTGAGTTGCTGTCTGCATCCCTGGGAACGTTGCTCCGTGGCTGCTGTCTGCACGGGAGCACACGGGAAGAGTGATGAGCCCATTAGCTGTGAGCTGCTTAGGGAAACACAAACTGCTCCATCAGGCCAGCAGACATGCTCTGATCTCCTCCCAGTGCTGCTCCCAGCCTGCTGCTGCTCTCACCATTAGCTGCCTCTTGTCTCTGACAAAGTACCACAGTCAGGGACCTTCTTCCCATTGCTGCTTTCTCCTTGAACAGAGCTTTGTTTCTCTCATCCCCTCTACTTTTCCCCAAAGGGTTACTCCCATTTAATAAGACTCTTACAAATACAAAAGAAGCCACACCACTGAAGTTAAATAGCATAGTAACTAAACAGAATAAGGTTATTGAGTTCTGGACAGATGTAGGCTTCCTTACCTGAGGTTACAAATGTTGTCGTTCCCATCCCTGAATCAAAGGCATTGTATTTCTTGAGAAAAATCTCTTTCCCTTTAAGAACCTGTTGGTGGATTGAGGATCATTCCTGGAAACAACTTTAACTTGTATAGTTTCTTTTCAACGAAATATTTTTGGTCAGGAAAGTTTTCCAATCTCTAGCTTATTAGAATACTCTTCCTGCTTGACAGAAAGTTGTTCCTCTGCCCTGTAATATAGGTCCTGGGACAAAAATAGAGTGAATCCTTTCCATATATCTTGACATTTTCAAGAATGTGTAAAATTTCTGTTGCAGGTTGGGGGGGAAGGGTGTTAGTTCCGCATTTCAGAAGTTTCTGTGATCTGTGTGTGTATGATGACATTATGTCAGGAAATATTTTCTGGCCTTATGAGATTTTGGGATAGATGCTTTTGCAGTTACAATATTTGTCACAAAATGGACTAATCCCATCGTGCAGATGAGGCACTTTGTGGCTTGGCATCATTTAACAGCACAGTGATGGTTATTGTAAGAGCAGGCTAAATATTCTTCAGCCTATCTAGGATATTAAGTTCTACCAAGCATCACACCTCCATTTCTGGAGGTGCTTTACAGACACAGTTTCCAGCTAGGAAAATGTCAAGCAAGAAGATGAATTGGAACCTGAATAGCAGGACTTGCATAAGAAGACATGGGCTCCTCAGATGGAAGAGGCAGATATCAGGACAGATGCCTTCAATTAGAAGGAATTAAAGAATTATGTTGTAAATAACTTGAAAAAAAAAACACAGGAAAGAATAATCTGATTGTGTCTGTTCTGACATCTGTGCAAGTGTTGAAGTGTCCAAAGGCAGGAACATTTGCAGGAAAAATCAAAGTACTCATGTGTTCTTCTTATGCCAGGGTCTAAAAACAGATGAAAAAGTTAATTGCATTTTTCATCTCTTTCTTTGTTATACCCGTTAGGAACATTGCAGACAACTGGAGGAGCAAGTAAAGAGCAAAGAAAAATGGACTGCCATTTTTGGGGAGGGGGCTGGGAGATAAGGAAAGGTGGACAGGAATTTTCTGTACATCAGATTGGGGATGGCCTTATTTACTAGGGAATTCTATTCAGAAACCTGAGTTAATATGGCAACTTGGCTGTTTTGTGGTTCTATTCTGCTGACTGTATTGAAATTAGACATTAAAGAACAATTGAAATGCAGAAAAATGTTAACAGTAGGCTACATTTTGCAATCATTTTGTTCAAGCTGGGCTTTCCAAGGAAGTATAGAACAGATGAAGCATAGTTCCATTAAATTAATGTGTTGGTTGAGGCACTTTAAAGTCCTCCTTCAGTGTAATAACAGGATTTGTGAGGAAAATGAGGTGCCCAAGTCCCACAGGCTGGGTCATTTACCAGGCCTTGCCATTAAGCCAGCTCCAGTTGGGGTTATTTTCTTCCTTAGACTCAGATAAAATCTCCTCCAAAGTTTGCCTTTCACTGGACTTTGGAGTTCTTGGCACTACTGACATCTTACCCACTCCACTGTGTGAGGAAACAAGATTCAGCCTTCATCTCTGCCTAGGCTCTTCACTTGAAGTTTCCTTTAAATGAGATGCTCTTCCAAGCCACATAGGTACCTGGATTCAAGATAAAACGTCTCAGTCATTAAATGGGTCCTTGCCTTGCTGCAATCCATGCAGTATTGGGAATGGCTCAAGTAGCTTTGAGTTTGCAAATGTATTGATTTTTCTGCTCCTTTTCCCTCTGCCAAGAAATGTACACTGGTTATGACAGCACCTATCTCTAGAAGAAAATTTCTCACATAGAAACAGGCTTCAGAAATGAATGGCTTTATTACAAACTCACAGAGTTGTATGGCTGCATTTGCTTTGATCATTGATTTGTACATAGTGAAGTGCTAGAAGAGAGGAGAGGTGTATCCAACTCTCAGCTGACCAGTAAGTGCCATATATAATTGATTCTTTTGTGCCAAGTGGAAATTGAGTTTTCTTGGCTTAGAAAAAGGTGCCTCTTTCTGGAGTTTGCTGCCATTAAAATACTCCTGTTTATGCTCATCATCGCTATTGCTGTGTAGTATTGTCATTTACTTCTGCTGCTGATTTCTCAGCACACTGAATTAATGAACTTAAGTTTATAACCTTAATGCTTGTTTGTATAATTGGTTCTTGCTACATTGAACGTTTACCCTTATACCTCATATCTTTTATGGCTGAACTCCACTCAAACACTTCACTGATGAAGGCTTGTCCAGACCGTGGAATTGCTCCATATACAATACAAGTCAGTCTTTGGTTTCCTGCAGTACATATTAAGGATAATTATCCTAAACTTGTCTTGAAAAAGGACAGAAACATGATTATTTTTTGGCAAAAATAGGAGTCCAAGGGGTACAAAAATGGAATAATTTTCTCTTTTTTTAACAATATGGGCAACTTCAGGATGCTTCAAGACGTGCCTTGTGCTAACTCGCAGCTTCCTAGTCTCCGCTGAGGATTTTTGAAAGGCTCTCAGAGCAGAGCTCACCGTGGAAAGCACACAGCGGCTGTGTATTAAACACAGCTTTAATTTGAAAAGAAGTGTGGGATAGTTTATAGTTTAATTGGTTTGTGGCTTCATCTGTCTAGAGAAGGTAGGAAGAAGGGATATAAACCTTCCTCCGCTCTGCAGCTTGCCTGAGCCTCCGCTCCCAGCGAGAGCCCAGGAGAGGGTGGGCAGCTCCCAGGGCTGGGTAACACCTTGGCTCAGCCCTCCCACGCGCTGGGTCAAAATAGCTGAGCCAGCACCTGCGTGTGGGGAGGCAATAATTTAGTCCTGCTCCAGGCCAGCAGCAACTCAGTACCCTTTCCCTCCCACGGGGAGTAGGTGCTGGTGATTCAGAGATGTGTCTCTGAGTCAGGTGGCCTCCTGGGGCTCTCGTGGGACGCTCGCTCCTGGTTTAGAGGGCGGAGATGCAGAAGAGTGGATCCTCACCAAAATATCACTGGAAGGGGCCGATTGCATCCAGTCTGAGAAGAAGGTGTAAGGAACTGCTGTGTTTTTTGGTTCATAGAATCACAGAATGGTTTGGGTTGGCAGGGACCTTAAAGCTCATACAGTGCCACCCCCTACCATGGACAGGGACACCTTCCACTATCCCAGGCTCTCCAAGCCCTGTCCAACCTGGCCTTGGACACTTCCAGGGGTGGGACAGCCACAGGTTCTCTGGGCGACCTGTGCCAGGGCGTTACCACCCTCACAATAAGCAGTTTTTTCCTAATATCCAATCTAAACCTACTGCCTGCCAATTTAAAGCCATTCCCCCCTGTCCTGTCACTCCTGGGCCTTGTGAATAGTTCCTCTCCATCCTTCTTGCAGGCCCTCTTCAGGTACTGGAAAGCCACTATTAGGTCACCCCAAAACCTTCTCTTTTCCAGGCTGCACATCTCAATTATCTCAGCTTTTCATCTTTCTAGACAATGTCCTATCCCTGAGGTGTTAAAAGAATGGTTCAACATCCAGAAGCTGAAATTTATTCCCACTCTTTCCAACTGGTTGTGTTCTAAAGAATGTGCTATAAGGCACAGGAATGTGATCATAGTAAAGCCTGTTGTGCCTGTAGAGATGCCATAAGTGTCTTCTCGTGCCTGCACTTCAAAAGGCAGCACTTCCAAAGATAAAGGAGGAATCTGAAATAGTTGAGGTGGTAGAAATTTTGTGGCAAATGACTTTCCAAAGAAAAACTTATTTCTTCACAAATCTGAAAATGCCCATCACTAAAAATGTCAGCTTAATGCAAATTAATGTGGAAAAGAATATTGGAAGTTTTCTCTGGTGTATCCCTGAAGGCTCTCCTGAAGGACTGTAATGTTGCCTTCACTGCCTGCCTGCTGGAGGGAAGGGAACATGCAAGATTTTTTCCCCAAGGCAGCAATTTCAGCCGTGCTTAGATGGAGTTTGGGTCTGTTTTGGTTTTTTTCCCTAGAAAAGGGAAGCAGATGGAATTATGTTTCTTCAGAGTTTGGTGATTTTCTTAAGCAACTTTTTTTTTCCTTATACTTTCTGACCAACTAAGCACCCGGGCAAACAGAGAAAATTCTGGTCAACATCTTTGTTCTGAAGGTGTTATGGGTTACTCTGTTACCACCAGGCTTCCAAATTCTTTTTCCTAGTTCAGGCACAAGAGGAAGTGTCAGGGTTGCAGTACTGCAGGAGCTGCTGCAGGTGAAGAACTTGTTCTCTGTGTGTTGTTTTCCTGTTGGGGTTCTTTCTTGACTCAGTCTTTTTCTGAGATTTTGTAAAAGACTGTGACATCCTTTTGTTTCTGATCATTTCTGCTCCAAGACTAGCAAACATGCAGGAATAACATGACATGTTTAGAATCCACCCAAAACCCCAAGAAATTTCTTCTTTCCCATTTGCTGGGCCAGGTTATTCACTGTCTGTTCCTAGACAGTCAGTGCTGATTCTCTCAAAGGAGCAGTGTTACTATTTCTTGTAAATATATTACTTGTGAACACTTTATTAGCTAAAATGAAAGTATGATCAAACCCTTAGGCAGGAGAGAAAGCAAATGAAAGAACGGGAGAGATTCAGGATTTTGTTCTGTCTTAACAGTAAGTGACTCAGACTTGTATAAGGTAACTTTTATTCCGTTTTCTGCACTCATGCCATGACATACTCATGTCTTGTTCTCTCTGTAAGGAGCCTGGGGTACTTGTGAAAAGGCTGTCATCAGCGCCAGGGAGAGACAAGTGCCGCATGAAAAGCGACAGTGGAACTTTTCCTGCTCTACCAGTGTCGTTGCCTTGATTTTTTTTGGAGCTGTCTGGAGAATAAAAGCTGTAGCTCAGCTATTACGGCCATTCAAACAAACCTGGCTATAAATATCTCTGCTGGCTCCAAGTAGAGTGTAGTTTTTCAATGGGAGTGTTTGCTCAATCGGTCTCTCCTGACCGTCCCCAAGCAGTCAAGGCTCTGCAGAGGAAGGGCTGCTCTCCAGAGAAACACTTTCCCCCAGACGTGGAAGTCTTGTGTCTCTTCCCAACACTTCTAAAAACCTATGGTGAGAATTATGGTCACCCTCCTCTCCCAGTGTCTCGGAAAGAATGGTTTGCATGTCTGGAAAGGAGTAACTGCGCTGTTGATTATTGTTGGTACAGGTGGGGGGTACCAGTGGTGTCCCATATGTGGTTGTTGCAGGACTGCTGGTTTCCCAAGTGATTGTACTGGGGACCCACACAGCCCCTTGCCAGGTTATTTGATGGATATTTCCAAATTTCCTTACCAAAGGAAATTATTTTTATCCTCTTCTGTTACCTGTGAATGAATCCTGTAGTTCTAATCTTCAAATTCGGGTTGAATATCAGTCTAAAACTTCATGGTAATGTAATTGTTTCATATGAAATCATTCCACTTCATAAAAGGTGTGTTCTGATGGTCTGGAAGTAATGTTAGAGAACAGAAATACCTCAGAAACGCTAATGCACTATTGCTAGAATTGTGTTATCTAAAAAATACTTGAAGTGCCTTTCTACTCTGCACTGTGTCCAGAATCAAAATGAGGCAAGAAAAATTTTTTAAGATAAATTGGTTTGTGAAAAATTTATGTGCACTTTACTAGTGCAGGCAGGATGTAATCTGCTTTGTATTGAATCTGCTTGGAAAAAAAAAAAAAGCCACAATGATAATGAGATTTTTTAAAGGCACTTTTAAATTCATGCTGGCAAAAGACAAATAGTCATGACTTTTAATTTCTATAAACTTAACAGCTGGGGACAAAATAAAGCGTTATTAACTTAAGGGGTGTAAGGAAGTTGCTTTTGCTTCAAGGACGAAATAAGTTATTCTATTCTCAGTGTTATTCATCTCAGCTGTCTGTCTAATCTTTCTGCTGGTGCAGCCAGGCCAGTGAGTGGGTTTATTTATACTGCTTTTACTGTTAGCAGTGAGAGAAGAGGGGCTGTAGACATCTTTGGTGATGTCTGTATTCCTTGTCCTTGGTAATGCCTGTGAAAACACTTATTATGGAGGAACTGAGCTTCAGAGGCAAGTTGCTCTACTGCTCAATGGGAGATTTCTTGTATTCAAAATATAAACTGTATTACAAAATAGTGAGGCACTCCTTCACCTTATTTTATTGTTTGGAAAAATATTTGTCTCTTCTACCATGATAGCCATTAATGATAAAGCTGTTTGTCCTTGTCAGACTGAGTTCTTACACCAATTTTAATTGCATTAAGGACAATTTACTGTTACTGGAGGATAAAAAACAATTATTTTTATTAATCCCTGTATGTAATGTATTGCAATGAAGAATCGATCTCTTTGGTTTTGTCTTTCTTTTTTCATTTTGATTGTAAATTTAGTGGTAATCCAAAGATTTCCACCATTTTTTGTACTCTTATGTACCTGCCCTTTCTTTTGCCTTTTGAATTCAATTGCACTTGTATTAGTGATTTATTTTTTTTGCATTTGTATTAGTAATTTATCTTTTTGCACTTGTATTAGTGATTTATTTTTTTGCTGTGAATATCTTTGGTTGCCACCTGCAGACTCCTCCTGTATTTTCCTGGACTTCACCATGGAAGAAGTTGTAGAATATATTGTGTTAATATAAACCACAAGTTCATGTTTACATACCGAGGAGTCTCCCCTGAGTCCCCAGTCTTTACTAACTGATTTGTCATGGAGGTGAGGGGCACAACCTCTGTGTTTAGGAAATCAATAGCAGTTGCCATTTCCATTAAGGAGTCTTGGCCGAAGTTGTTCTGTCTTACATATTACATTGCTGTCAGGATATGCTTTCACTTGCTCATGGCCCGAAGCTAAAATGGGGACAGACCAAAAAAGGTAGAGGTTTTTTCCTTGAATAAGCATATCATGTCTGTAGGATTGGGAAGGACTGATCTGAAGATGGCTTGAGCAGAGAGGGAATACAGGAAAAATGGTGTGAGTAAATGTTAAAAGAGTGTACTTACACATGCTAAGCCAAACCAGAACAGTAAAAAAAGTATATATATATATATAGTTTGACCTAGTGTAGAAAAATGAGCTGAAGTGCCAAAAATTCAGAAAGATTGATCCCTCTGCACGGAAGGTTTCTTTGTGCACTATAAGGGTAGCAAACTAATACCTCTCAGTTGTTCTTGACTGCTGCATGATGGCATTCCCAGGCACCTGAAAGAAGGACTAGTCTTTGAAATAACTGTAGGTAGAGTAGCAGCAAGGAGTCATGTTTAGGAGAAAATGTATTTTTGCCATTGCCAAATTGTGGCTTCTGCAAGGGCTTGCTTGGGCTAAAGCTCTTTATTTGTACCTGTTGCTGTTCTTTTTCAATACTTCTGACCTTCAAGGCATGTTTTTTTGCCTTTGAAGTGCAGGAATGCACATGAGTGCACCAGTGTGGTGATGTCATTACAAAACCAACTTGCATCCCTGTAAATTCTGCTGAGGGAGTGGACTGAATCCAACCATAAATACTTCTGAAGTCATCGTGGAAAATTGCAAAACACATCTTTCATGACTTCGGATTGGCACTAACCATTTCCTCTAGGCAAGAATGTCATTTAAAAGAGATTGAGCTGCACATGACAAGGATGAACTCTCCTCCTCCTCCCAGGGTGCTACTCAGAGCTTACCTGCTTAGCACCCTCTTCTCTCACTGGAGCATTAACTTGGTTAGACCCCGAGGTGGGACTGGAGAGATGCTCCTGGGGGTTCAGCATCAGCACCAAGGCTGCAGGAGTCTTGGCCATGGATTCTTGTCTACAGCATCCAACACCCACCTAATGGTAGGAAAATATTTGTCTCCCAAGGCAATGCTAAATTTACAGCGGCCACAGTGGTGTGGAAGTGGGCATGAAGAAAATTCGCAAATTCACCATCCCAGCTTGTTTTTCAGCATCTTTCTGCCTGGAAGAGCCACTGTGCCATTGCTTGGTCTCAGACATTCTCTGGTGTAGTCCAAATACTCTGCCTTTAAACACTGACCACCATCAGAACGGTGCCAGTGCTGACTGCTGTACTCACAGACACGAAAATCTGAGGGAAGATCCATTTCTATCAAAATTATTAAAGGGACATCTAATAGTACTGTTTCAGTTCAGGCTTATTAAATACTCTCCGTTTTATCCTTCATTTTCAGGGATTTATAATTTTGCTATAAAAATTCATTCAACCTTGAAACTTGGCATCCATCGTTTCACTCCACAAGATATTTTTAAAGATACAAGAGCAGAAATATTCCTATTCTGGCGAGGGCTTAAATGGATGTTAACTTTCAATCCTGCTGCACAGCACATTGGAAAGTTGAAAAAACTGCTGAAAATTACTGCTAAAAAAAAAAAAAAAGCCTTTGCAGCAATAGAGCTTGGATTATCCACTGAAATCTTGGTCTGTTGAATGTGAAGGGTTGTTGTCCAGTTTCAGAGGGAGCTGCTGAGATGCAGATCCCTCTGCACTGTCCTTTGTGCAGGAGCTGGAGCCAGGTGCTCCTCCTTAGCAGGACCATGTCCCGTGAAGGAAGAGCTTTACAGACAGGGCCGATACCCAACCACACCCTGTTCTGAAAACAATGGGAACTGGGAATTTTAGCAAGTGGGCTTCAGCTTTGAGGGGTGGGAAGTCCTGTATCACACGAATGCCTGGCAACTTTAATAGTTTGGCAAGGGGCACAGTGGCACTGAGATTGTGTGTTCTGGGGAATTATTGGGAAAAAACCTTTCTGTTTAGACTTGGAACAAATTCCTTAAGGTCATTGTAGGATCTCTATCATCAGAGCTCATGCTGGACAGGCTAAGCAAGGCATGTGTCAGTAATGTCTCAGGTACAGAGGGAGAGTTGGACTCTCTCACATGTCCTCCAGCCCATTTCTCACACATTTTTCACGATAAAATTTGCTCTGTGCTTTCTCATTAGTGCTGCTTATGCCTCTCCCCATTCAGCAGGAGAGCGCTCTGCAGCTGTCTTAAGTGGGCCCTTATTTCTTAGAGCAGAGAAAAAGTTTTTTGGTCTCAGTGGAGGTCTCCATTTTCCTGTCCTTTTTTCCTAACATATCTGAGCCTGGTGCCTTCTTGATTTCATTGGCATTTAAACCGCTTGACATCTTTAGCCCTCAAGGATGCTCTGAGCTGTAAAGGCTCCTTGCTGAAGCTGCTGTTCTGGAGTTAGAGGTGATGCACGATTGGTTGGCTGCTTCATGCACTAAAGAAATCAAGCAGCGTGTAGCTTCTCCCATTAAAAATTAACACCCTGCAGTAGGCAGTAAAGACTTCCAGTGTTTTGTTGTTAAGGAGCAAATAATGGAAAAAAACCACCTTTTTGTTAAAGTAGGAGGGACGCTTCAAACTAAGAGCTGTCTCCTGTTGTGTAGCTATCTCTTCCTTGGAACTGGTGACTGGAGAAGGATTTCTGGGAACGTGTGGCCGTGCATGTGGTTTGCTTGGATGTTGTTCCACAGTTCATATCCATACTGCTTTTACCTGCTATGGGCAGTGTATGCAATGTGTTAAGAGATGGATAAGTACCTGTTAGAGCTGACAGTATTTGGATATCCTTTCACATACTCTGTGTTCATGTAAAGCTTCACACGGCTGCAGATGGCTAATTCAAAAAGAGGCCTGTGGGAAATTTGGCATCGAGTATATTTGTTAATGCAAATAACAATAATTCATGTGGGAAGGAGTGAAAGGATCATTTAAATGGAGCACTGATTCCAAAACTTCCCAGACATCTGTGAATATCCTGGGTTAAGGGGCCAAGCTTGTGCTGGGGGATTTGGTATCTGTTTGGGGTTATCTGAAGGTGAACTGTGGCATGTCCATGTTCACATCTACTTTGCACACTCAGCTTGCACGGGGGGATTTGCCTGGTGCGTGGGGTTCTGTTGCCCTGCTGTAGCTGTCTCAAGCTGTTCCTCACTCTGCAAAGCAGCGATGACTTGGAGCCTGGGAAATGTCCGCAGAGTGGGATGCGGTGATCGGAGCAGACTGGTGGAAAGCAGGCACGTTTCCTCTGTCTGCCTCAAACTGCATAATGGTTCTGGCAAGGACCACAGCGAAAGTGATGAGAGAGGGCATTCTGTCCAGCCAACTGTCACTGCTCATGTCCACCTCCCTCTGCCCCCCTGGTACATCGTCCCTCTTTCCGTGGCACCATCTAAATGCTAAACAGCAGGGCTGTTGTGTGCCTGTAACTATGCAGCACTCTTTTGTTCCACTCTCTGCAGTCATCAGATGAGAAAGAAAAGTAGTTATTAAGTAATCGAAGATTTAGGAGAGCTCTGAAGCGCTGTCATGCAAATAAGAGGGAAAAATATGATGTTATAAGAATGAAGCATTTGTCTTGAGAAGGTCTCTAGAGTAATAGAAAATGAAGGCTATCTATTGAACAGCGTGGCAGCAGAGGGGTCCTTCAGCTCCTCTGGCATGTGACAGGATATAAAAGCTGGTGCTCACAGTCTCTGTCTAATTGGGAGTAACTGCAGTAAACGAGAGATGTAATAAGACCAGTTAGAATAAATGCTATTAACGAGGAACACGTATTAATACTGATACGGTGATTGCTGGGTATTGGTGCGCAGTTGCTAGTTTTAATTTTAATTTCACATAGAAATGATCTATTGTCAGCCACCCAGTTGTCCAGCTCAGTGCAAAGATTTAGCTAAGACACCTGAATTCAGGCTCCCCTGGTTGCTTTACCCACATTTCACTGTGCTTCTCTGTAAATTCTGTCCATAGCCTCCAACACATCCTTTATGGAAAGAAAAGAGCAATGTCACTTTGAGGCAGATCCACAGGGTTTAGACCAACTTTCCATTTCCTCAGTTAATTACCAACATAATCTCTAGATAATCTCTTCTCAAGTCTATGAAGATTGGCTGCCTTTGAATTCAGAGGACACTTGGTCTTTTTGGATCGTAGCCATAGATTAAACTTCTTCAAAGTGGAGATAGCTGTACTTTCCTGCTGTTGATTGAAACATGCCACTGAACACTTCTGAAGCTGGATAACCCCTCCAGAAACACAAACAATTGCTGGCACCCCGTGTCCTCCCAGCTCAGAGGTGCCAAATCCCATTATAACTCATTTCTGTGCAGACAGTCAATCATAGCCTTGTTGTTCAGTGTGTAAGAGAATTTTCCAGTGTTACTGGGAATATTTTATCAATAAGAAATCACACAATAGAAAATAGCTGTTTGCACCAAATTTGCAAAATCATGTCTGTAGTTGTGGTGCTATATGTTGTTATTGCATCAACCTAAACAGGGGAATTTTCTGCCTGTGTTTTCTTAACTATCCTCATCTTGACTGAGTTTTTACATCTGCCATGAAAGGAGAGATCTCCCATCTGCAGGAGATGTGCCCCTGTGGCTTGCACTCCTCTGCTATCTTCAGTCCCAGGAATATTACCTCTGCAGAGCACCCCCCTACAGAAACCTCATAAAGTTTCTCTGATCTCACCCCTGGGAACTTTGCAGAGGATCAGAAAACTTTCAGAGGAAAATTAAACAAGTGGTAGAACTTATTTAAATTAACAGTTTTCCCTTATGCTGCATGCTTTCCTTCTGTATCACCCACATCACCTCTCCAACTTTGTGCAGGTTGATCTAAGGATCCATTTTGCTGCTCTGAGCATGGCAGGGAGTGCAGGATCCTCTTTGTCTTTTAGGAACCACATCAAAATGTTCAGGCTTATGCCAGGCTGTGCCTCAGTAGCCTCTAAGACCATTCCTGGCCCTGTTCTCGTGGTACTGCACTTCTGAGGGGCTCACTAAAAAATGCTGAGGACTGAGAGCATGAACCCATTTTGTGTTCACTATCAAATGCTTAATGTATGTTTTCCTGTAGGGCATAAATTTAAATTAAATTTTTGTTTTTAATTGGTCTTATACTTCTAAACTATTTCACATCAAAAAAAGCAGATAGCTGCCTAGTTGTGTTGGTGGGGTTTGTCTTTGTTTGGTTTTAAGATTGTGTCTCTAGCAGCGAGCCTGTCATTTAGTTTGCTGGTGTTTGTTTACAAACTAAACTCTGCCCATATCTGAACGTCACGCAATAAATGTCTGCTTGGTTTCAGCACCAGATATGACCCATCGTTCAGATATCCATACAGTAATTTCCCATGAGCTCAGAGGAAATCATTCCATCTCCCAGTGGACATCCAGCACCATTTTCTATTGTATTTGAATTTTCTTTGCTTGTGATATTGCATTTCTCCCCCTCCCCAGACACATGTAGTCACTCCAGTTTCTGGTAATAAGTTTTTGATCAGGTTTTCTTTGTACTCTTCAGCTTTTGAAAGCTCACCATTGGGGTAAATTTCCCTTTCATCTTCATGTAGCCTTCTCCTCCCCTTTTTCTCTGAAAACAACTGAAATTGGTAAGGAAGAAAGTTGCAGTGCAAACACAATTTGCTTGTTTAGTTTGAAATTGTAGATCTCCTTTTATGAAAATTCTCTCTGCAGTGAGGGAAAAAAAACAAACAAACAAAACCCCAACAGTTATTTTTATCTTTTGACATTAAAATCTGAAATTTTTACTTATGAAGAATAAGACAACTCTCTCGTTCACCAGCTGTATGATTTTTTACAAATGTCAGGCTTAGTATTGGATGAATGAATGCATGCAAATATAACTGCAGACTTAAATATGTTCCATAAAGGCATCTGAAATGATGGAATTAGGGTTGACACCCTTTGGGTGGAGGGAATGGTGCAAGATTCATTTCTGCCCTACCTAGGCCTGATATTTTGAACAGTATCTGCAAAATACAACAGCTGAAGAGTTTGCTAATCAAATCTTGCTCTCTGCCAAAGTACTAAAGATGTCACTTTGGCTGAAATGTTTATAACTCTGTGAGATGTAGAGAAGTGGGCAAAAATAGCTTTCAGAGAATGGCAGTGATTTTGATTTAAGGTAGGAAACTCGGACTTGGCTTTCTACAATGAAATGAATAGAAAATGGACTTAACTGCAGCCTCTGAAGCCACTGACCGAACAGCCAGCAATGTGTGTTATTGTTTGGCTCCATACCTATCGTGACAAGCACCAGGGGTGGTGGGGCAGTTCTGGAGGGGTTGCACTGCTTGCACTGGGCAGGAACCTTTTCCCTTTGCCCCTGCCCCTTGATTTATCCCATTGCTCCTGTCACTGTGTTCAGCCAGGTGAATGGAGGACGGAATCATAGAATCTTGGAGTGGTTCGTGTTGGAAGGGACCTTAAAGACCACCCAGTCCATTTCCTCTGCCAGGAGCAGGGACAGGTTGCTCAAAGCCCTCCAGCCTGTCCTTGGACACTGCCCGGGATGGGGAATGCTCCATAACACACATCCTTCTGCCTGTAGGGTTTGTCTCAGGGTGGGTAGGGTGTGATCCCAGTGCTCTCTCTCTCACAGTCTCTGTTATTCCTCAACCTCCTCACCTCCTCCTGCAGCTCTGGCACTGAGCAAAGGATTTCCTCTACCAGAGCTGTGCCCACTGCTGCTGGATGCGGTTGGAGCAGGAGCAGGGCACAGCCTGCAGCTGGCTCTGGGTGGGCAGCGTGTTCCCCTGAGCCCTGCCCGAGCAGCTCTGCCAGCCGCAGTGGGTGCAGAGCTCAGAGTGGCTTGTGCCAGGTGGGTACCACAGCTCCTGGTCGAGCTGGCAGGGCTCCAGTGCCCTTCTGTGCCATCTGCCCTGGGGACAGCATTCCTGGTCGCCAAGTGCTTCCCAGGGGCTTCTTTTGTAGGTGTGGGAGGGTTTGACTGCTGCTGCTCCTGGTCCCACCTGGGTCCTGCCAGCACCTGTCACATGAGCTGCAGGCACCCACTGCCTCTCCCAGGGGTTCTCCCAGTTTGGGAAAGCCCCCTGCACACCCCACTCTGCTGGGAATTGTGCCAGCACCAGGGCTGCTCTCCTCAGCAGCAGCATTCCAGCACAAAATGGATAGAAAAGCCATAAACATTTACCCTTGGTCTGTGTCCCCTCCTCGCTGCCACTGCCACTGAGCGATCAGCAGGCTGGGAGAATGCCTGTGAAACTGTTACAGTGACACAGCACTATATTTGCTCTCTCTTCCTGCCATGCTCTTTATTTTGCCAGGGCTGTGAACCGCCTCCAAAAATCCTGGGAGCTGGACCTATTGTATCAAGGACTAGTCTTTCTGTGTCCAGAAAAAGTAAGGGCTGCAGCACAGGAACAGGTTTTGGCTCAGCTCAGCAGATGAGCTCTGCTGGCACCGGTGCAGCCCCTCAAATGCCACCAGATAAAACCCTAATCCAGAGTCAGGTGTAAAGCCAGATGTTTCAGGCAGGAATGTCAGCTGCCTTTTGTTTTCCAAAATGAGGGCTGTGAGAAATCTTAAGGTTGCAATCTCATAAGAGTGACGTGAGTGGATTTAGTGAGATTTTGGAAAGCAGTGAGCATGTATGAAGATCTAAAAAAAAAAATTCATAATTTCTTGTGCTGAACTCATTGACTGTAAAACCTTCCTGCTCTTATCTGCTTTGTTACACAAATCACAGTCTAAAACAGAAAGTATGTTTTGCCTCTACATCTGTGTGCATGTACACCAAACACTTTAAAAACCATAAATTACCTCCATTTAGGGTAAATAATTTCTTAAGGGAAAAAAGACCCTCCTGAATTTCCAGATCAAATGAGATCAGATCCTGTAAAATTATAAGGTGAGTGAGATTGCAGCTGATGTAAACTACTCAATGAGCAGTTCAGACCACAACCAACCAAAAATGCAGCATGTTTAATGAGAAAGTTTCAGAAATAAACTGTTTAGTCCTTTTACTGTTAGAATATGTATTGTGGTAGGATATTTTCAGGCAGTAAAAATAAGCAGCTCCCAAAATCGTTAAAAATATAAAAAACACATGGGCACTGCTAAAAGGTGTTATTTTTTTTACTGAATGTGGTTTATTACTTGCATAATTGGCACAAAATAGAAAGCAGTTCACAAAAATGGTATTGTTTGTATTTCTGTAATTAAGATTGTATCAGTATTTCAAGGGCATAATAGCCAGCTAGAAAAATGCATGCAATTACAGCATTAATTCCTTAGGAAGTAGATCTTTAGCCAGTTTTTGTGGGGAAAACACTGCTTTGGTCAGTGACCAGGTAGAGGAGTCCAAAGAAAATCATTCTGGGTTCCAGCATGGCATCAGCTGTTCTGCATTCCTCTCATAATTAAAGCCTAATGTGGAAGCGACGCCTTAACGGACTTAACAAGCAGAAATGCAAATATTAGACTGACTTAGTATGTTCCACTTTTGCAATTTATTAATTGCTGTAAATATGCAAAGGTATGCAATTAAAAGAGCAAACGAGTATTTCTAATTAGGATGGAATGGTAGCACATTTCATCGAAGTAGGACACAGTGTGCTACTTAGCTGTGTATATGTTTTTTGCCAATTAGTCAACACGGAATTCTCGTCTGAACAATTGAGCCTTATGTAACTGGCAAACGAGCACTGGAGCACCGAAGTCCAAAAACAACATTTATATTACCCTGTAACACAACGGGGTACTTTTGGCCTTCTTTGTGTCTGGGGAAAGGGATATAATTCACTGACAGAACCTGAGCCTGCGTGTGGGAATGTGGCTTTTTCTGGACTGCCTGAGCTGGTGAGGCTGCCCTGCTCGGTCACACGAGCTGTGCCTGGCACTGGGACACTGGGTCCCCTTCACAGGAGCTGTGCCCTGGCACTGGGACCCCGGGTCCCCTTCACACGAGCTGTGCCTGGCACTGGGACCCCGGGTCCCCTTCACACGAGCTGTGCCTGGCACTGGGACCCCGGGTCCCCTTCACACGAGCTGTGCCCTGGCACTGGGACACTGGGTGCCCTTCACATGAGCTGTGCCCTGGCACTGGGACACTGGGTCCCCTTCACACGAGCTGTGCCCTGGCACTGGGACCCCGGGTCCCCTTCACACGAGCTGTGCCTGGCACTGGGACCCCGGGTCCCCTTCACACGAGCTGTGCCCTGGCACTGGGACACCGGGTCCCCTTCACACGAGCTGTGCCTGGCACTGGGACACTGAGTCCCCTTCCCACGAGCTGTGCCTGGCACTGGGCCACTGGGTCCCCTTCACACGAGCTGTGCCTGGCACTGGGACCCCGGGTCCCCTTCACACGAGCTGTGCCCTGGCACTGGGACACCGGGTCCCCTTCACACGAGCTGTGCCTGGCACTGGGACACTGAGTCCCCTTCCCACGAGCTGTGCCTGGCACTGGGACACTGGGTCCCCTTCACACGAGCTGTGCCTGGCACTGGGACCCCGGGTCCCCTTCACAGGAGCTGTGCCCTGGCACTGGGACCCCGGGTCCCCTTCACACGAGCTGTGCCTGGCACTGGGACACCCTGAGCAGCCCAGGGCAGAGCTGCTTCCTGCCCCTCCCGTTTGTTCACTCGGATGTGTCATTCAGCAAGTGGCAAGTGTCCCCAGCACGTGTCCCTGTGACACTGAGGGTTGGGTCCTGGCTCTCCTGGCAGTCCCAGCAGCATGCTACAGCCAGGATGTCCTCAGTGGCAGAACACCACAGATACATCACCAGCACTTTCCTAGAAAGCATTTGAAACAGGCCTGAGCTGGAATTACAATGGGAATATAACTCTAGGCTAAAATAATTTTGATCTGATCTCCTCCCTGGAGCTGTGTTTTTGTGGATGCATGTGTGGGAGAGGGGTAATTCTGCAGGATGCCACGTGTGGGATGTGCCAGGGCTGCGTGGCCACTTGGACCATGGCAAATGACCTGCTGGCAGGCTGGGACAGCTGAGTGCTGTGCTGGGTACAGCCCTCAGACACAGATACCAAATCCATCTGCTGAACCTCGTGTAATGGGGGAGCAAACTGATTTTCTGTGCAGTTAGGGATATCCCAGTGAGTGCTCCCCATTCCGGATTGAGGGGGCACTTGGAGCATGTGGAATTCCTTGTGATTGCTATGCAGTGCTCAGGCCCATGAGAAGATTTCTGTTTGCTGATTTAGCAAATTTGGAAATTTTAAGGCTAGATCTCTTCCTTTTTTTTCTCAAGTGAGAGGAATAGGATAAGAAGGGGAAGACGTTCTGTTCTTGACTAATGTCTTTCCATACATTTCCTGTATGGAAAAGGATGCTGCCAGTACGAATTGGAGCCATCAATATATCAGTCATGACATCATTGCATACTGATGTGGGGTTGGCAGGAAGAAGAGTTTAGTCTGATTGTCATGAGGAGCCAAAAATGCAAAACAGCTTTGGAAAGGCCTTGAAGAGGCAATGGAGCACAAGAAGGATGAGGACAGGAGTGGTGGAGTGCACAGCAAAGATCCCCAGCCCGAGGGCTCACAGGAGCTGCTCAGAACAAAAAGGTGCCTCTGGTTCTATAGTGCTCTGATGGGTGTGGGGCTGTTCTTCCCTTGCTTTTGGATAAAGTTTCCTTGAATTTAGAATCTGTGTTGTGGAATCACTGAGTTTAGGGGCTTCATTTGGGGAAAGGAAAAGCCATTTTTCCTTTGGATAATAATTCAAATAAATTTAGATTTAGGCTGTACTTAAAGAACTGACTGACAGTTTCTGTGACAGATGAAATAGAACATTCTGGGATTGCAGAATAAAATAATATAATTTAGACTGTAGCAGGCAGCCTCCTGCCCTGAGCCCTGACCCTTCAACAGATATTCTTCCCATAACCTCCTGAAATATTCCCAGAGCCTCTTTCATGGTGAAAGGTAACTTGCTTAGTGCTTCTCCTATGCTCAGAAGGCGCTGGCCTGTAGCTATAAATAATTACTGACTACTCACACTGCCTTGCACAAAGTTCGGGTTTGAACTTTCATTCAGATACCTCTGTGCCTGTTCCTGCTTGCTCTACCTGAGAAAAGTTGTATTTTTTACATCCAGCCCATTTGCTCCAAGTTAAAGTCATCCTGTCATCTGGTTGAGATGCTCAGGCAGGGGATTAAGTTCCAGGTTTTTTGGTGATCTGGGCTTTTTTTCCATCTTGCTGCTTTTCCTGTGGATAGTTACTAAAACCCTGATTTTTTTTTTCTAAAAGAAAGGAGTCAGTCACCTACCTCCAGGTCATCAGGGTGTGAGTCTTTAACTCCCTTGTGCTCCCTTGTGGTGAAGCACAACCAAAGGACTGAGGTCTGCCTTACGACTGCCTTCCACAGCTTTCCTCAGGATTTAGGGACATCCCTTGCATCCAGGTAAGGCAGGGCTGGGGAACACCTACAGGTCTCTTCAGAGGGAAATCCTCCAAGTCCTGGCAGCTGCCGCAACGTGGGACATTCCCTCTCTTACTATCTTTGCTGGAAGTCAAGCCTGTGGTGGCCCAGCCGTGAGGGATGCTCTCTGCTGGGCTCACTGGAAGAAGGGTCCCTCCAGGCTGGGCTCCATCGAGGCCACTCACTGATGGCAAGGAAAACCCCAAGTGTTACACGTGCAAAAGCTTCACACAAGCCCACGGGGCTGCACCTCTGTTTCCTTTTCAAAAACATATTGGAAATTTTAGGACTAGATCTCTTCCTTTTTTTTCTCAGGTGAGAGGAATAGGATAAGAAAGGGAAGAAGTTCTGTTCTTGACTAATGTCTTACCAATATTTGGTAATAACAACAAATGTCTTTTGCATCATGGCTGAGTGTGATGTGCTGAGCTGTGTGCTCACAGATCGTTGTCCAGGGGAATGAGCCACCTTCCCCAGCTCTCAACAACCCACAAGGAGTTTTGCATCAGGTTCTTTGATGCTGTTTTTTGCCAGACCTCCTACCAAAGTGCTTTACATCACTCAAGCTCAGCAGATGCTGAGCTTCATATTTTGAGTGAGGGTAACTTCGCTGATGTATGGAAGGTGTTTAGTCCTTTCATTTGACCTTAGCTTTAGCTTGCTCATATTTGTCACCGGAGAGAAAGGTGATTAGGAAGATCTATGGCCCTCAGTACTGATTGCAGACAGCAGATATGCAGCACTGTCAGAGTGGGCAATTGCTGATAGAACTGTTTCAAGTTCAGCACACTTTGGATCTCAGGCTCACATCTGCCGGCTCTATTTGAATATCTCCTAGCACAATTTCAATATTTACTTCCTGCAGAGTAGAGAACATCTGGGATTTATGTGGCTGCTCATAGGAGTAAAGAAAAAAAAAAAAAGAGAAGTGTTTTTGGGGCTTTGCCTACAAAAGCTTCAACTTTCTGAGCAAAGCTAGATGGTGTTTGGCAGTGTTGTAGTAGAAAATTAGAGAGAAAATGGTATAAAGACTCCTGTTAATACCAAAAGAACTTGCATTCTGCAGAATTTGGCATAGCAACAACCTGCATTCCCAGAACTCTCCCTGTGCATTTGAAAATAATGAAGTGAGAACAAATTGGGTTTGTGGAGTACATTATATGTGCCAGCAGGCTTGTTTGTGTGTGTCTGAGATAAATGTGTGTGTAAGGGGAGTAATTGTTATCTCTGAGTGGTGTGAGATCCCCTCCCTCCCTGAATTCACATCACCACTGGATGCTGTGAATAACAAAATCCTGGGTACTGCCATTTCTACCTCTAGACTCAGTTTCCATGTAAAGAGGTTAATGCTAGCTAAGACCGAAATGGTCTTCTCTTCCTGCTACTTTTGAGGCATTTGGGAATATTTTTATATCCTTTTTGCTTTTAATTGCCATTGTCCCCGCTTCATCCTCTCCCTTGTTGCCACTTAGTCCTTGCTGAACTGAGGAAATGGCTTTTACATGGTGTTCTGTAACTATTGAGATCTTTGATTATAAAAGGTACCTGCTGTTTCTGCTGCCTTCTGTAACTGTAATTTGCTGAGGGAAGGAATGGTGAAGGCTGCATTGAGGGGGTGGCCAGAGCCTTAGGAAAGCCACCAACATGAAAACGCTGCTCCCCTTTACACTGGGGAAAGCTCTGTGTCTCTTCTGGCCCCTCAAAGGGGGCTATTTTTGTCAACAAAATAGGGCTTCCCTACGGTGTCAGGGCTTTGTTATCCCAGAGGAAGTCAGCTGAATTTCAGGACAGCACAGTATCTTCCTGTACCTTTGATGCTGTGATAATTTATGCTCTATTGACAGCCTGCATCCAAGCTGACACTTCACACTCGCTACAGTAAGAGCCTAATGTGCTGCAGTAATTCCACAGCACTTCCCCTCCTGCACTGCCATTCTTCATTCCATGAATCCTGAGTCCTTACCCAGCTCAAGAGAAGTTATTAGCATTGGGCTGTGCCTGAGCCGGATAATCTCTGTGAGGTAAAGTTGCTCAATGCAGGAGTTCTTGCAAAAAGTCACAGCACACTGCTGCTAACTCAGAACTGCTGCTATTATGAATTTACAAGTTCTCCTATGTATCCCAGCTCCTGTGTGCATGCTTCTGGTACCCCATGTCAGAAGTTTTCTCTGCTTATTTTTCCTTTTCAATCCTATAAATTTTTCAAAGTGAATGTTTTATACAACTCATAGTAATATTTATATCCAGGATTCCTGTGTGCCTTACTGACACGTGTCAAGGCCAGGGCACTGCAGGTAGGCAGCAAGTCAAACTAACCCCTTTAAATGTTAACAATATGGTGTATGCTCTGTATATTTATTGCTAAACCATAAAGCAAGCCCTGGACTTCGTGAAATATTTGGATTTACTTTGCATGTCTGGAAAGTCAGTCAGGTATGAAAGTGCTGGGTGTGCTGCACGTGCACAGAGCATCTGTGTTGTACATACACATTAGGAGTGATGCCTCCCAGGGGCATCTGTGTGGATGCAAAACGTGCACAGGGTAATGGTTGCTGAGCAGGATGCTTACGCTTGGTCTTCCAGGAAATCTTGCTTGGAGCATATTTTGTGTGGCTCCGTAGCAATGGGGATCCCCCACACTGGCCCATTCTTTCAGAGTGGTCTTTCCTGGGGGAAAACCATCCCCATTTGGAAGTGGACTGGTCACCAGGAGGTGATAAAGTGTTCATCGTTGCGGGGAAAGCAAAACCTCTGACATTTCTGTAATTGCCTGGCTGCTGTGTCACATATTGCAGCAGAGTCATTCTGCATGTGTGGGTACCCATAATAGAGAGTGATGGTGTCATTAATCTCAAAGGAACATCAAAAGTCTGAACTGTTTCTAAGCACTGGCATAAATCAGTTAAGTGTTGTCCCTTCCACATAGTCATCTGCCCTGCTTTCCTAATAACTCTGATACATCCTTTCTCTTTTTTTTGACACATTTCTCTTTAAGCATAGTGGTAAGTTGTACCTCCCGACATGAATCACGGTTTGTGCAGACTTCCATTGTTGGATTTTAACATCAATTTTACCTTAGGATAGTTACAGGTTGTCACTGTGCCTACTCGAGGTATATTATTTCCATATCATTTTTGTGCGAATGTGGTGGTATTTATTCATACACAAATAAAGCCAATAAAGCACATAGCCAGTGCATATTTTATTACTAATGTAGCATTTACAGCACTTTATTGTTAACATAAAAAAATGGTACACATATAAAAAGCAAATGTTACAGCATAAATCACCCTAAATGTTCAGCCAGCATGACCATCTCATATAATGTTTCCATTTATCAATCAATATGTCAACATGCCTTGATGCTTCAGATGTAAATTATCATCTAAGGTGTCTTTAACTCCTCAAAATGTCATCTGCTGAACTGAGCTCATTCAAGTTCACCTTTTAGCTTTTTCCCTGAGATGCTCACTGTCCATCAAACAAGTGAAGGAGGACTGAGGTTAATGAGTCTTAATTGGACTTCATTATGGGGCAGTAGAGCGCCTCAGGTGCCTAATTGTGCCATGGTGCTGCAGAGCAATGTCCCAATGTGGGGATGTTTGTGGGGATGTGGTGGAGCAGAAGCCAGGCTTTGTCATGCACTGTAACACTTCATGACATGTTGTGGTTCCCTGCATTGTCCCCACCGAGGTGTAAAGCTTGGTGCAAACTAAAACTGTCACATTTCAGTTTTGATACGTATTTAAAATACATTTGTAAGCGTGAAGACTTGTGAATGACTGAATTATGCTGTAAGGCAAGCCCGGTGCTTTATAACTTCTATCATTACTATAATCTGGTGTTCTTTATTGCCTGTGATCCAGAAGAGAAATTGTATTCCCTCGCTGCAAGTAGGCCAAGGCAAACCAAAAAAAAAATCCTTCACTCACGAATTTTATGGTGTTAATTTGCCACATATTAATTTTCACGTATCATTTGAGAGCAAACAAAGAATTAAAGTCGTTCATTCGGTAATAAAACTGTTTTATTCAGAGTTGTAATTAGGCTGTATTATTTTCAGTTTCCCTTTGGAGGATTGGAGGCCATGAACAGAAAATGATTGTGCTGCTATTTCATATGTCAAAAAGTCTGCTTATGCACTGGCTTTTAGCAAAAATGCCTGTAAGATCCTGGAGAAGTTAGAAGGGCATTGCATGGCCAAAATGTACTGGATCCGAAACATATTTTTGGTATATTGCAACTACTGGTGTTTATATTTGTTTCCAAAAGTTTCGCATTCTGCACTTTGTCATTTTTTAGAAGCTGTCATTTATATAATCACTTTGTCCTCATATTTAAAACAGGAGCCAGGTACAATGTCTGGTTGCCAGAAGTCATAATCTATGAGTAAAAGGTGTAATAAAGAGCTTCCAAGAAGCTCTTCACAGAGCTGTGTAGCTAATTGATAGGTCCATTTGGGGTTTTGTTGGGTTTTTGGCTTTTTGGAGGTTTTAGGGTGGATTTTTTTTTAATTTTAGTCATGCTGGAGGAAAGTATTTTTTATTAGTAAAAAAATTAAGTGTCAACTTAGGTTACCTGTTTGAACAAAAATGATGGTTTGTATTTCTAAGGATTTTAAGCTTCTTTATTTAATTTTTAATTTTAATGTTTTGGCTTTTTTATAATGACAAATCAGATTTTAATACTAAAAAACAAAGAAAAAAGTCAAAATGTTTCACTTTGAAAATATTAAATGAGCACTTCAACTTTTGAAAAATAAACGCCTGTTTGGCCCAAAAGTCTTCATGGACATCATCCCATAAAGGCAATTTTGTGTGTGCAAAGTATTCACTTTTAAATTCTTCATTTCTTGGGCCATTAGTTTTTCATGATTTTTTTCTTTTTACCTTCAAAGATTTGGTAGTTTTTTGGGAGAAAACCCAACCCTATTCACTCCTAACATTATCTGCTTGGGCTAAATCTTGCTTAACAGCATGTGTTAACATTTGCAAAACCAATAAAAATTCAACCTAAAAGACGACAAACAGTAGGACCACTCTAAATCTCGCAGCAGAGATAACTGTACTTTGGCTGAACAAATGTGCTGTTTCTTTCTGGCATTGCAAATGGCAAATAATTTAAAATTGTTTCATAAATAAATGATTTTCAGCCAGCAAAAGACCACCTTCATTTCCGAGCTGAGACTGGTAATTTTCTTGTGGACTTGCAGTTGTTAGGGAAGGAAACAGAGTTATATGCTGCTGTCTGCACCATCAGGTATCCTGCTTTGAATCCAATAACTGAGCTCAACAGCCTTAAAAGGGTATTAAACATCAATATCCTTTCCTGAGTGAGAACTAATCAGTTCCATCTCTCTACCTTTTGGGATAAAAAGAGGCTGTCTGGTTGCTGCAGGATTTATAATATTTATAGGTGCATTTTATATTCTGTTTTCTCCTGCCTTTGTTTCCTTCTCTCTTGTTTGCTTTCTTTACATAGGATGGTGTAAGCTGATTGTAACACTGAAATTGGATCATGGGCCCGACCTGGGGGATGCACCTGCCACAGGAAAGGCTCCAGTGGTTCCACTCACTGACAGAGCCTGTCTTTATTTCTTTTTTTCACTTTATAAGGACAGACCCTGGGGCTAAACAGGTGCTGTGGGAATTCTTTGTCACAGCAGTGGCCAAGGAGTCTTCACCTCTCTGGAAGTGCTCATTCCTTTGGGCACCTGGGCACCCCTGAAGAAGCCCACAAGAAACCTGGAGAGGGACTATTTACAGTGGCCTGAAGTGGCAGGACAAGGGGGAATGACTCAAGCTGCCAGAGGGCAGGGTTAGATGGGATTTTGGGAGGGAATTGTTCCCTGTGAGGGTGGTGAGGCCATGACTCAAGTTGCCCAGAGAAGCTGTGGCTGCCCCATCCCTGGAAGTGTCCAAGGCCAGGTTGGATGGGACTTGGAGCAAGCTGGGATGAGGGAAGGGGTCCCATGGCAGGGGTGGTACTGGATGGGCATTAATGTCCCTTCCAACTCAAATCATCCTGTGATTCTGTGATTGGTAACACAGTGGGACCCTGCTCCTGGTTAGGCTGTCACAGCACTTACCATAATAACTTGTTTATTTTCCATTGCATCAGCTGATAACTTCCTTCATATAAATGATTACCTGAAGAAGATGAAAACAAAACCAAACCCCCCAGGCATATGCGGTGTATAAAAGCAAATCCCAACCCCTATTAATTTTTAGGCAGTTAAAAGACACTTTGCTAGAGAATAACACATTCCTATTGTCCCTAAAATGTGAAATATAATACAAATAGCCAGTGGCGGCGAGGGATATATTTGCTGTATGTTCAGGTAGGGTTCATCTGGTGGAGTTGTATCACATTGTGATGGATTTATGACAGTTCAATCAGAAGAACAACACTTGTGTGCATGTGCTTGGCACCCGCAGGGACAGTACAGATTTCAGGGAATGCAATGAGCATTCCAGCAACAATCACAATTCAGGACAGCAGTGTCTCCTAGCTGGATATCAGTGGTAACATCTAATTATAAAGAAGAAAATGTCAATGCTTCCTCTTTATTACTAACATTGTGGCTGCATTAAATCTAACTTTATTTGACAGGGCCTACTCAAAATTATTTCCTACAGAAATGTGCTATCAGACAGCAAGAGTATATCTTTGTCAAAACAGCAAGTAGTAGCTGCTGTTAAGCACTTTTGCAAACATGGTACCTTCAGGCACATAAACTGTATTTCATTCTGCATTTCCTGATACGACAATTAGCCTTCAGTGTCAAGATAGAAAAGATTATGGATGCAAATATGGCTATTTCTTTTCTTTCAGTTGATTGTATCTGATTACAGCCAGTTACTACTCCTCAGCACTATGAGTTTAAATATGTTTTACTCGTTTCTTAAGGAAAAAAATGGAAATTGACAGCAGAGTACTTAACTGCTGAGATTCATATGCTCACTTTATGTATATAGGAAATGTAATTCAAGTGGCTGCAAACATTGACTAATCCAAGAATTCAAGCTTATTTGAGTTTTCTGTAGAGAAGCTTAGATTAGATCAACTTGATGAGTTCTTTTGAGTTGCATATTACAATGTCATAAAAGACTAACTGAATTCATACCAAACATGAGCTGGGCTCCTGCTCTCAGCACCGCCAAAGAATAGAATCAGGATTTGCATCTTCTCCTCACAGACAGCAAACATCCTCTTTGATTATTGGAGGAGTTTTGGCAGATTGTCTCACTCAGCAGCAAAAGAACACGAAAAAGTCTTATTATAGAATCAGTCCTTGTATGTGGATTTTTTTATTGTAATTTTCTAAATGTGAGCTATTCTTTAGCTTTGCAGCCTGGAGGTGGCTTAAAAACCTGTCTGGGAAATTCAGTAACAAATAGGTCATAGCAGCGTTCTGAAAGAGAAATCCTGGAATTACAAAATCATATAGTTAAAATTAGTCACTTCAGACTCCTCTCTCATGCAGTTTGACCCTGAGGAGCTCTGTCAAAGGACCAGCAGCCTGAGCTTGCCCTGGTGCTTCAGTGGAACCCAGTGGATTTTGTTCCTGAATGTGCCAGGGAAGGGCTGAGCCCTGGCTGTCTCTGCCCTCCTGCTCAGGGCAATGGAGACAGCAGAAATCCTTCTGCAAAATGGGCAGTCTTGAGCACAGTCTTCATAATTAGAGATCTTTTCCTTTGAATCTGCACCAAGAAAGTTACATTATTTTTTGCAGCTTATTACCTGAAAGACGTAACAATGGAAGGAGCGTGTGTGATAAAGACATGGAGCTAAATGAAGAGAACAATAAATATTGCTGAGATTAGGCTGTTGGCCGAGGAGCTGGATGCAGTTAAAAATCCAGCAAATCAGTCCAGGAAGATGAAGTTCATTGAAGGCAGGTATCAGAAAACTCTGTTCCAACCACAACAAAACTGAAAAGAAAACACAGAGACGGCCGCAGCAGGTGTACTTTATACTTCCAGCTCTTATGAGACCTGCCAGAGAGCTGTATTGACATGTGGCAGCAGAGCATTTGAGTAGAAAAGGAGCATAAAGCTGCCTTGGCATTCACATCCAATTTAACAGAAAAGCACTGCTTGGATACCTAGAAAATATATATCCTCCAAATATTTCATATGGAGCTTGTGTGCTAATCAAGAGGACATTCAGGGAAGAAACCAGTAAACAGCAGGCTTGAGCAAATGCTTTCCCAGCTCCCAAGTAGGAATTATTTTTAATCATAAGACATAAAGCATCCGTTGGAGTAACCTCCTGATCAGTGTCTTGCTGTCATGTGAGTTGTTTCATTGATTTCAGTGGAGCTATTTAAGATAAGCATGTGCTTAAGTGCTTGGCAGGGTTGAACCATAAAGAGGGTACCCTATTTTTGCAAAGATACTGACAAAAACTGCCCTCATTCACACCTTAACTCCTGCTTCATAGTTCTGTCCTTTAAGAAAACATTAATTCACCCAGAATAAGAAAGGAGTCAGAGACCCAAACTGCACCAAAACAGAAGAAGAGTGTTTTCCCTGCAGAGATTTCAGCAACATGCCACGATCTCCAACAACTTTAATTAAAGAGAAAATGCATACAGAAGGGAGCAGTACAAAGCTATAGCTGATAATTTAGTTCGGCATCAAAAGTCAGCAAAGCAGTGTGCTTCATGAAAAGCAACTGTCAGTCCTTGGCCAACAACTACAAAACCTGCTGTGATGCACTAAAATATTAGGGGGAAAAAAGGGAAACTTTTCCTGACTTCTTCAAACTGGGCACAGGGTTCATATTCCTTTTAACTACCTGAGGGAGTTAATTAATGAGGAAAAAAACCCTCTATAAACCCAAAGTCCACTGGGTTGTTAATTGCAGGGATCGGCTTTGCAGCTCACCTGCTGCTCTGGCTGTTTTCATGCAGGACTGCCATCGTTAGCTGCTGCTGACCTCACCCTGAGGAACCACTGCACACACTGGCACGGAACTCGAGGTGCTGTGACCCGTGTGCCATTCCCCTGAGCTGCCTGTACAGTGATTAGTCCAGGGCAGGTGATTAGCAGAGAGCAGCCCCCTTTCCTGCCACATTAGCTGCAAGCCTGCAGAATTTCTATCTCCATTAGCAGCGGGAGGTGCTGGGCACTGCCCAGGCTCCCCAGGGAATGGGCACAGCCCCAAGGCTGCCAGAGCTCCGGGAGCGTTTGGACAATGCTCCTGGGCACAGGGTGGGATTGTTGGGGTGTCCTGTGCAGGGCCAGGAGCTGGAATGGATGATCCTTGTGGGTCACTTCCTACTCAGGAGATTCAGTGATTTAAGGAACAGACACGGGGCTAATTGACTTCTCTGACACAGGTTTTCATTGTGTCCCTGCCCCTCCAGCTGCTTCTTTCATTGATTTCACCTCAGTCCTCTTTAAAGATAGCTTTGTGGACTTCTCCCTTTCCCCCCAGAGGGGTGGAAAGGCTCCAGCTGGGTGAGGGATACCATGGGAGTTTATCTTGACCTCTCCTTATCAGATCATCTCAGGTGCCAGTCACAAAAAGCCGTGGCAGCAGTGAGTCTGTCGTGCCTTCATCTGTAAATGTCTATTTTTCACCTTGGGCAAACAGGTCATTCAAGAGAGTGATAGGCTATGAAAATGTAGATATCTTTGTAGATTTTTCTCTGATTTTCAGGAAAAATCTATGGATTTTTAATCACAAACTGCACTCTGTACTTTCATATTGTTTTCCTGGAAATCTCTGTGATGTGTAGTGATGATCAGGACATAGGAGTCTGATTGGGCTGCATGAAAGTCACACAAATTTAAAGAAGTAAGCGGAGAGCAGCTCATGGACCAACAACTTTGCTGCTCTTGTCCTGTGCAGAGACTCCTGCAGGAGGAGAGAGAGGTGTTCACTTGAGTAGAAGAGGATGGGCAGTGTTAAATTAGGGAATTAAACTGCAAGTAGCCAGGTTGGCCAATCATCTGTCCTTAGTGCCTGAAGGTTCCTGTTGAATTTGAGGCATGTTTGCTTGCTGGCAGGTCTCAGTGGAGATACCCTTTCCAGGCATTAATGTAACTGATAGCAGCACTTGAGAGGTGTCAGCTGGAGTGATATTTCTCTTTCCTTCATCTAATAGAGACTGAAACGGATCTGAAGTTCTGGATTTAGTTGTGTGAAAGTGTGGGGTATTTAGGAAGGAAAAGGAAGATAAGATGCAGGAATCAAACCACTACAAAATCAACCTGATGTAATTTAAAGATCAGTCACAGATGGTTGGAGCCTGCTCGTAGCAGACCTGTCTAGTCTAGGCTAAAGCAGGAACAAGGAATACTGTGAAAAAACCCCAAGGCTAAAGCTTGGACCTTTACCTGTACTGTGACATTGCTTAACTACAGATATACAGGACTAAAATGTTCTGGTGTGAACTGGAATTGATAGTTTTTCCTTCAACGATGTTTAAAGTATGTAATTTTGAAAATATAGATGGCTTGATTGCAGCCAAGTAGATGGAGAGACCTGTTGAGAATTAGAGCAGGTAATCACACTGACAAGACTTGCTGTACTCTGTTTTGTTTACAATGCATGGTAAGTCTGTTGTATTTGAATGTCTAACTCCCATACAAAGTATGACTGAAATACTTGGCTGAAACTGAACAGCCAATAAGGTCATTAAAGTATTTATTTCACTTTTTAATCTACATGTTGTTAATCCATTAGATGTTACAAATTAAAACATCAAAGAAATACTTTTATTTCTTCTGAATAAACTCTGGCTTAATTTCAAATTTTTTTTCTAGTCTCAAGCAGTTCAGTCGAAGCTTTACTAATGTAAGGATTCAAAATAGAGCTCACTGATTGCAGCCTCACTTCACTGGTAGGCACAGTGATCTCAGAGAAAGTCTTCTGGCTGTCAGTGTGACATCTGTAGTAGTACAACTGCATTTCTTGTTGAAGTGTGTTTCATCTAAACTGTATCATTTAGCAAATAAAAACCATTTAGTGAGATACAGTAGAGAGATGCTGAAATTGGCCTATTAAAGATGCTTTAACAAATGGTGTAATGAAATTCTCTGCAGCTGAGACACTACACTTAATATGACTCAGAATAGATAAAGTAAATAGTGACTAAGAGTAACAGCACTTTATAGAACATAATTATCATCTAAGTGAGGTGCTCTGCAGATGTGAGGAATTTCTGCAATACACTTTCTGCTAGCATTAAAGGTAGTTTTCTCTTGGTAGTGACTCAATGTAGAGCAATTTGTTTTATAACTGGAGAGTTTAAAACGTAGTTTGGAGGTTTGCTAAAATGTCTCAGACTCTTCTTTTTGTGATGTTTTGAAATAGGCTGTGTATTTATGAATGGTTTTCCCCTGAGTCTCCATTAACCAACAACCACAAGTCTCCCACATCTTCCAATACAAACTCCTATGAGTGGTAGATTTTCTTGTTGCCTGTGCAATATTTTCATATGCTGTGAGAAGCTTTACAGACAGAGACTTTAGTAAAATTCTTGCCAAATAACACCAGATGATTTAAGATTTCAAGTGCAGGGTGGAGCTACCCTTTTTTTGATTAAATATAATAGTAGGATGAGTGTGTCTGACTGGGTTACAAATGTCTGTGTCATAAAGATGTACCTGTTCCTACTGTGATATAAACATGATCTCCACAGCCTTGTAGCCTCACCTTGATAGCAGCTCTTTCAGAAATGTGGAGACTGTTTTCAATTCTGTATGAACCAGGTTTTGCTTTCCAGAATAAAATTGGTTCTAATTTTGGTCTGATACACACTCAGATCAGTGACTCTGGAGTTATCCTCATGTATCAGTGACTCCTGTTTGTCTGTGGATAACAGGCAACTAAAGGTTAAAAGAAAGGCTGTGTCTGGTTCATACAGTCAGGATCCAAAGCCTAAACTAATCCAAAGCCCAGCCTAATCCAAAACCAAATGAAGTGAGAGATGCCTCATGAGTTCTTCTTCACAGTCCTTGAAGTCATCATTTTCTCCTGGGCAGGGGGACTGCTCCCAGGTAGGGCTCTGGCAGGACAAAGCTCCCCAGATGAGGTGGAAAAGCTTGGCACACATAAATGGTTCTGCCTTCTTAGGATGTGTTCTGAGATCCACGAGTCCCAAACCATTTTTCAGTGGGTAACTTATTTGCTTAATTAGTTTGCTGAGATACGTGCTATCCGTGAGCACTTTAAAGGCCTTTCCACTTCATCACAAAGCACTTTTATTTGGCCAGATATTATTTTTATTTAATACACAATTTACACAGCAGCTGATTGCAGAACATACAAGGTTTTTATAAGTATTGCTGTATGTTTTAGTAGTCAGTATAGTTATTGTAAGGTTTAATGTTCGCAGTGCTTCTGAAACAAATGGCTTTTCAGTGTCCATATTATTTTATCATATCAGTAATAAGCTATTACATGAATATGGAACAAGTTTTATGTGACACAGCAGAGAAACAGTATTAATTTTCCATACCATTACATTCTCATTGTGAATTAGCAAAGGTGTGACTGAGAACCATTTCTAAAAACACATTGTGCCATATATTGCTGTGTGAGGAATGTCTGATAAGGAGTTGCTGCAGTTACAAAGAGGATAAATGGAACTTTACTTTTAGATGAAAATCCCACCTATGATGCTGCACAGCAAAGGCTGACCTTGGTGGTTAGACACTGGCCAGGTGGCCCAAGGAAGTCCTGCAGTACCCCCCTGCACTTTTGATTTAATTTCTCTCAGGATGGACCCCGCAGTAAGGTCACTCAGAGGTCTTCCCTTAGCCCCTGATTTCCCCTGCAACAGATTCAGTTCTGTCCTGCTGCCTGCAGTACGCATTGCTTGTGGCTTTCCACCTGGAAAGGGTTTCCATGGCTTGCACAGGAGTGTTCCAGGTCGAGATTAGATTTAGGGCCAGGCAAATGTTTTTTGGAGGGATTGTTATTCACACTCAGGGGTTGGAGCCATCCCAAAACTCCTTGCTGAGCTGTTAAAATCAAATCTGCTGAATAAAGTAATTCAGGCTAAATCCAATTGTGGGCTTGGGCTATTAGCACAAGAGGAAAACAGAAGGCACTTGAGGAGGAGGGCAGGGGCTGTCCCAGTGTGCAAGCTCCCAGGGGAGCATCCTTCAGCCCACGCTCCCCTCAGCTCCCAGTGCTGATACCCACAAACCCCAGCACAGCCATTTCCAGTTTGCATCGCCCTGTGCCTCTAGCTGTGTCCCAGCTTGGTATTGGCACGTCTGATTTTCCTTCCTCACCTCAGTGCTTTGCATTTGTCTTCCATGAATTTCATTTTCTCGATTTCAATCCATTTCTCCAATTTATCAAGATGGCTTTTCTAAGTCTGTCCCTGAGAGAATTCCCAGCCTCTTGTCAGCTGCATGTTCAGCAGTGGGCTCTTTATTCTAATTACTCACTGTGTAAAAAGCAGTACCATTGCCACTGATAAAGCACAGTAATCATTCCTTTGCAGCCTGCAGAATTTAACCAGTGATGCACTTCTGCTCTAGAAGGCTATAAATGGGCTTAAAAATCTTCAGAAGGTGTATAATTATTTATTTAAATGTAGCAGTTTTATCAATTCCTGTGGAATCCAATTGATTTCATCCCAGTGAAAACCCAGGTGAGTGAAGAATGCAGCCTCTTTGATAAATTAATAATTGAATGTAATGAATTCTTAATCATGGCTCTTGTTCTGCGTTTGGTGACACAAGGTGCAGAGACCCCAATTAATTCCTCACCACCCCCATTTCATTCAATGAGCAGTTTCCACACCAAATTCAGGTATATTATAAATCTAGCAGAGGAATAATATTAGATATGCTGTTTGTCCTTTGAGTTTGTAGAGTGAACTATATATTTGTAGTGTTTGAGACTTTCTGAAGTTATTTTAGGGGTTTTTGTAACATATGTACTTTTTTTCAGCAAAAACCCCTCTTGTATTCCACAAAGGTGAGTTTCACTACACGTGTTCTACCATTGTGTATAAAGATGTGCATTCATCCACCTCCAAATTATGGATTAAAATAATCATCAAAATTATAGATCAGATATTTATATGACACAAATTATGTGTGAAAAAAAATCCTGAAAATCAGGTCTTGACCAGTATGTGGGACAGTAAGTGGAAGTCATCTACAATATGAAGAAAATTGGTTTAAACCACTTTAAACCAAGGGAAGCCTTGCCCATGTTACAGGAAAAATCAGCCAAATGCGCTCTGCTATTTTTTTCCATTCAAACACCTCTGTTTGCTCTGAAAATCCCATTTCCTGCAGCTGCACACTCACTTGTACTCGTGATCTTCACTTACCTTCTCATTGATCTAATGGGGAGAACTCAGTATTTTTTCTGGAAGATGGCATTACAAACAGCACTGCACAAATGATCTCTCCTTCTCTTCCCGTGCCTCAGGTAGCCACTGGCCAAGTGACCGCCAAAGCTGCAGCTCAGTGTCATCTCCTTGCCTTAGGAAGTGGCATTTCTCCTAAGTGTCCTTGATCTCGCCATAGGATTTTTAAGTAGAACTACCTCGTTCCTAAGATTCTCATTTTTTCTCCCCTGAATTATTTTAAACCAAGATATTCTCTAAAAGGATTTATAACTTACCATTAGAAATCCTCTTCATTGCTTTTTAGCCCTTTAGGATTTTGTCAGGATTACTAACGGGATTTTTATCACCAGGGAAATATGGCTTCAGACATTATATCTTAAAAAAATAAATCTGAAGCATAGACTGCCAATGAAGCAGCCAACACATTTATATTCTCTCCAGAACAGCTTGTCTTGTAAAGCAGAGGATTCTTTAGCAAGGTGTTTTAATTTTTTATGTGTCAGAATAAAGCAGGTTTCTGGCTGAGGAAAACCATCTGTACAGATGACAGCTTGGCCATCGTGGTTTCCCAGTTTGTAACATGTATCTGCTGCACAGTTTTAGCCATGTTTTCACCATGTTTTGCTGCAGCTGCATTCCTCATTCTGGTGCCATACTTAAATATATTCTTAAATCGAGATCTGCTCAGCTATTCCGTCAGGATTACAGGAACGTGCCTAAATAAATCAAGCAGCCCGTCAAGTGTTTTCCTACATCAAGGCCTCTGTCTTTGTGTACAGAGGATGAGCAAAGAAGGAATTAGGGGCATCAGACCTGTGCTAGACCCAAGAGGCACTGTAGGGTAAAAAGCAGTTCTGCCCTGTGTTTGTCTCTGGGCACAGAGACGATAAAGGATTTAGGGGTAAAACCTCAGGTGGGCAGGAATACGAGAGGGAGCTGTATCTCTGACTTTACTTAAGGGCTTTTCTAAGTGGGTTTGCTTGTCTTAAGGCTGTTATCACCCTCCTCCCTGGAGGGAGGGCAATCTCCAGGTTTTTACAGTCGCAGCTTTCTGCACATCCATGACACCAATGGGGGCTGTTCAGAGGCAGTATTTATGCAGAGCCCTGTCCCTGACCTGTCGTGTCTCCATGTTCTGCCTTGTGTATTAATAGCTGGGGAATGGGAGTCACACTGGGAAGGAAATGGGCCGGAGGAAATGTTGCATTGAAGGAGAAAGTATGTTAGCCTTAGATATTGTCATCAGGTATGAAAGAGCTGAAATCCAAACAAAAGCAGATTTTTCTTCAAAAATGCTTCCTGATGACCAGATTCCTTTCACTGTTTGTCAGATGAAGGAAGGAAGATATATATTTTCTTTCTTCTCTCTCTGAGCCTGCCCTCACAGGGTGTGAAGAAGAGCCCTGTGTCTTCAGTGAGCTCTTTCTGCCCACGTTCCACCCAGTGAGATGAGAAAAGGAAGACTGGATTACTGTCAAAGCAGCGCAGTTCCAGATTGGAGCAGAAGCCCTTAAAGTAGGAGGTAGAAACTGAGTTTCTGACAGTGTTTTTCCAAGTCTTTGTTTTGCCCAGGAGGCAGATTCCCATGGCATGCCCCCAGGCTCCAGGTTCACTGAGGCTCTGCACGTTCTTCTTGTAAAATGGGCAGAACCATTTTATAAGTAATTGCTTTATTTAGAAAAATCCTGTGGGGTTTTTTCTGCTGTTTGTTTGCTTTGTTGTGGTGAGGTTTTTTTTCTCATCAATAAAGAGCAGAGTTAATTAGTTAAGATACATGACACTGCAGGGGTTAGTGGGTCACAGAAATCTTTTAGAGCAAGTAACTCTGGGGTTTTTTATTCGGAAAAGTTTATTCCAAATTGTGTGTCTGGGGAGGTACCATCAAGGCTATTTTAATTTTATATCAACTTATAATTATTTATAATTATTTAAATGACCTTTAATCTATTATACCTTAGAAGGTCTTGAAGGCTTTCATAGGAGTGAAATCCTGTGAGTACAACCTTTCTAGCCACTTACAGGATTATGCTTGGGAAATGCCCTGTGTTTTGGGAGGAACAGACTTTCTAAAAACTTCTAGATCACTTAAGAACAAGTTTGGATTAATTAACGACAAGTTTAAAATACAGAGGTTCCTGGGAATGTCAGAAAATCCAAGCAGTAATAAGCATGATCCATCCAGATCCAAGTGCCAGGGGCTTTGTCAAACTGTGACCATATGATGTCCATGAGCTGCGTGCTCATTTTCTGTTTATTTAGCTTGTTCTCCAGCTCTTCTTCATTTTCCTGAGGAGTATGAAGATGTTTAGCAAAAAAAAAAAAAAAACAAAAAAAAAAAAAAAAAAAAAAAAAAAAAAAAAAAAAAAACCCCAAAAAAAACAAAAAAAAAAAAAAACAAAAAAAACCCCCAAACTCACAATAAAAGACGATTAATTTTTAAAAGGAGTGAATACAATCCTCACAGCTGGTGACTCTCTGCTATTTACAGCACAAGTGATCTGTGTGTTTATGTATTTATGCCGGGCCAGGTAGTGATAAATGTCTGGGGCCGGGGACAGCTCACCTCAGCAGGCGCCTCCATCCCCGAGTCCCTGGAGCAAATCCCTGCTCCCCCTCCTCGCCCAGCCCAGATCCCCTCTGTCCCTCCACGAACTGCATGTTCTGCTTCTGCACCACTAAATTATATAAATCAGGAATCGTGCAACAGGATTAAATGCGTGTGATCTTTAAAAAGAAATCCATGTCAGGTAACTCTCATTTCCATCCTTGGCTTTGACCCTTCAGGCTTTAATCAATTTTCATTTTCAAGCTCATCTTTGAACCCACAAAGGCTCCCTTGTCAAAGGCGAGATATTATGTCTAATCACTCCGTTTCAAGAGCTGGGCTTTCAAATTAAAATACCAGATATTCAAGTTCATGAAAAGGACAGGAAAAGTCATCCTTAAAGCAAAAGTTAGCAGGACTTGTTTCTACCTCTTCTGTGCCATCCCAGAGCCCACGGCACAGCCCAGCAGCCAGAGCCAGCCCTGGGCAGCCCTGAGGGACAGGTACAGGGCACCTCCTTTCCTGAGTCAAATTTCACAAATTCCAGCCTTGGCAGCTCTCCTCGTGCATGGGGTTTGTTTTAGCAGGGGAGCAAACAGTTTAATTGCTCAGATTCCAGGCCCTGACCTCAACTAACCTTAATTAATTAATTAGATATCGGCACAAGTCATCAAGCCTGTAGGTGAGGAGAGGAAAAAGCTGCTATTTTGGAGTGTGATCTGGGACCTTTGTGTTTGCCTTTGCCAGAGGAAGGGAGTGGGAAAAGTGCTTTGCATTGCTGTTCAAACAAGACCTGGTGCAGCTGAGGTGAGGGATGTGAGCTGAACCAGGTGTTGGGGCTGGAGGAGAGAAGGCTTCAGGGAGACCTCAGAGCCCTGTCCAGTGGCTAAAGGGGCTCCAGGAGAGCTGGAGAGGGATTTGGGAAAAGGGCCTGGAGTGAAAGGACACAGGGAATGGCTTCAAACTGCCAGAGGGCAGGGTTAGATGGGATATTGGGAGGGAATTGTTCCCTGTGAGGGTGCTGAGGCCCTGGCACAGGATGCCCAGAGAAACTGTGGCTGTCCCATCCCTGGAAGTGTTCCAGGACAGGTTGGATGGGGCTTGGAGCAACCTGGGATAGTGGAAGGTGTCCCTGCCCGTGGTAGGGGTAGAACAGGATGGTCTTAAAGGCCCCTTTCAACCCAAACCGTTCCGTGATTCCATGATGACTTTGGACTCTCCTACAGCACCCGTCCTGCAGGAGTTCACAGGGCTGCTGTCTCCTTGGGGTGGCTGATGTCACCTTGGGATGCCTAATGTCTATTCCTGATCTGCTGAACAGCTGAACTGATTTTTTAGAAGTTAAACCACATGAAGGCAGAAGGGGTGCAGCTGGAATGAGTGTTGGGTACTGCCTCATGCAGGGGTTGGTGTCAGGTTGTCCAAGAGAGTGGGGGTCAATTCAGGCAGAATTAACCCCAGGTAAAGGATTTTTAGTCCCTCTAGGCAGTCTGGACAGTGAGGAGGAAAAGGTTCATTCAGAGGGCAGTTCAGGAGAGGGGATTAACTGGACAGAAACCGCTTCTCTTGGTATCAGGCTCTCCCTGAGTTGCCCTCCTGGAGCTGCTGCCTCTGCTCGTGGTGAGGTGGATGCCCAGGGGGAGGTGGAGCAGTTGCAGCAATTCCTGTCATACAGCTTGGGGTGCCTGTAACTCAGCAGGACAGAAGCTTGTTTGTCTGCAGGCTCAGGTTTGGGATATAACAGCTTGCTTTGGGAAGGAAAACACAGCTCCCCTGAATAATTTATGTTTTTTCCTTAATTATTCAATAATAGGAGCCCATTCTTTGGTACTGAGATCCCAGATAAAATGCCAACAGTATGTTTTGTCTCTAAATCTTATTTTCAGGAGCAGTTTAAGGCCGAATTTTCAAGGTTATAAAAGTAACTTAAGATAGAGATAGCAATTTTCAAGACTAGTAATTAAGCCGGGCATCCAATTCCCAGGGAGCTCAACCTCTGTAGGCATTTAAATGTGTCTTTTGGCACCTAATGACCTTGGCATCTTTCTCAAGAACAGAGAACAGAGGGAGCAGAGATGACTTCCTATGTCTGAATTGCAGTGGAAGTTTTTAATAAGTAGGAAATGCAAAAATGTCTTTGAGCGTGTTTATTTTGTTAGCTGCTCTCATGATACAGAAAAAAAAATGAGACTTGTAAAAAGCTGAAGCAACAACCAGTCTTGTTGTTTTGAGGCTGTACAAATAAGTAATGCTGTGTTTTTCTTCTAGTTCATTTGAAATTTTATGTCTGAGCCTATGGTACCAACTTTATGTGGCATCATTAGAATTCATCCACCAAAAATAACTTTACTCTATTCATTTCTTAGAAGTCTGAAATGTGACTAACAAATGCTAAATCTTTTAAGCATAATCTTCCCAGCTGTATACCACTACTACTTGCCTTGGCAGATCCCCAGCATGGCTGGGAGTCCTCTCTCTACTTTCTGTCCTCAAAATGTTTTCTGGATCAGAGCTTTTGACAAGCAAAGGGTGTGGGAGTGTCACGTTCAACAGCTCTGAATCATTAGGAAGAAGCTGAACTGGTGTAAATCAGCATTCCTGCTCTGACCCAGGTACTGGTATATTTGCTTTGGTTAGCTGAGATCCTGATCCATTTAATAAAAGATTTAATTTAGATTAATGCTTTAAAGTGTTAATTGAGGAGTTTTTTACATAAACGATGCCTTTTTAAATGAAATATTGCTTTGGTTTGCAGATTTATATATATATATATAAATATATGTATATAATCTTTAATTTATTTTATAGTCAAATTAATAACTGAAACTATAACAACTTAATAGGACATTCTAATAAATAATAGAAAATAATGGAAGAACAGGACAGGAATTCCCATAACCCTGGCATGAAGTTTATCTAGCTCCCACTGAGCATGTGCTAACCATAGCCCACTCCAGCTCCTGGTGTTCTAAACTTCTATCTGATCACTTACAAATAAAATTAATACACTAATTATTTAGAGAAATTATATGGTAAATAATTGTGCACAAAAAAATATACTTGTTTAAACGATAATCTGCTTCTGGATGATTCACAAAGAGGGAAAATGGGATGCTTTATTTAGGGCAAATTATTCACTACTAGGAATTGATTTGAAATGCTGATTCTTGCCAGATGTAGAGCTGTGTCCAAATTTATTAAATACATCAAGAAAGAGCCACGAGAATATTGCATAGCACATTTAGTGGCTCTGGAAATGACTGCTAAGCATGAAGGTTTGGCTCAAGAAAATCACCCAACGCTCCAGACTGGTATTCCATTTTCTTTGCATAAATCTCAGGTCAGAGCAGCACTGCCTCATAACCTTAACTTGCATGTGGAAACCAGGGGAAAGCAAATGAAATGACAAAAATAATTTTTTGCCAGGCTCTTGCTTCAGAAGATCCTTTCAAAAACATCAGCTTTTGCAATAGGTTTTTGTGGTGCCCAGACAAACAGCAGCAATTCCTGGTACCTGAATTGCCATGTGTGTTATTTGACAGCTGTCAATCAATCACTGTTGAAATTTACTTCTTTGTTAGATGTGTTTTATGAAAAAAAATAGGAGAGTATTAATACAACCTGAGTGGACTTCATTAGCATAATGACAATAATGTAGCACTCCGGAGAGAAAAAGAGCTTAAGGGAAGTTTGACTTGCTTTCCATCCCAGTGTCTGCATGGAATGGGACACTAACCAAGGAATTGAATCTAATTTCCTAACTCTCTAGAGTGATAGTGGAAATAGGACAGGGAATAGAGAAGGGATTATTTCAAGTGAGGGGTTATTGCTATTGAGACTGAGCAGGACACTTGGAAGACGCCTGCCTGGCTTCTTGGTTTGACCACTTCACCTTCTTACTGTCTGACTTAGTCTTGATGAACATGGTTATGGCTTTTGTCTCTGTCTTGTTTTGCTGAGGACACCTGTCTTGACATATATGAGATAGATATAGATATAGATACAGGTATATTTATAATATACTTGAATGGCTCAGTTAATATTATCAGGATGCCCAGAAGCAGTACAACAGCATCTGTGGTATAGATGGTTTTTGTCACCAGCTAAGTCAGCAGCACTTCTAAGTTGTCACTTTTCACCAGTAGCAAAAATAGGGGTGATACCAGAGCCCTCTCCAGGTCAGTAAAGATGGATTTTTCACAAATTTCACCCTGCATGAACTGGTGTGTGGTAAAGCTATTTTTTAAAGCTTTAAGTGCATTAGCCAACCTGTTTGTGACTTTCCATATTGTAGTGAATACAGAGCTGTGATTTTCCCCAGCTAAAGACTGAAAACCTACTCCCAATGCATTGAAATTATTACTTATTTCAAGACTCCAAGGGAAAAGCTTGTGATGGGAGGCCCAGCTTTGAAAAGAAAGCAGAATTCTTTTTCTGTGGTAGCTAGGGAACAGGCTTGAAAGTCAAGTTTATCTACATATGTGCATATAGATGTGCACATTTGAAATGTGTGTATGAGTATTCTGAAGCTTTTTAAATATATATTTCTGTAATTACAGATCGATATTTGTGTTTACATGTTACATATTTAATTGTATATTGAAAAATTCAATTCACGCTAAATCATAATTCTTAAATGAAGAACCAAAGTTTTCTTCCTTGCACAAGATATAACCTATAGAGTGTGCCAAGAAAAATACCACAGTTTGTGTGCCAAGGCACTGGAGTTTTTGCTGGTTTAAAGAAGTTAAATATAACTCATTTTGTAAGATGTTGTTTAATGAAAATTCTTGCTTTCTTTCACGCTGGTGCTGTTTATTTTTGCCAAACCCTGGCTGGTTTGTTAAATATCACTAAATGATATTTACAAGTTTTCAATGCTCCCACGGACCAGGTGCAAAGACTTTATGTATCTATCTAGCTATATTTTACATATATATATTCTTTATTACATGTAATCAAAAGGAGAAATTAATGACAAATTCCCACCTACCCATCATGAGGCATGTCACTGCACATTGAATGTCATCTCATTTTATCTCTGTTCAGTTTATTGCTCAGGGAAATGGATCAGAAAATACAGCCCCAAAGACTGAATATCCAGTAACTCTCTATGACAATTTCCAGCAGACTGAGATTTGCAAACCTTTTCATGGACTCATCTCTATTTTACCAGAAACTTCTTCTCAATTCCCACCCCAACACAGCTGCTGAGGTTTGAGCTTCCTCCTCTTTGCAGTCCCAGCCCTCAGGAAGAACCTGTGTGTGCATCTCTACTACAATAACTCTCCATCTATTTTCAAATACCAGCCATAAATATCTTGCCCTTGCCCATAACTCTTCATTTCTCACCCCTCCGCAGCCACAGTTTCAGTGTTGATTTTGAATTGGACTCTTTACCTGTGGATTGTGCTTTGGGAGGCAAGCTGCAATCCCAGAGGTGGGGTACAAGGGAGGGACCACGGACACCAAGGAGAGTCATGAGATTGTTAAGGCTGGAAAAGACCTCAAAGATTGTTAAGTCCAACCATCAACTCAGCACCATCACCATATTCACCACTAAACCATGTCCTCAAGTGCCACATCCACACATTTTTTTAACTCTCCCAAGGATGGTGCCTCCTCCATTTCCCCGGACAGTCTGTTCCAATGCTTGACAAGACATTGTTCAGTGATTTGCAATGCTTTGTCTTGCTCATGGTGCTGTTAACTTAAACCCCTGTCTGGTGGGAAGCTCAGCACTATGGGTCCTGTCAGCATCACTGCAAGCTCTGGGTCACAGATGGCTTTTCAATTATTCGGGTGCTTCCTTGAGGTACATTGGAATAAAACTGCATTTTTAGCCAATTCCCTTGGTTGTCCTGAATTATAGACAGCAAATAATTTCAACATAATTTTTCCCAAATTGCCAAGTAAAACTGATGATGTCGGTTTAATTGATTACAGGGTGACATCAGTCAAACACTAGTCTCTAAATATTTTCAGATGCCAGATAGACTAAACATAGCCACTTATGGCTAAGCATCTTAGCCTTTCCTTCTACAGGTGTTACTGTCTGGACTGCCCACGACCTTCATGCACATGTGCAACTCCACCTGCATTATTTCTGAGCTAGGTTACAACATATTACGGGATGTATTTATACATACATCACCAAAGAATACCTCAAAGCACATTAGTAACCAGTCTGCAAGGTCAGAGTCAAATTTTTCTTCTTAATTCTGAGCTATTTTGGATGATCCAAAAATCAACGTATCACGTTCACCACATCACTGAGAAAGTCTTAATTCTGGCATTCACGTGTAGTTGCTGCATCAAATTCAATGATATTATATCATTGTATTATTATATTTTATTGTACAATGATATAATGAATTTGATGGCTAAATTCATGACAGCAAGTCTAATTCAAGCCACGTTCTTGAGTTCAGTCCACCTGAGCACAAAGACAGTTTGATTGATAGGAAAAATGTGTGATCTATCTGTCTCTAGGGTGCCATCTTTTCCCATTGTCCCTTTGAGCTCTCAGCTCTGACACAACTGAAAACAAAGGGTCAGGTTACTGCTCAAAATTGAATGATTTTATGCCACTTACTAATGCAATTTCCTTGTAGGCGAGCCAAAAGAGGATGGAAGAGCTTGACATGCTTTTATGCCCCTTAAAATATGGGATTGAAGACCATATTAGCACACACATTTGCTCCATCTCTTTCTTCAAATGTATAGCTAATGTGCTCTAAATTAAGTCTGAATCAGGTTTCTCATAGAGTAGGAATATGCTTGTTTGAAATTCTTTTACCTTGATTTCTGACATGCAATACCTGAGCTGTATTTTAAATTTAGTTATGAATAGAGACAGCTTATTGATAGACAAATGATACCCCTGGTGCCTTATCTTCCTGTTATTTTGACATTTTCCTTGTAATTGGTGATTGTGAAACTTGAAAATTAGCAAGATGGAATTATCTGATACAAAGAGAATGCAGCGAATTTTTGCAACACTAAAGTGGAACAGAAATATATCCACAACCATTTTCCTATAATCATTTCAGGTGGGTGTTTGTGTTTCAGAAACTGCAATTTATTCTTCATAGCTCCTTTCATCCAGAAGAAATGGACTACAAGGTGTTTTATAGACTGTGGTAATTTAACTTACAGTGGTAATATAGGCACAACATGGCAAACAGACCTTCTAAACTGGCAGAGCAATTAATTCATGCTGAACATTAAGCACCTCAGTAGTCCCATGATGAAATCCACTCGGAGACTGCTGACAGGCCATTTTAATGTTAATCACATGCTTGCAACCTTTGCTGTATGAAGGACTTCATTTACCAACACTTGAACAGTGAGCAGCTGAAGAAAGAGAAAATAGGGAAGACAGCAAGAAGTCACTCCCAGGTAGAAAGTTTTACACTTCAGAGATTACTGAAATGGCCACACTTACTGATGCTTGCTGATACTATGCCAAGATGTTGCTATTTCCATTTGGATTTGTCACTGATAAGAGCAAAACCTTGCTCACTCTTCTCTTTATGGTCAGTGGTCACTCTTGTGGCATCAGTGTGTTGAATTCTAATATTTTAGGCCCATTCAGAATAGACCCAACTCTTTCCCACAAGCAAATAAAAATGCAAATTACCAGGAACACAGTGGAAAGGGTAAGAGCTATCCTTCTCCTTCATGGAGTTGGGGTTGTCACCAATCAAGGACAGTGGAGGAAGTTCCCTCAAGTTATCTTTAACATAGGTAGGTGAGAAAGTGTGTCCTTCAGTAAGATTACTTATTGATTGTGTCAGAACTGTGGGTTTGAGTTTAGGGCTTTGGTGAGCAAAGGGAAGGAAATGTGGTGAATTGGGTCCAGATTTGATCCTCTTAGAATCATACAATGGAAAGATTTCAGGCTTTGTGTGAGATTTGTGCACAAACAGTTGCTTCTGAGAGATTTCTGAATCCTTAAGAGGTTTCAGTGATAGAACGTGTTTGGGATCTGTTTCGTATCCTCTTGTCTGTCTAATGGGTGTTCTGTGGATTTTTCCTGTATGAGCTTTGGATGACAGATTGCCTTCAATTTCAGTGAGACATATTCAGTCCTCTTGACAGTTCCTTGGGGTTTGTTTGTTTGGTTCTTTATATAAACATATACATTTTTAAAGCCATGTAGATTAACCAGTTGGGAAAAAAACCCCAACATTTCTCTTATCATAATGAATATAAGTGCAGTCTGAAAGGAGTATCTCACAAAATGAAGAATGGAGAGATGTGTGCTGACTCTGTGCTGACAGCAGTGAAAGTTTGGCAGAATACATTGAAACTTCTGTCATTAGAACTATTTTATTGCAGCTGGGAATAACAAGAACTGTGAGAACTGATCATAAGAGACAATAAAAAAAAAGCTTTTTTTTCCTCCAGATAGGTAAATCACATTTTGAGAGGTAATTGATAAGCTAATGCTACAGAGCCAGCTGTAAATAAACCATCCATCCCAAAAATGATATATATACTTTCTTCAGTCACAATCCTAAGCCTCCATCAAAGATCTAATTTCCTCCCTTTAGCAGGGGAAAATACAAGCCTCTATCAAACAGTAATCCTTTTAACAGAAATGCCAATTAAAGCTACCCTGTTCTTTATGCTAGATGGGTTCTTACCATCTGTCTTGCAACTCTGTACTGTAAATAAGAAGGAAAATAAAAGGATTCTCAGTTTATTATAGTTTTAACTGTAGAAAACAAAATTCAAGCATTCCCCTGATGTCAACAAATATCTTTCTTGGCACCCAGTAGAAGCAGGATTGTACTGTTGCACTTCTGCTTGAATTAATGAGTTTGGGCTTGGTGTTCAGGGTGCAGGGCTGAGAGCCAGAGTCTTGGAACCTGTAATTCAGGGCTGGCGAGACTTTAGTGTGGGCAAACAGACCTTTGAAACACCTTTGGCAGATGACACAGCAGCCCCTAACAGGAGTGGCAGCAGCTAAGGGAATATGCAACAAAAATTGTGGAGATGAGGGCTGCAAATTGGGGGTTGGAACCAGATGACCTTGAAGTTCCCTTCCAACCCAAATCATTCTATGGTTCTATGAAAAGCCCCTTTACACTGCTGATTAAAGACTCCTTGGAACAAATCACAGATTTCTCATGAGTGACATTAAGACTGTGACTTCTTATTTGGAAATGGGATATCTTTTTAGAGTACCAAAGCTAGGAGAAATCTTCTGCACTTTCCTGAGAAGTTGCATCACAGCAAGGTCCTGAATCATATTTCAAAGTGAAATCTCTGGCACGCTCTCCTTTCTCTATCATGCCTACATAACTGCCTATCCTACAGCTCAAAATCAGGAGATATGACAACAAAGTTCATCCACACTAATATTGGTTTAAAAAACAAATGAGAGTCACTACTTCTCGAAGCTGCAGCCTATTTTCAGAATAGTACCATGATAATGATGAAAAGATGCTCCAGTCCTCTTTTCTTTAATGTGTAAGCCTATTTTAAGTATTCCATGACCCCTTTTCTTCGATTTTTTAGCAAGTGAATCATAAGTTTATTTCCATGTCCTGTGGGACTGATATTCTCACAAGCTTTTTCTGTTTTGGCAAAGACCTGATCAGTTGGCCGAGAGGAAATTGCGCAGAAAAGCTGCAATTTTACATAAAGCTCCAAATTTACATAAACTGATTAAAAATGGCACTAAATGTTATTAAAAATGGTGTATAGAGATCTGGGTTTCCTCCTCACTACGTTGGTTCTGTTTCCTAGGGGTTCCCCTGCTGTCTGGCAGTGGTGCACTGGGCTGGTCCATGGTGTGTGTGGGACTGAGTGAGGTGGAAAGGGTTTGGTGGGTGGCCCTTGCTGAGGCTGTGACATTAATATTGGGTTTGATAGATGTCTCTTATGATGAATTCAGCAGCCTTTTTTGACAATTTATTGAGCTTTTTATGAATTTGCAAACATAGGGGCAGGGAGTTCAGGTTGCATGTGGTTGTGTGACAGGTAGAAAACGAAATATTTACTTATTTCAAGTAAGACAATATATCTTCTTTACTCAAAAAAGCTCCTTTAAACCCTTTTTTAGAACCAGGAACATAGGAAATATTTGCTGTATGAGGCACAATGTCAAGAAACAAAGTTGGGTTTTTCTTTTTTCCCTGTATGTCATGAGGTTGACCCCAATGTATTTATTCAGGATTTAATTAATGTTGTTCTTATCAGTATTATAAATCTTCATAAAATTACCTTTTGTTGGCCCAAGTTTTCCTTTTCTTCCAGCTTTGTCTCTGCGAGTCTCATGGTTTTGCAGATTATTATTTCTGCATCAGACACCCCTTGTGCAGATCTGACCATATGTTCCCACAAATTCTTGGGAGATCAGCACCTTCTCTGGGACTGGAGCAGCAAAACCTCAACTCCCCTTTGCATTCGGGGAGTGCACCAGGAGCCTTCCTGGCAAACTACTTCCCATCCTTTTAATAACTCCTTTAACTCTCCCATCTCCAGTTTGATGGCTTCTGTTTTACTGCAGAGTGAGCTTTCCTCTTAAAGTTAATGACACCCTTTGGTTTCTAAGTACGCAGTAAATTGGTCCCAAGGTGTCTTATGACTTTGACTTGTTGAAGCATCCACCCCATTCCTTGCACAGCTTCTCTCACATTAAAGCATCCCTACCCACTTTGTGACAGTGATGGAGTTTCTGTGTAATGCTTGTGATTGAGTCATTATTAATTAAGAATTTGCACATCTGCAGTGTTGCGATGTGTTTGCTGTGTGGAGACACACAGAACTCCAAACACATTCACCTAACTCAGACAAAAGTTTTATTAAGGAAAAAGTCATTATATGCATCATGGAAATTACTTTCTCATTGAAAAATTGTAAGAAATAGAAGGAAAAGAGGGTAAGTTATTCATCATAAAATGCGATGTATTGAGATAAATTAATCCTGTCTTTCAGATCATGCTTTCTTTTCCACCACAGCAGCCCAAAGCTTACAATAAGCCTGAGGAATATTATGTGTTTTCCAGACAAAAGCAATCTGAAATATCAGATTCATGATCTGGTAGAATTGTGCTGCCTAGGAAACCTAATGGTATATAAGGATCAGTGTTATGTGATCTTGGGTAGCAATGGATGATAGGATGTTCCTAAGCCAGAAGAATCCATGAATATGTGTAACTAAAGAAAACCAAACCTGTGCTACAATGATCTCAGGAGAATATAAATGACTTCTGTTCCCTTTCCAGCAATGTGTAAGAATGCACTGGTCATTCATGTGAAATGTGAAACAAAATATCTCCATGACAAAATATCATAGAATGTTTAAAAAGTGTGTTTTCCTATGAGAAATTTAAACCCACTCAGAAAAAGAAAAATCAAAAATGCAGATAGCTCCTTTCAAATGCTCTAACTCCTGCACAAGACACATAGGTTTTAATTCCACAAGAAGTTCATAACAATTGCTACAGGTGTCAATTCAGACCAATGAAAACAGAAATTGCAAATCCTCTGGTGGAGTACCTGTTCAGGTGAGCCATGCTACTTGGCACTCATAAATAACAGTAAAAATATAAATAATAAAGAGTAATTAATTGGAATAATGTACTATATAACAAGAAAACAGGGCAAGTGACTTTCTTGCATAATGAATATAAATAATACTGTACTGAGAGTTTTGTCAGTCCTTCTCAGTACCACTTTCTGAACACTTTGCTCTGAATGGTCTACTTGGCCTGTCATTCACGTGGCTTTTGAAATAAAACAATCCTCCTCATGCAAGCACTCAGGGTAATTACTGAGGCCACTGCTTAAATAACTCTGCTGGAGTGGCTCCATCTGTGAACGGCATGAGCCCACGTAAAATTATTCACTACTCTAGTAAAGAGAGAAGGAGAGACACACAGGAACACTGCAGATAACCTCAGGGCTTAGCAGTAGGTCTACAACAATTAAATAAGCGATTTTCTGAAGGTGACCCTGTGGATGTTCACTCCTTGCTCTTGTCAACAGTGGACCATGATGACAAGGCGGGCAGAAGGTAGTAATGAGACAGTTTGATTGATCAGTGAATGTCAAATTAATTCAGCTGGAAGCTTGCCAGAGCAAAACACAAAACTGCACGGTGGAATAAATAGAAGAGTGGATTTGATACTTTGGCTAGAACAATGCCCTGAAACCATCAAAAAGATGTCTCAGGCAAGAAAAGCTAAAAAATGAATTCTGTAATGAATTATTTGTCATTCAAAACAAATTCGGTTTTACAACAGAAGATAAAAATGAGGAGCAAATCTTAGCAGGTTTGCCAAAAGGAGAAGCAATATCTTAGAAAAATGTTAGTGGGACAGATGACGAATATTCATTTATCTTTAGGCAATCTGAAAATTCAGCCTTTTAGATTAAAATCAAAGGAACCAGTCTGGAGTATTCAGTAATTTAAAACGTAAGGGAAAAGGGCCCTTTTTTCACCGTGTTTTATATGTACAGGCACGTATCATTTTACAGAGCTTCTTCAGAATCAATCTTGAGAAGATTGGTCTATTAAATATATTTATTTGGATTTGATTGCAATCATTTATGAAATGTTTATGGTCTTGTGTATACACAGAGGGGAACCCTGGCTTCTTGAGCAGGTGGCAAAGCTTCCCTGTCTTCATGAGGTGCTGGGTATTACTCCTACATGTACAACGATTAATTGTCCCTCCTGAACTCAGATTTTTATCTGATAGTTATATATATAGTGGCTATTTAATTAATTCAGCCCATTTTACTCCTATGAGCACAAAAATAATATTCACATCCTTAACAATACTCTTTCATGAGAAAAGATATCCACAAACTTATGCCTCCAAAGAGCTCATTGCTGCTGTAGGGCAGCTCCCTTTCCAATGTGGCTGCACATCCAGAAAACCTTCTTGCTCACAAATTTTGCCTTTGTTTGACATGATGGGGTTGGGAGGAAGGGAAGTGGTGGGGCTGTGCAGAGATCAGGGCAAGAGGCTGCAAAACCTCCAGCCCTAGTAGTTGTAGCATCCCACCCTGCTTCTCCCCAGAGCAGTTTCAGTGGATGCCCACGCTTTTGTCAGGTGTTGTCTTTGCAACCAATTTTCTTAAACCCAAAAGCTGGCCCAGTAAATGTGAAGTGTGCACAGCAGTTATACCAGCACAGAGTTGTATCAGCTGCTGGCAGCCCATAATTACATAGCTGCACACTGTTAAATGTTCTTTTTCACAACATAAGTGGCATTGTCCTATTTAGACTGTAAAGGTACTTATAGCAGATACTTTATGATGTGAACTTCTTCTTGAGTGGGAATTTGCTGCAGTTTCCCACAAGATTGGTACTTATGCTGCAAGTGCAAGGCAGTATAGAAAGATTTCTAACTGGGCTTCATTATCAGCCCTTTATGCATCTGCTGCTCTGCTGCAGGTAGAAGAATTTTCCTTCTGAGTGTAGTGCTGATGTTGAAAGCGCAGAGAGAGCTCATATAGCTAGGGTTAGTTCAATTGCTCAGTGTCTCCTGGGAATTTTCATGCCATCACACTTGTAAATTAATTTCCTTTGGCTATTCTGTGCTCCACTTGTGTTAATTTTCTATGAACATTTCTACAATATGGTTTTATCAATTAAAATATTCATAGAATGACTGTTTCCAGACCAAGATGTATTTGCAAGGTCTGCTCTGGTACTTGCTCATGTACTTATTCTGAAATCACTAAGTGCTCTTGCATTGTAAGAAATCCTTGTTTTTAAAAACGTCCACCGAAAACAATGGCAGATTAGTGAGAAATCTTGCTCCAGTGTTAGAGGAGTCTCAGGGCTCCGAATGTGTCAGCTGAACACCAGGAAAGGCTGATGGTAAAGCTTTTTGTGCAGTCACAACTCCATTACCTTCAGTGGATATACCATGAATCAGGTTTTGTATCTGGAGGAATAGAAATAAATTCCTTAAGGTGAGTTTCCTGTGAGTGGCCAAACTTGGAATTTTGACACTGCAAAGGCTCAAAAACTGGGGGCTCATTCTGCACTGTGCAGAAAGAGCAAGAGGAGAGTACACAGTGGTGGGACAAGGTCCTGTGGATCTTCCCCACAGGCACCACTTACACATCCACTGGTGTTATTCTGTCACAACAACAGGACTGCTGTGAGCACATCTGGGCCTCGTGGCACAGACTGGAGGGTGGATAGGAACAAGACATGGGAATTTAGCCACCAGCTTCAGTGGAAAACAGATTGAGGTGTTGTCTTTTTATGCATTTGTCTGCAGTGATTAATTTTTCAGGGAGTCAGTGCAGCCAGCTGCCACTGAGCTATCTGTTCCTGGGCTCCAAGTGTTCGATAACTTCCCGGCAGGAGAAGCCTTTGTCCCCACCTCATCTCTTTTTTGGTCGTTTGCATTATCACTTGATAAATATCGCATGACCTGATGCTCTGTTTTACCCAGACCTGCACCTCAGAGGCCTCCCTGCAGCTTCTGCCGTCCCAAACCCAGGAATGCAATGCATCAATAAAAAAAAATAATGACTTGATGTGATGTGAAGTGAGACCTTCAATACCCTTGGTATTGTGTGTTAGACACATTGCAAAGCGTCACAGGCTGGGGGTTTAATGGCTTGCTACAGTTCTACTGAAAAACTTTACTTTTTTCATCTGAGTAGAAATTTGTCACATATTGAGGAATCATAAATGAGTCTGATAGAAGACAGAGCCTCTTGATGTGATCTGTATAATTACACGATGCTGATGCCTGAAGAGGCCAACCTAAAACAGAGACTGGGCAGGAGTAAGGGAATAAAGGTGAATATTTATTTGAAAGGCCTTCAGAGGCATACCCTGGGCAGGCCAAAGGCTGCACCCAAGATGGACCCCGAGTCACGAGTTCTTCACACTTTTATAGCTTTGGTCCATTTGCATCTCAACCCAATTTCACCAATTAAACTTTAGCTAATGATGGAATTTCCCCTCAGCTTGCCCCCCTTCTCAAGATGCTGGGTTACACATTTTGGGCCTAGGCCGGGCTGGGTGTCCTTGGAGAGCAGCGTGGAGAGGCTTTGTTCTGTCTGTCTCAGCATGAGAGAGCAGCAGCTCACAGGCTACAGGACACTGCAGAGTTACTGGGAATACAGGATTTCAAAAATATAAAAGTTAAAACCTAAGGCGTCAATGCCTATTACATTTTTAGCCCACTGTTTCTGCAGCTGGAAGTGTACCAAAACACTTTTTGGGCACTACCTGCCCTTGGTGAAAACTCCTGGGTTTTTGATAGTGGTCAGCATATCCTGTCAGGGCAGTGGAATAACTCAGGGGTAAGAAACTACCATGCAAAAATTTAGGCACCCAGTTTGAATGCCCTGAGTAGGAGCCTGATCTCTGACAGGCTGAACCACCTTCAAGAAATGCCAGTTTCTTTCCACCATGCTCAGGAGTAATTTGGGTGCCTGAGCAAAGTGCTTAAACTATGCACCCTCTGCAAAGGGCCAAAATTATCCCTGAAACTGCACAGCCCATCTTTCCTCCAGGAGCAGACATTTGCACATTGATAAATCCCACTTGACTTAATTTTGGCACTGAAACCATCTCTTGTTTTCAGAGATGCAGATTGCTTACATGTGCAGGGAAAGGCACAATACCACAGTTAAACTTCCAAGAATTTCCACAGAAAAGTGATCACTGAGAGATTTGGATCTTTTAACTCTCAAGGCAGGAAACCTGCTGCTTTTCAAAGTTTTGTTGGTCTGAGTTTGCACCTCTTGCAGTCTGTCATCACATTAAATGGGAAGGATCTTAGCCTACCCACTGCCTAGAAATTCCACCTATTCTTTCTTGGAATAAAGTATGTTTCTCTCCACTGTGATAGTGCTATTTAACTCTCCAGTTCATTTACAATAATATCCTCCCCTAATATTTATTGTACGTGTTGAAAATTTTTACTTGATCTTTATTTCCAGATAATATCCTTATGCCCATGTGATAATATTTTGATTTTCCAGCTGATGTACGTTTCTCAGTAATGCAGCACTTGAATGCATAGCCATGGCTCTGAACTTTGAAGAGGTATCATAGGACTGGAATGAACCTGAAAGTTGCTTTAAAAGCCTCTCTTATCTTAAAACAGTTCATGCAAAAAATCAAGTGCAAAGCATTCCATTGATTAAAGATTATTTAGCATGTTTGAATAGCTTTCCAAAGAAGCCATATATCTAAAATTTAGTCACATTTCTGTAAGCCCGTGCTAGTGTTTCTGATATGATTTTTATTAACATTAAAGGAAGGCAGATTATTTTGATTTTCCCCAAGAGAAATAGCAGGTTTTAATGTGGTGAAAGGACAAGCCTTTGCCGAGATTTCTGTTGCTGTGACTCATTTACTTGTCCCACTCTTTCAGTAATTAGCTCGGATGATTTCTTTTTCTGCCGCTTGGCATTCCCAAAGCGTACGAGGGAAATCCTGGTGGTTTCTGTTTGCAGCAGCTGAGATGAGAAAGGTGCTGTGTCACCCCTGAACACAGACCTGGGCCCCGTGCCCCACTGTGCCACAGCAGGGTGGGTGCCTGTCCCCTCCCCTCGCAGCTAATTAAAGTGTCAGGTCCGAGCAGATGGAGTCGGAGGTGGAGTGCTCCTGCCAGGGATGCGGCATCTCACAGGGGTCACCTTTGGGGAGGGAACATTGGAAAACATATGGGAGGAAAATGCCACTTGGGAGGTTTTTGACACCTTGGGTTTCTAAATTGGCAGTTGGATATGAGGAGACATTACTGCAGGGAGGTTTTCCCCTCCTTCCGAAAAATCCTTTGCCGCATTTTGCAGTACAAAGCAATTTTTAAGTGCAGGGAGGGTGAAGGGAGGGAAGCATTAAAGATAAGGATTATATTAAGGGAAGTGGCCAAGTTTGGAGCCACAGCAGCATGACAAGATTGAGGTAGAAGAGCAGAGACTGATTTTTGATGTGGGATAATTTGACTTAAGACCATGACTATCACTCCCAGTTTTACATATTGTAATGAATGCAGACATGCAGCAAGACCAGTTTGGGAGCATCTGATACATGAAAGTATGAATATGATATTAGGAGCTTTTAATTGTTGGATTTTTGGTGTCTCGGGCTCTTTTTTAATAATTTCCATTGTTATTCTTTCATAAGAAGCTATAAGGGAGCTCCTTAGCTCTACTGAGCGAGTTGGACCTGGAAATATAGAAAGCAATTGAATTGTTTCTATACTCTGTGCTAGTAAACGAGTTATTTTGTACAAGAGCAGCTTTTGTAAAGCTTCTCCCTAATTAAGCTACTTCAAGCACCCTTCTGAGCTCGGTGTATATTGGCCTAGGTTCAAGATCTGCTCAGTACAGAGGAGGGGCACGGGGAGCCCAGTACAGGTCTCAGCCCCACAAACCCATCTGCTCCTGCCCTGGCTTCAGCTGCAGCATCTGAGGGGACGGCCCCAAGTTGCCCCCAGTTGCTCCATGGCCTTAGAGACTCCCAGCTGGCTGGGAACTGGGAAAATGGAGATTTCTACCCATTACACTCATTGTTCTCAGCCAGGACCATGCTCCATCCAGATGTGCTCTGTTAGTGGGAAGAAACTGGGGCCCTTTTAATATAATCCTGCTTCACCATTACATCTGTCTCCTCTCAGCAATATCTGCTAGTCCCCAAAAGCCTAATTTATGTGAGTGGGTACTGCTCTCCCCAGACTTCATTCCAATTAAGTAGTTACAAATTGTATGAAAATTTAGTCACGATACTGCAAAAGTTTCCTTAGCATATTCTAAAGGAATCTTTTCATATGAAGCAGAGAGGAAAAAAGTAATAGCTTCACTGAATTCAAATGGAGATCCTTGATGTGCTGATATTCTTGGAAGGTTTCTGTCAAAAGCTTAAGATCAGCTGTAAATATTTCTGTCAAAAAAATATTTGAACTGCAGTGTTGGGGAGACAAATACTGATCTTGGGACTTCGGGAAGATGCATTTATTGAACAAATGCTTATAAAAATTATCCACAGGGCAGTTCTAAATAAAGTTGATATCTGCAAATACCACATTAGATTAAAAAAAAAAAAAAAAGAGAGAGAGAAATAATTTGTTGTCCTTACTTAAGTGAAATAAAGTGGGTAGTAGGATGCCCCTTTGCAGCTCATTTGCTGACATTTGAGACACTTAAACTCACCTGTGAAGGACTCTGGCCAAAAGAAGGATTGCACCTGGGCACCTCTGGAAGCAGGGCTGGTGATTTGAAATTTTAAAATTATGAGAAGAAAATCTTGCTGGAAGAGTCAAGGACAAACCTGGAGTTAAAGGGAACTGAAACAGAAATCTTTTGTAAATTATACTCCCAGGCTGCTTAAGAAGAAAGTTTCCCAGATGTAAGGAAAAATAAGTCCTTGAGCTCCACCATTTCTGAGCTAGCTGGTGAGTACTTTTATTGTGACTGTGTTTATGTTTTTGTGACTTGTGAGGAGGTTCAAATCTTTGATCTAGTTTAACAAAATACAATCATATCAGGAACACTGAGGAAGGTGCAGGAGGCCACTGGGGAGCTTTGTCAGCTGTGGTGGCTGTGCTCAAGAGGGTCCCTGCACAGGCTGCACAAAGAGCAGCTCTGGGAGCAGGGAAACTTCCAAACAAACGTCTCTTTCTGATCTCCAGAAGTCTGCTTTTGGATAGGGCTCCCAGGTCTCTCAGTAGAATTCCCCAACACATTCAAGAAGAAACATCCAGGTTTCTGATGGAGTTTATTCTGTCTCTAAATGCTGACAGATTATTCTTGCCAGAGACGTCTCACACCTGAGCATGGGGAAAAAATACACATCAAAACGGTCTTTTTCTCTTTTTTCTTTTTTTTTTTAATAATTTTAAATACAATAAATGAAGGGTACTTACAGTAAAATAAATCACTAGGAAAAGAAGCTTTCAGTGCCACAGTACCCAGTTCTTTGCCATCGATATTCATAGAATGATATTCAGCTCTAAAACGCAAATGTTAATGAAAAAAAGATCCTAATAAAAACAGCCTTTTCATATTTAGGCTACCTTTTGGTTTTTTTTTCTTCAAGTTGCAGAGTTATTGCTTTGCAAAAGCCATTAAAAGGCTCCTGTAACTGCACTCTCTGTTGGAGAAGGATGTCATGTTTAAAAATGTTGTCACCTTCAAAACACTGTGAAAGTCAGGGCCAAGTTATTTTAATCAGTCAGTGCTGGAAGTTGTGGGTAGAATCATAATGGGAAAAGAAACATTTACCTTTATATGGCCGATGCAGTAATCCTGGTTTCTCTGGGGAGACACTCAGAATTATGTGGATGCTGAGATTAGTGTATTACTAAAGCATTTGACAGCAACAGCAGCTACTGTGTTGGCTCTCTAATGCATTAATAATACTTAACATTTCCTAGTTGTAAAGCCCCTTTTTTACAGGTTTCTTGTGCCCATGCCTTCCTCACAGCAGCCAGCTCCAGCTGGCTTGAGAGATGGAGAAATAGGAAAGCGATTGATTGAGGTGAGGTTGGGGCTCCCATGGGAAACAAAGGAGGCTGCCAGGTTCATGCTTTGGAAAATGCCACTGGACAGTGATTTTTATAAAGGAAGAGACTTTCTGGTTTGGGAGAGATGTGACATTGTGCAGGAAGAACCTGTGGTGATTCTCAGATGAAGGGTTAATAAGAGAGCTGTTTTGTAGGCAGCATAAAATTCAGCTTGCATTGATGGCTTCTCCATTTGGAAAGCTCTTTTTTTTTTTTCCCTGTGGGGAAACCACAATAGGTGAGAGTTGGAATAGAGGAGATTTCTTACCCATTCTCCTCCAGCTGACCCTAGGCCTCACAATATATGCCTTGTGCTGCTTTCCCTCTCTTGCTCCATTTTCTGCCCCCACCATCTCTGATGCCAATTGTTAAAGTGCTTCCCACTGGGACTTTTCACAGGCTTTGCTTTAAAGTTACATCTCGCTCATGGAGGTTCTGTTCCAGATTCCCTACCCTTACTTATTTACGCATAAAAGCTGCTTTTCAGCAAAAGCACAGCCCTGAGCAGGAGGTTCTGTGCCATGGGCAGCGTTTCCCCTGTCTAAGGGCAGCGGTGCTGGTGGGGTCAGGCCAGCACCCTTCACACAGGGCCTGGGTGTTGCAGGGTGAGCTCTGCTCAGGCTGGGGTTTGTTTGCAGGGCTCCATTCACAGCATTCCCACCCCGAGTGGTGTTTGCCTGTCTGCTCCTGACAGAGCCCCAAAGAGCACCCTGTACTCACACAGCCTTGGTAATTACCCCAGCTACCTGGGCTCCTGCCTCCCAAGCCAAGGCTGCCAATCTCCCTTCTGTTACCAACCAGCTAAATAGGCCTTCATAGTCCTCTAAACTGACTTTTTGGGAGAACTGAAGTTTACCTATTCTGCCTGGCTGATTTGCTAACAAGGCTCAGCTGCCTCCTCTGGGCCTTGACAGGCTGGAGAAGGATTTTCATGGCTTGGCTGAGTTCACAGACTTTGGAACAGCTGCCAGTAGTACCTGAGGGCTGCTGTCAGTGGCTTCATCTCTCCTGTGAGAACCTTCCTGTGCGTGTCCAAAATAAGCACTTTTCTCATTGAAAAAAAGATGAGCGAATGCTCCTTCACCATCCCTTAAACAACCTCTTCCCCTTTCCTTCACTTCTCACAAAACTATCCAAGAAGTGTGTGACAAGGAAAATAATAAACCTGTATGTGGTATTTTACTGCTATTTTCCATCCATGTATACCATGTCAGATATATTGAAAGGAATGGGATTTATAACACTATTATGGTTCTGATAGTTTGCCATATCTATGGCTAATCTTATTTTTTCTCTGAGTTCCCCTGTCCTTTGTTGCACTCTGATTTGATTATTTTTTTGTAATGTAGTGATATCAATCTCTAGGAGGCAATGTTCTGTCACAATTAGAATTATTAGATGGCACTCTTTCTAAAATGAGGCCAAAGTGACTAGGTAGTTATTTCCTTTTCTTTTTGTAGTTATAGACTCATTAGAGGAGCCTCATCCACTTGTGGCAGGCAGGTCAGAGCACACCTTTTTAGTGTTTAGTAGCAGAAAATCCTGGCATGAGGCACCAAAGGTTAGTTACAGATGTATTTCATGATAGATCTGAAGCTCTCTATTTTAACACTTGCTCCAAAGTAAAGCTGCTGAACCATGGCTCTGTATTGCAGTGCATTAAAATGCAATGGCAATTACCCTCATTATGAAAACATCTCCTCATATCTCTTGAAATACTTGCTTCAAAAATGTATTAAGGGGAGCACACCAGTCATGCAATCCACAGAATGTGGGGGGTGAAGGGTAGGAGTGCAAAAGTGCATTTATGGACAGCAGAGGTGATGAAGAGATCTCCCTCCCTGACTGAATTCTACTGCAAAATGCCATCTCTCAGAAAAGGTCTAATTCAGCACTCACCAGTCAGAAACTTCCCTTTGTCCTCCCTGGAATCAGCACTTGGAGAGTCCCGGTGGTCCCCATTTGCCTCATCCAGGTCGGGTACAGGACTGACCAGTTAAAGGGCTTTGTGTAGGTGTGTGCTTACCTGGTGCTCCCTCACAGACATTCCCTGTTGGGAGTTCTGAGGTGGCAAAGTGAAAGGTGGTTTAGCTGGAAACAGCACTCATTAAAAGTTAGGTTTGTGTTTCCAACCTGTCCATGCACACAGGGGAACAACAGTTCTTGTGCCTGGTGTGTAAGCCACAGGATTTGGTTTGAAGGGCTGCATTAGCCTGGAGACAAAAGAGGGAAGCCTTAATTAGAAATAAAACAAGCAGGTTTTCAGCCACCCTGTACTCGGTGGGATACAAAAGAGGCCTTGCAGTAAGAAAGCTCCTTGATCTACTGAGTTTCCACAACTGCCACCCCCTAGGAAAGCTGTTCTATTGAGTGAGAGAACAAAAACAGGATCTATCTCCCCATCCCGAGCAGTGGTAATGTGTTCTGCAGTGTGCTTCTTAGCAGGGGACAGCAGTTTGATAAGGATCAACATCTGATCCTTACAATGCCATGGAAAACTTTGCTGACATTTCTGTGTCTTGCAGTTTGCTGCTCATTTGGAGCCTCCAGGAGCTGTATGAGCTGAAAACCAGTCAGCTGGGTAATCGTGGTAATTAAAAGAGATGTAAACTTTCAAAGTAGCTGACACTTAGTCATTACACCGAGCTGTCATGCTTGACTGAGCTAACGTTAATTCCGATATCCCATTATATCTTGCTGATATCAGTTTAAAAGATAGCTGCTGTGTTTCTTCAGCAACTTGCAGCTACAGTCATAAAAGTATTGATTGCAGTGGGCTTTGACAGATGTGAGATGTATTTAAGAGAAACTGTGCCATAGATATTCTTTTACCTCGACTGCTCAATGCTGTATGGATTCCAGATATATCCTTCTGGATTTCACTGGTAAAGTCCTGTGGAATGTGCCTGAGAGGTGCAAGATTGAAGAAACACCTTCTCCTGGGCTGTATTTTTAGTTTTCTTAGCATAGATCTCTTTGATTGTTGTACCTGAACTACAAAGGTGCTGGGGAACGAGAGAAAAAGCAGGTTTTAGCCAACTTAGCCATTTTCTTTGAGCCTTCCCCACATGCCAGGGTACAGACCTCAGCCGAAGTGAAGTCTTCTAATTGACTTCAGCAGGCTTTGATGGAGAGGCCGAGCACTGAAGTTTTCTATTCCTTGGGAATTATCTGCATATTTAAGAGTTATTTTATCTTGTCTTCTTGCTGGAATCCCACTGATTTCCCAGTAGTGAATTATTATTTTTAATACCTTGTTAGGTTTCTATAGATACAGAAACCCCAGCCAGTGGAAGCTGCTGGGAGCCCTGTAGGAGCTATGGAGCTATGGAGAAGTTCTCAGTTACAGGATATAAACTCCATGGAAGTGGCAAGTGGGGTGCTCACAGCAGCCTTGGTTCTTACAGGTGGCTGGAAGACGTGAAGTTTCCATGTTCAACCCCTAAAGGATTTTTATTTTCTTTTCATAAGTATCTCACCCTTCTTTATCTTGTAAATGAAAATAAGTTTTATTAGGGAATACATTCCATTTCTTCTTTTCTGTATGCGGTCTTGAACCAGTTCATGTGTTCACCCTGAAGCATGAGGAAAATACTGTAAATTGTCCTGGAATAAGAAAACTGAAGAACATTTTTCATGTCCTTTAAAAAATAAATCACTAAAATTCCAGCTACTTGAAAAACTCAATAAGCCTAATTGCTGGCATCTCTTTCTTTAAAATCCTGTGCTAGCTTACAGCATGGCAGGACAAAGAAATCAGGAGCAATCCCCCAAACTTGAGAACTATGAATAGCAAAATGAAATGGGTAAAAGATTATTCATAGTTTATTTCTCTGGTTTTAGCCAAAAGAATTGCGACCCTGTGGGCTTTCATGGAGACAGGCATGCTGGCATTTTGAGAAAAAGACCAGAGTTCAACTCTATCTAAAGATTCCAAAGCTGTCATCAGATCAATGTATGCCTTAGAGTGGAGCTTGCAAAAATCATTCCTCAGCTAATATTCTCAAGGACAAGATGTAGTTTGATTTGGCTCTTCCAGGAGATATTCCTGATTGCCTTGGAAAGCAGTATTTTAAAATGGGGGTGAGGGAGGGTGGTGAGGAGTTTTATTTTTAAAGCTCTTCAAATCACAACATCAGTCAGCCGTGAGGACGGAGAGTCTCGTTCTTTCCTTAGAAAATTCATCTTGGATCTTCTATTTTATGCCTAATTGGGAATTGTTTTAATGGGCTTATGAAAATCAGCCTGCCTTCCAAAATGGTTCAGGAGTTGGTTTTGTTTGGGTTAGTGCTTCTGTTTGTTGGTTTCTACACTGCAGTATAGAGGAATTTTGGACCTTTTTTTTGTCAGCCTTTGCATTTGATTCATATGTAATGGACCCTTAATGCTGTGTAAATAGATTAGCCAACAAATCTTATCAAAAAATGCATGGAAACATGCTGGTGACAACAGCCCTGTAACTCAGTGTTCCTGTACTGAGGCATTACAAATACCAATAATTTACTTTTTTTTTCCCTTTCCCCAAAAGCTGATTGACAGCGAAAATGAAAATGGTAAATAAATGTTCATGCTAGTTTATTTAAAGAGGTTCACAGGCTTTTTGTGTGCATCCCACAGGTTATTTAATAAGATTTGTGCACAAGGCTCCCACACAGCGCTTACCCGCAATGGGCAAATATACACATTACACGGCCACTTCTAAATGCAGGAGCCTGAGAAACCCAATGCTTATTTATTCAGTCAGCAGTGCCATTATTACTGTGGAAGGAAGGGGTCTCACATTTTGAAAATCCAAAGTCTTCTCTTCCACCCCTACCACGGCAGCAGTAGCTCCAATGAATCACACGTGAATAATTACTGATGGAGAAGTACCTGCTTTTAAACCCCTCAGGAAAATGATTACAGGTGTGGTTTAGCTCAGGAGACCCCATAAACATCACTAAAGTAACAGACAGACATTGCAGAGCAGAGTCTTCTTTCTTTTAGCCTGGTTGGAGATGTGGTCAGAAGGCAAATTCAGATGTGCTCACAGTTAACTTCATTCACAAAACAAAGTATGAAAAGGCTCTCAGCTGTCCCCTCCTTGGCTCAGAAAGGGAAGAGATTTTGTGAATTTAGTTAAAAGTGTTTTACAGAATAACCTTGTGGGTGAAACTAAACCAGGGACAGGTTTTGAACACACCATAAATGGCTGGTGGTAGTGGGAGAGCTGTTCTCGGGGCAGGCGTACCCATTTTTATTTCAATATTTATTATTCTGAGTACTTCTGCTTGTCCCTTCATTTGGTTTGCTCTTCTAGCTGCTAATTTTAGGGATTTTTTTGGTGTTAGGTTTTGGTTTGCTTTTTGGTTTTTTTCCCCCCGTTAATGGGAGGAAGCCGTTTTTCTCCAGTTGTTCCTTCTCAAAAGATGATATGGAAAATGTCTCATAACTGGAGTGTCCGAAAGCTACATCCAGTGTGCACAGCTGAACATCAGCACAGGGAGTCAGAAAAGCAGGTCCTGGATGGCAATCCTGGTAATCAGTTAAGATATTGGTGGACTGTTTCATAGGGACTGGGCAAGCCAAATTTTCAGAGCTATCCATGTGAAATGCACGAATAAAGGAAAGAGTGGGGGAAAATTCCTTTCTCTTCTCTTCATATGTGTCAGTATAAAGCCTGCACTGGCACAAATCAACATTGATTTTTCCATCTCTACTCTGAAGTGGGTTTTGTCTGCCTTTTGGTAAGATGTGGAAATTCCTAGTTGCCCAGGGGTGTAAATTAGCATGGAAAGTGTGTCTGTGAGAAAACAAAGCACATGTTTTTAATGGCTCTGTTTCCTATAGACACTTGGAATTGTATTTATTTCACTTCGTAAAACTTTGAAATGTGGTCTATTCTGGCAAAATTGCATATCAAGGGCATCCATGGAAATGAGCTGGTTTCACTTCCAATCCTGATTTTGTCAAATTAAATCAGGATGTAGTTTCTTGAGTCCCTGGAGTTGTGTTTTTGTCCCTCTGTCACCAGGTGTGTCCCAGGCACGAGCTCACAGTAGTGTCCATCCTACTGTGTTACTGATTAAAGAAAAAACCAACCTGGCATCCAGCTCAAAGATGTTAAAGATACTGTGAAGAAGAAAATTTGCCACTGGGCAAGGCATGTTTTTACAGTCATTTTTCCAAGTGCATCTTCAACTTACTGGTTTAAAGGATGTTTGTCCTCCAGATCCTGGTGCCTCATCATTTACAGAAAGGAGAAAAACAGGGTTACAGAACTCGGTAGTTTGAACAAAGATACGGTCAACTCTAAAAAACACAGCCTTAAAGACATGGGAATCTTTCATGTAGTGTGCCAGGCAGTGATCCTGGGCTGATGGGTGTAATTGTTTATCACTCTTTAGTGTGATCGATGCGGGCGTTAACCACAGCGCTCCCTTTCAATGCCATTGATTGGAGCTGCTCCCACTGACAGTCCCTCGGTGCACACCACAGCTCTAGCTACACATTAACATGACTTCTGAATGGCTGGGGAGATTTAGACTCAAAGGATGCTATTCTTCACTGATTTACAGCCCTTGCAGTGCTCCTGAGGCTACGTGGAATGTAAATCAATGGAGAAGCTGGCCTAGGTGATGAACTATTCCATTACAGAGGAACATTTCCATTTTGGTGTATTTACAGTATAATGCACTTAGATCCTCAGCTGTTACCTCTAAAGCGAAGTAGGGGTGCAGCATTGGGAATAAAAAATAAAAAACCCTATTTGTTCTTTGAACACACTCACTTAGAGTCATTACCTGCCTTTTTCCTAGTGACTGAGTCAGCACTAAAGCTCAAACCTTAGAAAAGCAGTTCTGGCAAATTCCCTGCAGTTTGACACGAGTTTGCTGTGTGTGCCTTAGGTGGATACACTGCACTCCCTCACTTGTAGATTATTGCCTTGGGTACATGTGCCTTAACTTGGCAGGGTACTGCCAGGGGTGAGCTGGGAACTGTCCTGCTCAGATCCCTGCCACCCTCCAGCAGGAAGGTCCTGAGACTGAACAGGGACCATTTTGCTCTGAGCAATTTCAACCTGCACGAGGGCAAAGTGCTCTCAGTGGATCTATCCAGTGATAGGAGCTTGTAAACAGCTGGTCCATGGCAGTGCTCAGCCTGTGACACAGGCACCAGGGCAGGAGTTTGATGGCTGAGGGTGACCAAAGCTGCTTTATCTGCTCTGATCTTGGAGCAGATTCAAGCTTTGCTCTCCCTGGGATCACAAAGCAGAGTTACGTTCTGGAAGCTTAAAAATTTATTCTGTGATTTTTATTTTTCTTTTTATTTTCTTTGACAATGAGTATAAATATGATAGTAACTTCCATATCAAGAAGAAGCTGCCATTACACTCTCTCTTGAGCCCTCCCCGTTAATCAAGCTGAAGGAATGGATGGTAATGGCTCAGTTGTTTATTGACAACCATTGGGTTTCTCCTCAGCCTATTCATGATGCTTGTCTGGATTAGTGTTGGAGTCTACCAAATAATCTATTAACACTTCAGGCTATCAACAGACCTCCTTGAAACACTTTAAAATTGTGTTTGTGGAAGTCAACTTAGAAAAAAACTGGCTATCAGGGTTGAGAAAACCAGTGCCCCCCAATATATTTGGGGTTTATGCACTGAACAAATCAAAACAATCAGAATAATGTTGTGATGCCACTGGCTGAGAAACAGGTTTGTGCATGCATGGCCCTGCCAGGGCCTCAGTTTGTACAGCCTGCATTGGTAGGATGCCATTCTTTCCCATGTGCCAAGAGAGTTTTCAACTGGCCTGCAGGTTGTCACCCAAAATGTCACAGTACATCTCCTCCCTGAGCGCTGGGAAGTGCAGGTCTTGCACCACATGCAGATGTCAGAACTTGTAATAGGGGAAAAATGGCTGAGATTTTGTTGCTGCTGCTGCTACCAGTCTTAGAACAAATATTGAGTTGTACATTTGCCCACACCATGGATGCTGATCTTACAATGATTCCTGTTTGTTGTCTGCCTTTTCAAAGCTGGTCCACGCCAAAGTTACAGCCATGGTACGCAGTGGCCTAGAGCATGAAGAAGCAGCAGTCCTAGATCAAATGAGTTTTGTTTCTATTTTTCTTTTCTTTGTTTTCTCACCTCTTCAAATCACTAATCACAGGCACAGAGATGAAATCTGCCCATGGCTGTATCTCTAGACTCTCACTGGCTTGGAGTGAGATTATACAGTGGGACCTGAAACCAGAGGTTTTGCCTTGGGTTTATTTTTCATTCTGAAACAGAAAAACTAGGCAAAGGACCGGTCAGAGCTCAGGATTGGAAATTTGAGTCCCCAAAGAAATTACTTCTGTGCACCTACACCTTGAAAGTAGGTTGTTTTCCTACTTCTTTGTGTTGATGTCTCAGACGCTAATTGCCTAATTAACAAGCTGACATGATCTCCACTGCTGAATAACTGAGCAAATTAGGATAGTGCTACATGTGTGTTACTTGAAGGACATGCTTCAGCTGGGATTTCCTTGAGCATCACGTATCTGTGGAAACCTAATGAAACTGCTTTGTATTAAGTGCTTGCAATGATGTTTCTGACCTTTCGTGCTTCCTCTCCATTCTTGGAAAAAGCACCTGCATTTTGGGCTGACTTGCTATGCATGTAAATCACCATAAGTGGTGAAATGACTTTTTCTTGATTTAACAGAGAGCACTAAGCATTGTGCTTTTGTTCCCTGCACTACTGAATACGAGCTAGCTAACTATACATACTGTGAGAGCTATTGTATCACGCTGTTAAAACCTAAGGAGCTTTTTATTGGACTTTCATGCTAAATAACTTTAAAGGTACCGCCTGGTGTTTTTATATAAATTATAAATGTTTTAAAAATACTTCAGGAAAAATAATAGCACAGTTTCCCACTGCAGTGTCTCACGCTATGTAAACTTTTGGTTACGGCTATTTATCCCTTCCCCCACCAATGACAGTCTGCTACATGAGATCCAATCACAACTATTTATTCAGCTTGAATAAAAGGTTTCTTTAAATATTTGGTCTTGAAGCACTCATTCTCGTTTTGTAGGTTCGGTGGGAAACACCCACAAATACGATTTTTGCTGCAGTCCCCCAGACAGCAAATGTGAAACATGGCATAAGGACAGTCATAAAATAAAACCATTGTAGCTTCAGAGAGGAACACAGGGTTTTCCATGAGTTTGATCTTGCTCAGTTTTGCTGGGAGCTGTGGAACTCTCAGCTCTGGTACTCAGAACTGCGGGAATATCAGGAGTGAATCCCTGCAGCAGCTCTGGAAGGTCAGTTCTGGGTGCTGTGTGCAGGGCAGCTCAAGGATGATGCTCTCCTGTATGAGAGGCTACATGGGGCCAGTGCTCAATGTTCTCCCCCTTAAACAGGGCTGAAGTGCTGCTATGGGGCAAAAGTTTCTTGCCTTTTAAAGTTGATTGTTTTACCTAGGCAACCTTTCTTCCTCTGCTTTTCTGCTCTCCTCATTAATGTTGACTTCAGGATGACCCCTTGTACCCCTCCTAATGAACTTACAATCTTTCATACTAAAGTGTTCATGTGTGCTGGGGTTGGGTCTGTAGAGTTGACTGCAGTTAGTAATGGAGCATCAGCTTGGAAGCAGGACACTTTGATCCATCATTTCCAGTGTGGTCCATAGCCTCTGGGTGGAACTTGGCTGCTGGTGGAGCTGGGATTGTTTCTGTACTGCTGTGTGAGGTCACTGGTGAACGGTGATAAAACTGGAAAACAGAGAAAAGCTTCCTCCCAAATATTTGCGTAACACTGGCCAAGGTGGTCCTGTGAATTTCAACAATAAAGGAGACCTGCAAGGTAGCTGCACGTTTGATTCCAAACAAGGGTTTTTCCTAGAATAGGCAGCTATTTGCTGTACATAATTCTTGTGACCATCAGCTGTGCGTGGGCTTACAGTACACTGCAGATCAAAGTGTTATTTCTGCTGGCCTTGAAACTGCTGCCTGGAGTGAGATAATATCTGCAAATGATGCATTGTAACTGTTGACACGGGAAAACTGTTTTGCAATCTAGTACCGCAAAAATAAATTAAAAAAGCAATTGGAGAACTTGCAAATGTAACAATCCTGCAAATATTATTTCTCTTTTCCTTCCTATTTATTCATACATTTGTAAATGCCAAAATGTCTTTTATCTGCCCTTTCTCAAGGGCAGATCCCTAGTGTCATAGTAATTGAAAATTAAGAATTTACAGTATCGTAATTAAATTCTACCCTTTGAACTCTTGTAGACTCTAGCTGCATATTAGCAGCTTCCCACTCAGATCATGAGTGGCAAGAAGTATTTTGAACACCAACTGCTGCAAGATAACATAACAAGCTCTGACAGCTCCCTAATTACCAAACTACCCACTAGTTAAAAACTCTTTCATACTATAGAAATGCTCTTCCTTGCACATAAGTCAAAAGGTATAACTAATTTGTCCTTTAATTGATATCTATATTGCTGTTTAAATAAAGGGCACATTCTCCCCCAATATGCTTAAACATTAATTTGTCACCTATGAACTGAATTTGGAAAATAATTGGAATGACTTAAGACTTTTTTCATTGACTTTTGTCAATTTTACCATGAAACATTTACATCTTAGTTGATCATTAGTCATGTTTAGTGATTGACAAATCGTGTAAAGTGATCCTGAGCAAAGCTGAAGTTCAAATGCTTCTGTACACATAAAAGATTCCCACCAGTCCAAGTCCCAGTGCTTGTGGCTGGGTTGCAAAACAATAAATAATTAAGCCTAGAAAAAGGTTGCAGAGTGGGCAGAGCTGGCACCTGGACAAAAGCAGAGGGAACCAAGTCGTGCCTGCAGCACAACGCCCCATTCCTCACCCAGAAACTCATCGGGATTATCCTGGTGGCTCAGCAGCAGCTTCTTCCCCACACCAAGGCGGGGAGATGGCTCTGCTGGCTCAGCTACCCCAGACCCCACCAAACCTGGCCCCTGCCCAGCACCCAGAGCCGTCTCTCTGCTTTTCCTGTTGCTGGCTATAACTTAGGGGAGAAAAAAAAAGAGGTTCTGGTGGTTTGCCAGTTTGGAAGGAAGAGTGGGAAGGTGATATGGAAGCTGCTGTAACTACATTTTCAGCACAGACACAAAGAGCGAAATCTGGATGGGTCTGAAGGTGGAAGAGGGTAAAAGCGGGATGTGCTGCTCCCAGGAGCGCGGTTATCTCCAGAGGAAGGAGGACAGCCGGCAGATGCTCCCAGGGCTGCTGTGCAGCCCCTCTGGAGGAGGCGGCTCCCAGGGACCCATCCCCGCGGCTCCTGCAGCGCTGCCGGAGGAATGCGCATCGCTCCGGGGCTGTCAGTGGGAATGCCGTGGGTTACCGAGCAGCTCCTGTCTTTCTGTTCTTCGGCACTCCGTGAGCCTGTCATGATTGAAATCTTTCCTTAAATTGCAGCCAGAGGAGGTGGGAGACCACTAATGAGGCTGGCTTTGGGACATTCCTCATGCTGTGTAAATACCCCTCAGAGAATATACTGTAGGCTAAGATAGTAAACACTGGTTTCATTTCTGCTTTTCTCTTTTGTTCAATATCTGGCATGAATTTAATAGGAATGCTGCCTTGTGCATGTAAATACAATGTGATATTTTGATGTTGATGACTAAGATTCCCTACATTGTTTAGGTAGCTAAAGATGCAGGGAAGTGCTTCTGAGAGCATCATTCTGTGCCTCACTCCATCAAGGCTTTGGCAAGAGCAGAGGCTCAAATGAACTCACATGTACTGGCTGTACCTTAGGTTGCCACTCCATCCCTCTCTTCTGCCTTTCATGATGCACAAAACAGACTCAATTTCTTACATGAACCTTCTCCCTTCAACAACACTGCATCCCTTGCATGCATTCCTTTAATAATCACCGCTGAATTCAAACTGCTTGCACTCAGTCACTGAATGGCACAACAGATCTATGCTCTTACAGCACACAAGCAAATCTGAGGTCTGTGAAGCACAAAAGAGGGCTCAAAATATTTTGCAAAACTTTTTTTTCTTGCTTCAGGTTTTTTAAAATGGCAGGGCAGAACATTATTGATCTAGCTAAGAACAGTCTCTCCATAGCAGAAAAATAACAAGTTACCCAGAACAAGAATATGATGACCTGAGTACAAGTTACTCAAGAGAATCATTAGTTAAAACTTTAAATTATTTTAGCAATCATTTCTTCTTTGTAAGGAATTTCTGGGTCATGCTTTTAATTCTGGCCAAAGCAGAGTCTGAGCTGCCTTCAACTCAGGCAGCTCAGTGAGGAAAACTGTAGTCGATAAGAATGCCTGATGAGACCAAGAAGAAAAAAAGAAAATACACTGTGGCTCTATCTGTCATTAAAATATTTTTAACAAGCTGCGTTGCTAGTAAGAAATACCTTTGTGCTCTTGCTTTTCCACTGGAAAGAGAAAGAAAATACCAGTGCAATGTAATGGGAGGAAAATGGCAGACAGTCTGAGAGATTTTGGTAAACATTCACTTGTGCCAGGTCCCCAAGATCCATTTATGAGTGAGCCAAACGTTGAAATATAAACCTAACGTAGGTGACACTGTGAAGAGGAAAAAAGGGATGGTCACTCAGGTGACAGACCAGTATGTGCATATTCTGGGATGAGTATTATCCAAAGTGGCACTGAATCCACTCATCACTGTTCTGTACCATGTGTTGTGTATGATGTACATAGGGGCCAGTCCACTGGTCTGATTACAGAAAATCCAATGAAAGTCATCTCCATGCCTTGCAAAAGAAGGAATATTTCTCTATAGTTCATAGCAGAAAGTTTATATTCATGTGGTTTTCCCACTGTTTCTGTGTTTGCTTTGGACCTATTCAAAGTCTCTTTCCTTCTGTGTGCCCCTGTGGAGGGTGTGAAACTCCTCGTGTGGAATGTGTAGCCTCAGTGCCGTTGTGGGGTGACAAGTTGGTCACGGCTCATCAAAGAGACTCTCATCAGAACAAAACTGGTGGAAGCAGGTGGAGGGAGGCAAGTGAGCAGATACCACTGGTTTAATGAAAAACCAATTCTCTCTGCTTCTCTGGGTACAACCACCTGGCTTTTTGTATCGACTGCTGAAATGTTCTGTAATTGTGTAAAAGGGACCTCTAGACAGAAATCTATTTTTTGTTCCTCCTCTCCTTTGTATTAAGTGAGCTCTTCTGTAATGTTACTTTTTATAGCCTATAATCATGGTAATTATGTTTTGTTGAATCTTTCACAGTAGTCTAACATTTAGTAACATTTATCTCACTGTGCTGGGACTGGAAATCTTCCCTGCCATCAGATGCTAATTCAGTTATATTGTTGTGGCAATATGGGAGCTAAGCCTAAGCACAGTTGTTACTTGTTACCTTTGGCAAATTGCTTTGGTTATTAAGAGTAGCTGCATTTGGAAGGTCAGTATTAAGCAAATCATGAAGAAGATATGAGCAATAGAAACATACAAATATCCATATAAAACACAGAGTTGTTGCATTGGTCAGCAGCCAGCAATCAACAGGACTTGCTTTCAGCATTGTGTTCACTGAAATGATTACTTTTTGTTGAAGATCCTCTCATGTGCTTTTCCAACAGAATGTACATGTGTCCAAAGCTAACTCAACCAGAGTCACTCTCCTAAATGTTAATATTAGTATAGTCTTGCCCGCTTATTTCTATAAATGCTGGACTAGAAAGCATCCTTGTATCATCAGATCAATATGAGGAGGTATCTCAAAGGACAGGAGTTTAGAGAATTAACATTGTGGTTTCTGTGGCATACTCTGGGAAAGGGAAATGCACATCCCTTTTTCTCCCTGTCATCTGATCACTTGCTCTCCCACTTTATGTCACAGGTATTGCACTCTGTGACAATCACCATTAAACTCAATTGAGGCACTTCAAGACAACAGCAGAACTTACACCAACTGTTTATTTCTCGTTATGTTTCTCCAGCCTGGCCTGCTGTCATCATTCCAAGGCAATATCCTCAGCTGGCAAAAATCTGCTCAGTAAGTTTGTGTCGGCCAGGATGTACCCTGTAATAAAGGCACTTTTATGAAACGTCTGTCAGGTTGTCAGGTGCTCGAGGTGGTTGTTCAGAAGCCACAGATCCTGGACTGTCAGTGGGAGAGATGTGATCCTCCCTGGATCATGTCTGCTGCCCATAGCTCAGCGAGTTACAACATGGATCTCAGTGGGTTTATGTTCATCTCAGGCTGGACTAAGCTGGAATAAGACTGATCAAATGATTGATATTTAGCTAAAAGCATTGCTGCTACTTCTTTGTGTCTTCCTCATCCACCCTTTTCTCAGATGCTCATTAGCTGGGAAATGCAGTCACTACAGTCTGTGCCCCGAGGCGAATGCTGTGATGCTCCCTGTGCACTTAGCAGGGAGAGATCGCTTCAGCGGGAGAGCAAAGTGAGCAGTGATGCTCCTGCTTCGGTGGGATGACACAACAGTGCTTCAGAGCATTACCGTCCCGAGCTTATGTGGGTTTTGTGTGACAGAACTGGAGGCCCTTTGAATTCTATTTTCTGTATTTCCACAGGTCCCCGGTGCACCCAGGAGGGGTGGCTGGAGGACAGGTCCTCTTAGCCCTGGAGAGTAGGGACAACTGGGACTCAGAGCAGCACAAAAACTCACAAGGGGCTGACCTGACATCTTGTGTAATTGTAAATTATATTTAAACTGCTGTAAAGGTAGATGGGTGCCACTGAAGGCAGGTTGCTGTGGGTGGCATGTGCTGTGTCACGAGTGTTTAAGGGTGAGAACCAGAGAGAAGGGAGTGTCTCATCACCTTTTGCAGCTCCTTCCAGGCATCAATTGGCATCTCTTCACTGAGAGGTTGTTTCTTCTCCAGGTTTTTATGAACTCATCCTTTCTGTCAGGAGACAACACCACTTCTCCTGACAGGTTTTAATTTTGCCTCAACAAGAGGGAAAGTGAACTTCATGCTCCCTGTAGCTACTGTGGGGGGCACAAGTGTTAGTGACAAGCTGGCAGCAAGGTGATCTTTGGAGTAGAGCTCTAAGGAAACACAGCAGAGTGAGCCCTGAGATGCAGTGTAACCATGATGGATGATTTTATTTTTTTGTTAGGACATTTGTTCAGCTGCCACTGTTGCCACTGCTTTTAAGGGCCTGATGGTGCTCTGGGATATACAACTTCCTTTCTCCTAGAATAGCTTCCTCGCCATGAAATGTCCCAGTGCTCTGTTCACCAACAGAATCCCCAGCCTCCAAATTTTTAAAAAGAGCAATAATCGGTGCAGGAACTGATTGCAGAACTTTGTGCTGCAACAAACTTTTAATATAAGAACAGTCATTATTGATTTCTAGTGCTATTTGAGTTTCTTTGCCTTCCCAACACTCCGATTCAGTGCTTCTGACAAGGAATTGGCTCTCAGGTCCTGGAGTGGGAACAAGCAAGACAAATCCAATACAGGATTGGAGCATCAGTGTAAGGCTTGGGCAAAATTCAGGTTCCTATGCCTGGAATTGCAGCTCTCAAAGTCCATCCAGCTACCTGCTCTGGGAATGCCTAAATGCTTTCATTTAACAGCATGCCTCAGGTGACTGGACGAAATGTGCCAGTACTTCTGGAAGCAGGGTCCTGAATCCAGGGCTTCTGCCTTTCCAGAGGTAGTTATCAGCTTTCTTGTTGTCTCCACTAGCCAGCAGCACTGGGCTGCTCTGCCTATGATTTAGTGACCAGGGTGCTCAACAGAGGAGGGTGATGAGAACATCTGGGCCTCTGCTTTGCTGGTTGAAGGCTTAGCTACAAAACCTCTGTGCAATGAAAAGGAAAGCTCCAGCATCATCAAGTTTAGCTTTTTTAGCTTTAAAAGCTAAATGGCTGATTGGAGCCCATGTTCTGATACAAAGGCTGTGGCTGTGTGTGTTCAGAGAGGGCCCTGGGTGGGGCTTTCCCACAGAAAAGTGTTGGGAGTAGGGCACTTGGAATTAAGGTTAAAGTCTTACATCTGACTCACATCTGCTGAGGGGTACCCGGACCAAAGCAGTGATTTCAGGTGCTCTGGGCTCCAGCCACGAGATGTTCCATACTCATTTGGAGGCACTGTGTAGGAGTTGTGGCACCAAAGTACTTTACTAGACCTGCTCAAAAATGTATAATATTTTCTTGCATTTTACCTGCCCGAGAAATTTTTCCTCCTTTTATGTTTTCTACTGGTTCTTCTAAAAACATCTGAAAAATATTAGCCACCTATGTATCATTGAAGGACAAATGCAAGTTGTAGCATCAGCCGTAATTATTCACTTGTGTTCCTTGAAATGCCATTTTTAGCCCGTTTCGCACATTTTACAAATGTCTTCTGTGCCAAATCACCCATGGAACGTACAAATCATCTCAATTGTTAAATTCATTAACCTCGCAAACTGTGGACTAAAAGCCACATTTAAAGCATGCATCCTAAATAGTATTCTCATTATGTGGAATCAGATTAGTCCCTAATCAAATTTGACTTGGAGCTTGGAGCAAAAGGTAATGGAGTATGACCCCTGATGTAAAACAAGGATAGGTGAAGTGAGTGTCTAGCACCACGATACCTCCATTTTGTGCTGTGCCAACTAATTCCATCCTTTCCAAGCTTTTTCATAATTTTGTAAACAGATTTGTACTCCTTACCTCAGCCTCTCACACACGCATGGCATCTGCTAAGAAATTTGCAGATATTTGTCCCAGCAGCCTGATGTTTCTGCACATTCATGTCACTGATGTAACTTTAATGGCATGGACCAGGAATAATTATCAAATCTATTACTGTTGTGCCAACAGACTGAGCATTGATGGGACACCGTGGTTTGAGACACAGCACAGACAGAACAGGAGAACATTTTTGCTTCAGAAAGTTTGCTGTATAAATAGGGAAGGCAGGACAGGGCAGAACATGTAAACAGAAGGGGGGGAAATGCTAAATAGAGACAAATGTTACAGTCAATTATTTCTCTTCCAGAAAAGTGTAGAGAGATGAGGAGAGAGACTTGCACTAGAAAGGAGAGGAAGGACTGAGAAAGACCATAGCATATTATGCATTGGGATAGTGGATTTTCCCCGGGGATTTCCAAACACATTTGAATGATGTTCCTTAATGAAGATTTAGGAAACTATATTTTCCCCAGCTGCAGTCTTAGGTCCTCCAGTAAACCCACTGCAATCTCCTATTTATTTCATGCAGGAATATTCAGGATGGTTTTGAAAAATCAAATCTGTCCTACAACTATGGCAAAGCACCTACATACAGAAGACAAACAAAGGTTTATATTGAGGTTTTCTATTGGGTTTTAAATTCTTCCTTTTTGAAAAGTTAGACTTTCTTAGAGCAGCCTTTGAAACTGTCCCAATTCATGCACTGCCATAGGAAATTAATTTGTTTGCCAATTACCCATTGGCTAATTAAAGCTGCAGCTGTTCATAGCATAAATAAATACCATATCCCAAAGTTGCTTTAGTTCTTTAGCTGTGTATCAATAAGACTGTGTCTACAAATACAAAAGAAAAAATACTTAATAATAAAAAAATCCTTCCGATGTTCAGAAGCCCCACTGTCAGCTGTTTGGAAAGCAAGAGAGAAATATTTGTAAAAGTGTGGTCAAGGACATGACGTGAGGTTAGCACAAAGCAATTTAGCAGATAAGAGTGTGTGTGACAGTGCTGAGGTCATTGCCAGCCTGCTCACGAGCTGCTACCGGCCTGATTTGTGACTGAGTTTTGGACACCTGAGATTTGTGGCTGTCTGTTTGCAGCACTCAGTGCTCCATCAATGTCCTTGCATATTGTCCTGCAGCAGGGCAATATCTGCTCACTGCAATGACTGCCAGTGTAACACCTTCATTCTGTGATTCTAAAACCATCTCGGTGTGAGGATGGCTGGGGTTTTATTTGTCACAGCCGCCTCAAATCTGGTGCAGGCAGCAATCTTTGCTAATAAACAGATACAAATTAATTAGTAAAAATTACAGTGATAATTCATAACTTGCACCTAAAACTGAGATTGCTTTTCCTTTGTTTCACTACAGAATTAAAAGAGTTGTGCATTTGCTTTTCGTCTTTGCAGGTAGTTTCTTTTCTTCAATGTTCTCAAAAATTTTAGAAGATAAAAAAAGCTCCTCAGACCAGACTCTTCAGACAGACCTAGAAAATTAATGGGACAGCTGGGTCTCTTATAATTCTCCTTCTTAAGCTACAAAAGTTTTAGATTTTTAACTTCTTGGCCCTTTTAAGTAAATGGGAGTTTTGATTTTGACTTCAATAAGGTCTGTCTTTCTTCTGCTGGAAGAAAAAGTGGTTATGTAATTTGAACTATATCAAAACCTTTCTGCTTGCTAAAATAGAAGACCTTGCTCCTGCCACCTTAGCACCTGCCCACAAGTAGTCTTTGTGGGGACTTCTGGGGTGTTATTTGGTGTCAGCATCTGGGTGAGAGTTTGACTCCGATAAATTGCTTTGAATTGAGAACCAGAACATGAGTATGGAAAAATAGTAGGGATAGAAAAAAGAAAAAAACCTGAGCAAACACACCTCAGGAGCTACTCTGCAGCTCCTAGCACAGCTCCTGAGCAAAATCCAGATTGCAACTGGAATATCTGGTTCAGTTATCATATCTGCTAGGAGAAAACTCCATGGCTTTGTATCCCAAACCCCTGTGTTTTAAATATGGTCATTCCCTCCCAACTCCTCACCCAGTCCATGAGAAGCTGCAGTTTCAACACACAAAAATTCATGGGAATGAGTTACCTGTGCTGCAAAGGAGGATGCACAGCTCCAGCCCCCAGTGTCAGGGCCTGCAGGATGGCAGAGCAGGAGCAATAATGGGATTTCATAACAAACTGTTGGGCTTCAGCACATGCACGAGGCATAAAAACTGTCCCTGCAGGCAGACACGGGGTAATTTGTCATAAAGAGGAGAAACTACTTACTTAAGGCACAATTTGCCCATTCTGGGGGCCCCTTCATAGGAAATCTTTTGAAAAACAGAAGTGCAGTAAGGACAGTCTTCTCTTTCCATTGCTCTCCATTTCTGAGGTGTTAAGAGATTTTTTACTGCTTTCATTAACTAACTGAACTGATGCTACCTTTCGGTCTTGGCCACTACTTTTCTGGACAACTAATAAATTATCTGAAAAAGAGGAGCTAGCTGGGGAGAAAAGAATTTGGGTCAAATCCTATAAATAGCTCAGATGAAAAATATAGGAACAAGAGAGAATTCAAAACCAGTTCATGGGAAATGCCAAAATGTTTCTTTTCAACATTTTAATGATCCAACTTCTGAACTTTTTGCTTTAAATCAGCATTTTTAGTTTATTTAAAAAAAAAAAAAAGTTCTACATGCTAAAAAATGAAACAATGTTTTGTTCGGTTAAATAAGCTGAAAACATAATAAAATACTTTTTTTTTAATGTTAAATGAAGCATTTTAGGTTGTGCCTATGTGAAATGCAGTAGTTTTCTTGTTGTTGAAACAGCACATATATTTTGACCTAAACCAATTTCCTTCTCAAGCCCAGAATTGGCTGGGAAACTGAAAAAGCTATTTTTCCTCTCTCCTCCTCCCTGTTCCAACATTCTTGAAGTCCTACATTTCCTTGGCAGACTTTCTGAGAGTGGACAGGCTTTCCTGGAAGCAAATCTATTTACCTGTGATTAGAAACAGAATGTCTTCTGCTGAAACATTTTTCACATGTGTTCTTTCTGAGACAGACTGTTGCTGCAAAATACTTTGCAGGACACTTTCCTTGGACATGCACTCAATGAGCAATTATTCCATGCATATTTTTGTTAAAGCTTTGATTGTTATGGCAAATGTAGGAGTTTAATTCCGGTAATATTCTGTGAGCAGTGGAAACATCCTTTGCATTTGGACAGCAGACTCAAGAGTCAATCGATGTGCATTTGCAAACCACGAGACCTCTCAGGTTGGCACTGGTTAAACAGGATTGGTGCAGAACCCCTGCAATCACATCCACGTCTTTTCCAGCTAGGTTGGATCCTGGTTGGAAAATGGACCTCTAAAAGCTGCAGCGATGCTCTCAGGCATGTCTAAACCTGTAAAAATATAATGCCACACCATGGTAATCTTCTCTCTCACTCTAGTAGCTCTTTCAATAATGTTGAAAAATACTTCAGGACTGTGAAGAGCAAGGAGTTGGATGGAGAGAGAAGGCAGAACGGAATGGTTTTGCTCAGGACACAGCTGTTCAAGTGGGTGCCACATCTATTGCTTCGTTTGCTCTGTGTAACTTGCATGCACTGAAAATGGAGAAAAAGAAGCAATGGACATCTACGGACACTTCTTTAGGTCCTTTTGTGGTGGCTGAGAGCAAGAGGTGGAAAGGAAGGCTGGATAAGCAAAAAGCAGGCAGCTGCTGCTGGCCTAATTACTCATAACATTTGCCTTTTAAATTTCCCACCTGACCTGGGACAGAGTGCACTGGGGGATGTGATGAGGGGAAGCTGGAGTCGCCTGGGGTCCAGCTCCCAGCCAGCCCCACCAGGCTCAGCTTACACCCTGAGGGTCAGATAGAAACATGAATTACCCCCAAAATTCTAAATTATGTCAATGATCCTGTCTCTGCTGCTCTTCTCTGGCACAGCTGAACTCTAAAATGCAGCTGTAAACACACAGACTGTGGCTGTGGTGAGTCTTACCTGGGCATTCACAGGTCCTCACAGCACAGAATTCCTTTTAATTCAGTCTTTGTGCCATCTTGCCATTTTTCTGTTTGGGAAGAGACAACTCCATAGCTGAAATCAAATTTCTGACTGCACTTTGCTGCTCTGCTGAGACTGTGAGTATAGGGAGAAAAAGGGAGGAGAGGAAAATCTAGATTTTTGTGGTATTATGGAGGAAGGAAATAGATAATTTTCATGAGAGGAAAAAAAGATTTGTGTGAATTTACTGTAAGTTAGAGTAAAACATTTCATAGATGTATGGTTGTTATTATCTAGATCAAGAGTATTATATGGAAATAACATTTAAGTTTTGTGCCCAAGTCCCAGTTAAACTTCTGCTAAGTCAATAGAAAAGATTGCAGTGTGTTGAATGGAAGTGAGATGTAGATCTATAAAAGTGCTTTTCTTTTCACTGGGGACATTGCTTTGCTATTTGTACTCTTTGTTTCATAGGAACATCTCTCAGAGGTCCTCCCTCTTTCATTTCTGTCGTCAGAGACATGTGATTAATGATCTCTTTTTAAGCTTTATTATTCAATTCAGCTCACTAATCCAGTACATGTGTGCGTGATTCTGAAAACCTGAATTGTCACCACATTCATCCAGCCTGGTGTAGGTAGACTAGCAACTATCCTGGAATCTGACAAATAAAATCATTTTAATGAACCACAGCAAACAGTTCATGTTGAAACAGCTGTAAGCACAATATGCAAATCATGTTTACTGGTAGCTTATGCTCCAGAGAAATAATCTTTATATGACTGCTTTATTATTTACAGGAGTTCCAAAATTTAATTTTAGTCAACATTGACAGATGCCATCCATGTTAATAGTTGGGCTGCTATATATGGAAAATGCTAAGCATATGCAGAGATCTCATGTTTGTGAGTTGATAAGGTGGCTGACAAATGGATTTAACAATATCCACTCCTTTCTGAGCAGTTGGCTAAAATTCACCTGAGGTCTGTGGGAACAGAGTGAAGAAGAAGGTCAGAGGAATATGAATGAAGGCAAAATAAAAGAATGACTCTGGAGAGCAGTGGGTATAATGAAAGCATGACAGAGGATGATTAATTATATTTTAGAGTCAGATAATTCCCAGAGAATATGCGTGCATGATAAAACTTTCTAACCTTTCGAGTTGTAATTAAATGAGAGATACACTAATCTGACCAAGTAGAGACTATCCTGTTCCTAAAACAGCATTAATGCATATATTAGAAACGTGTTATTTTAAATAAACAGTCCTACCTGCCATGAATAAAGTCAGAGGCTATAAATGCAAAGGACAGAACTGAGAGTAAAAGAGCTAAATTAGAAGAAAACTAAAGGGGATTTTGAGATACGAATTCAATGTGTAAGATGGTATAAGATGCAAGGAGCAGAATTATAGGAACAACTAAGGCTGGAAGATAAGGGTGAAATCCTCCAAAATTTTTCTCTACTTTTTATCCCATCTCCTTGTTTTGAAGATGCTCATTTAAGCCTTTGTATACCTGCTGTCAGTGAGTTTGGTGGCTCTGTCAGAAGCAACACGAACTCAGCTTTTGAGTGGCTGGCAGGTTGATTTAGACAAAAACCCTAAAAAGACTTGAAAGTGTAAACCAGTCCTTATGTATCCAGGAAAAGTGAGCATGGATGAGAAAGAGCATGGTTTCTCTTCCATTGCTTATTGCAGTCCAAAAAGTATCTGAAAACCTTGCTGGATCTTGACATTGGCAGAGCTGCTCCTTCAGCTGAAATCTTGGAGCAGGTGGGCAGGAGCTGTTCTGCCTTGCTTGGGGATAGACCTTCAGACTGCAATTGTTTTCCACTTAACTATTCCTTAGGAGCAATTACTGAGGTGCTGGAATCTGAGGTACAAACCCACGGCGCTTTAATTTTTAATTAACCGGAAGGTAGAGCTTAAGGACAATGAGCCGTGTCCCCCTGTTTAGTGAAGTTCACTCTGGTAAGAGTCAATATGTTCATTTACACTTAATTCTACAAGAGCTGTTGCAACCCTCCTTTTTCTAACTCACTTTTAGGAGCACACTCTTGAGTGCCATCACACAGCACACAGAGGACAACCAGGGATCAGCCCCAGCCAGCAGGGGTTTAGGAAAGGCAGGTCCTTCTTTGCTGACCTGATCTCCTGCCTGGTGACACCAATCAGGAAAAAAGAAAAAAATGCAAACAAAATAACCCTGAAGAGCTGAATTTGAGAAGGAAGTTTTCCTTTCTAATAGATCTGGATGTATCACAGAAGCCTGGGCATAGAGCAAGCCTTTGTATTCATGGTCTGCTTAACAAGCCTATCGTTTGGCATTGAAATTGAAATCTGTGAAATGGTTAAGTGCATGTTTAATCATAATGGGTTGTGGGCCCACTCATGTATATCATCTAACGCTTTTTCAGCTTTCTGAAGTACATTTTCCCTTAAGTTTTAAAGTAATAATGCATTGAATTGTGCTGATTTCACCCTGATCTCACATTTTTAACTTTGCAGGCTTGATCAGCAATTTTTAAATCAAAGCATTTCCTGTGGCTTCTTAGATTAAAGTAAGAAAAATACAGCTCAGCTGTTTATATACAAACATGCAACAGTTATAATGAAAGAATTACCCACAATGCCAGTGTAACTATAGTAACCAGCATTCACAACGATCTACATTTAAGGGTGGTTGAAGCCAAATACATATTTGTTTCACACAGACAATATTATTCTTGTAATGGAACACAACAGCACAAAAAAGGACCTCCAGATGCAAACATTAGCTGGGTGTGGAGTCTCCTACAAAATAAACTCTGCCTTTGCTAACAGTGTGAGTACTCCCAGGCTGCTCCAAGCTGTCAGAAGACAGAGGCATTCAAAGTGCTATTTTAGCACAAAGTCAGCTGAAAACCCAGTTCCCTAAACCCTCATCTGCAGCAGTGTCCACTGGCAGAGATCCCACTCTGCAGAGTGCCACTGCCTTCAGTAGGATGGTGAGGGACTGACAGTCCCTATCCTGCAGCAGCTCCTTACCCTCACACTGCTATAAATACCTAAAATAAGGCATCTGGCTGTGGCAGAGCTGATTCCTGATTCTAAGCAATGGAGAAAGAGAATAGCAATAAACAAACAGAAGGCAGATAGTGAAAATAAAAATAATGAGTGGATGTACACTGTAATCAAAGCTCCTTTCTAGTTTTGATACACTTTATGATGATGCTCTGTTAAGCAGGGTTTGGTTGTTGGGTTTTTTTTTCAAGTCTATGGCTGATTGCAAGCAAAAATAACTACTGATCGATAGAAACCTCCACTGGGAATGGAACATTGCCTGGAAATGATCTTAGCAAAACTATCTGGCTTATTGCCTTGCAGGTTTATGCAACTACTCCTTCACAGTTGTTCTAATTCTTCTTGTATGCAGAAAAGTCCCTGCTGGCCTGTATCCACTTTTGCAGCCTGGCCGTTTCAGGGAGTGTGAGGACACAAAAGATCACTGCTTCCTCTACTCTGACTGCTCTTAAACACTATGATTTTAGTTTTGTCCAGATAACTGAGACTGCAGAGCATTCAGGGCAGTAACAGGGTGTGGTGGGCAGAGGTCAGGGAGAGTTGGGAATCCTGGCACTTCCTGAAGTGGGAGGATGATCCCAACAAGAAAATCTCACCCTTCTTAAAGAGAAAGGCACAACCGTCCTGCAAGTCTTGCAGATCTGACACAGAGGGGAAGAAAAGTCACCCCCAGCCCAAAACCTGGTAAGTGGGGAAAGCTCAACAGGCAGAGCCTGGGAATGGATATTCTCTGTGCCTCTTTCTTTAGTCCCAGCAGCTCCTCTTCACAGCGTGGGTCCCCATTGATCTTTCAGAGCAAGATAGGATAAAACCCTCAGATATGCTCTAGGCAGTTGTTTGCTTTATACAAAGAAAGCAAAATAAGCACGACCAGGTTTGTCTGAGATGAGTGGTTTCAAGCCTGAAAATACAATACGATACAATACAAGACAATACAAGACAATACAATACTGGCCAAGGATTCTCAGGATTCAGAATAATTCTGAGTTGTGTTTGTTGCAGCCAAACTTAAAGCAATGCTGTGCTTTTCACAGGACCCAGTTGTTATAATATTATTTAAATAATTCTTGCTGTCATTGTTGATTGATGTGGAAGGAAAGCTAAGGGTTTACAGGTGAAGAGCCCAGTTCATTCATACATTTCCATCCCATCTGAAGTAAAACTGAGACAGTAAAATTGCAAATGACATATGAATAGAGAATTGTGAGTGGAAAAGTGGGAACAGTCCAGGCAGGATGGAATACTCATAATGACATCTTCACAACACGGGACAGAAGTTTAAAATCTTGTTCCTAAATCAATAAAGAATTAAAAAATGACATACTTTACTCCAGTCAAATAGCACTTTGATCTTCAATTTCAAGTAAGGCAAAAGCAGGTTGCCATGACTACTGAGTGTTACTGGGTGTCTTGGTATCTGGATAATTGCTGAATACTTGTAGACAAACAGCTGACGTTCATCTTTTGCTTTCACTGGCAAACTTGGAAGCTTAACTAGTTGTTGATGTGAGTCCCCTGGTGTCTTTGTGAATAATTGGCTCAAAACTAAGCTACATTTATCTCCATCCAGACAAAAAGAGAGCCTTTCAAATGTCCACATCAGGCCCAAATGTCATTGTGTGTTAACACACGGTGAAACTCAATGTTACAGAGCCTCCCCGTTTAGATAAATTAGGGTTGCTGATGTGGTTGACATGATTTTATGAAGCTTGGCTGTTTGATCTTTGCTTCCAAACTCAGTAGCTTTTCATAGAGGAGTGGATCTTTCCACACAGCTGTGGAGTGCATGGAGAGTGTTGCTTTCTTGGGCTTGTCAAGGACCTTTGTGGGGCTGTTTTGTGCAGCCCTTCCCCACAGTGTCTCCCTTTCTCTAGTTGGGTGGGAGATCAGATCCGACAGGAATTGCTTGTGATTTCTTTTTCTTTTATATTTGTACTGACGATTACAGCTAAACTCTTCACATGCAAAATGAGATGTGGAATTTCCTCTGTCTTCATATATTATGCATATATACTTTACTCCATTTGCCTGCTAAATGCAGCACTTCCCACTGTCAGAGAACTAATTGGTGTTTAATCCTGCATAAGCAAGCACTACCCCCAGTGAGGTTAATTCAGAAACCAGTAACTTTCAACAACATTGTAAAATTCAAATTTTTAACAACTTGTAATCATCTATAAGTGACCTGCATAGTTTCTACTTAGGCAAAGCACTCAATAATTTTTTTTTTTTTTTTTTTTTTTTTTTTTTTTTTGCCTGTGACATGTCTTTGAGTAGATCTGGTCCTAAAACTAGATGGAAAATACTTGAAAGAAAAAGAAATCCTTAGTAATTTCCCCACTTCTCATCCAATTCAAAAATATAATTAAATGTTAGGGAAACCAAAAAAACTGTTACTTCTCTCTCCCTTTTCTTTTAACTGCCTCTACAGTAGCACAGACATAGCAGTTAATAGCAGGAAAGTGGTCTGGAAAAACAGATTTTGTATTGCTGGACTTGTTTGGACAGTTCTCTCTGTCATACAGCATCTGCAAAAGAATTAAGATGGCACAGGATAACAGGGCACAGTTCTGTAAGGTACCAAGAGTTTTAAGCTCATAGTCATGGAAGAAAATCCCCGAGAAATAAATGTATGTGAAAAGTAAACTCAGAAGCAATGTGGAAAATGCTGGAATATTCTGGGGAGCTATTTCCTCTGCACTCCAGTAATGTGTCCTGTTCTAGAAACTGTGTTATTCCTCATACAGAACTTTTGAAGCTGTATACATGTGTTTCTCACCAGCAGTGAAAGCAGTAGAGTTCTTGGTAATTAGCTTTTATTAGCAAAATGACAGAACTTCAAATCAGAGATTCCTTAAAATTCCTAGCAGCATCTAATATTACAGGTTTGGATCAAATTTTGCAGCAACTCTCTTGATTCACAATTACCCAAATTCCAACTTAGACTGTACCTAGTTCTGGAAAATAATTTAACCATATACTGAAACCTGGTAGTAGTGAAATTATTAGCTGCAGCTTGCTTTCTGTTAAAAAAAA
>VWZT01007725.1:1290561-1359199 GCA_013397055.1 Pachycephala philippinensis
AAAAAAAGCCTAAAGTCAGAAACCTTATTTTATTTCCACTAACTGTGCTAGGATGGGTCCAATTTATTTATTCAGGACTCAAGGTCTATATATAAATCAAGTTTACACATTGCTCTATTTGCATAATTCCAATCAACCAGTGGCTGAAAAGAAGTGCTGCATGAAAGTCTCTGGCCTTCCTACCCAAGCTCGTTATGCCTCTAAAGAGCACTCGGCTGCTCCTCTAATCACTGAGATTTTTTCTGTCAAGCTGTATTAGTCTCTGTTCAGGTTCCATTAGATTTAAGGTTCTCTTTCTTGGAGTTTGCTTAATTTTATGAGTGGAATTTCTTTCCTCTTGCAGAGCCTTTGGAGAATGCTCCACACCTTCAGTCTCAGCATAAAACAGCCCAGTCCCCAAGTGATACATATTTTATTGCTTCTCCAACTGCAATTCTCTGCATTGTCTATTTGCACCCTTTTCCTTTTCATTCCTGAGCCCATCCACACCTCTGATATGAGGCAAACAGTTCTTTTGAAGAAGAAGAATTTGTATAAATAATGCTCAGGTTTCTGTATTTTCTCATGACCATGGATTTTCCCTTGGGACCCTGCAGACAGCACCTTGGAGAGCTCCATGGACATTGTGCCTTCCACGAGCCCACATCACCCCCTCGTAGCTCTGAAGGACTTTGGAGTATTTTTGTTGCCTTCTTTAGGCCCAGAGGAACTCAGTCCATTGTGCCTGGAGCTGAGCTGTGAAATCATCACTCTTTGGCACCACTGTGTGCCTACACCAACATCTCATTCTTGTAACGCTGGTGTGTCCCAGTTGTGCCAAAAATCTCAAATATTTATCCATTTTTTCATAATAAGTGGTCTCTGCTATTTCATCTTAATGTCCACAATTCATGGTATTTTGAAGTTTTTTCTTGTGTTATATATTGGCCACAGTGAATTAGGTGGCAATATAGTTACATTGGATTTTAGATATTATCTCCAATGTAGATGAATGATGGGAAAAAAGGAAATAAACTAAAAAAGGGAATACATGGAATTAATTCTTGGAAAGTCCACGGGCTCAGCATTTCAAAGATGTATGAAATTTCTCCTTTTTTATAGTTATTCCATTGTCTGAAAGATCTTTAAGGTCAGAAAGTGCCTCTAGAATTCCATTCTCGTGTACAGCAAAGGTCACAGGATTTCATCCAGCTGTTTCAGTGCTGAGCCTTGTAAACTCTGTTGAATAAGCATATTTACTGAGGCAGAAGTCAATGAACTGAAGAAATGAACTGAGCCTGCCCCTCTCAGCCTGGCAAATCCCTTCTGTCCTGTTCCATTTTTACTCAAAATGCCAACCTTTCTATGTAGAAAAGTATTTAAATGCATAGAGATTATGTCACTTCTTGGGAAGTACAATCTAACAGTTTTTTTATAGAGAAGAAAATACATATGACATAGGACTATGTATATACACATGTGCACACACACATTTATCTCATGCTGCTTTCTGTACTTGCTAAAGCGTCCCTGAGAACAAATAGTGTTATTTCTACAAACATTTGTAATCCCTTCATGATCATCTCTACATCTGTAATGAATTCAGTTTAGACAGAAGTTTCTGAAGACAGAAACTTTGTAAAAGCTTCATAGATCAAATTTACCAGGTGGAGAAAATTCTAACTTACATTTTTCCTTTGTTACTGAAGTGTTACTTTTTATGTATGGTCTGGGCTTATTTGTGGAATTTTCTGGGAACAAACCTTTGGTAACCTCTCTAGGATGTCTGCAGCTTATGTGTCTGCTGGCCTGAAACACTGCAGTGAAACACAAATGCGTTTTTGGGAGTTTGGACCAGATGGCCACTGTGGTCCCTTCCTGCCTTGGAATGGCTTTCCAGTGCAACCACAGACTGACAGAATAGTAAAGTTTGGAACAGGTCTCCAAGATCATTAAGTCCAACCATCAACCCAGCTCCTCCATGTTCCCCACTAATCCATGTCCTCAAGTGCCACATTCACAGATTTTTAACACTTCCAGGGTTGGTGACACCACCACTGCCTTCGGCAGCTGGTTCCAATTCTTGACAAGCATTTAGGTGAATAAATTTTTCATAATTTCTTCTCATACCTCCCCTGGCACAACTTGAGGCCATTTCCTCTTATCCTGTAGCTTGTTACCTGAGAGAAGAACCACAATGGTCTGACTGCCTATGGAATGGGCTGCAGCGAGGACCAGACCAACCCATGAACGCACAGGCTGAGTTCAGATAATGCTGGAAAAGCTGACATCAAGGCTCAGCACTACTTAAAAAAAAAATTCTTCTCTTGTGTTAAGCATAAAATCTTGTTGAAAATAAGATTTTCCATGTCTTAATTGTAATACAGAGAGTATCTTTTATTCTTCCTATGCTTCAGATAGCAAGGTAATTTCAGAACTGAAACTGATCGTCTCAGACATTCATGACTCAAATATTTAATCTAAAGGGTAAAATTCCCAGAGTACTTCTCACATCATTCCTCAGTTCTATAGAGAATAAAAGCTTCAACTTTATATGATGTGATATTATTTCCATTATTGGTATTATGCTGGAGGCAAATATCCTTCAAAAAGCAAAATCCACTTCCCCAGCGCGCAGTGAGTTGTGCACCACAAAGGCCCAATCCCTCCTTTGCACTCTGTGCTGGAGATGCCTTATAATCTGCTGAGAATTTAATAACAATTATTTTACTTCTTGTAGTGAAGAGCCTTTAAGATGTAATATAAAATATTCATCTGAAATCTGATGTCTCCAGATTTCAGGGGTGATTTAGGACTGAAGGATGAATTTTGCAGCTAACTGAAGATTTTATGTGGTAGTGCCTCTATTTAGCTGCATCCATGTACCTCTGCACATGGGTGTGCCAGGGCTTCCTTTGGCACCTCTTTCATTTACTGTTCTAATACATGTAAAGGCTGGGATAAGTAATACCTCACTCCTAAGTAATTCATACATTTTGGAGCCCTGCCTCAGGAAATGAAAATAAAAGTAAGCATTTTCCTGTGTGGTAAGCAAAGACAAGGAATTAATTTGTTCCAATAACCCCTCAAATTCTTTACGTCCTTAATAACACCTCCAAGATTTTCACATGGTCTGAATCCAATTGCTCTCATCTGAAAGTGGTAAGAGCTGCCAAATAGGAACTTCTAAAGAGCTTGTAGTGTAATATGACAAAATGTAAAATATTCTGGGATTGCAAACAGTGGGTAATATAATGCACCTTATCTGTAATCCAGAAAGGGCCTCTTAATAATATCAGATAAATTCTTCATGTCTCTTTTAGCTCTTACTGAGTAGAAATCCCATTGACTTTATCATCTTAGTGGGGCTGCAGGATTTTATCCACCCTGTCTGATATCATAACACTATGAATATGGATCACTTATTTATTGTAATACAAGGAAATATGCCTTGTAATTATGCATAATGAGGCCTGTAAGGCTGAGAGCTGTGTGTGTGCCTGCTCCTCAGCCACAGACGTGCAGGCAGGAGATGGACGCAGTTTCTTTACTATCGATCATTTCTAAACATCAAAGGAGATGGAAGGGAAGATTGCCTACTGCAATGCTGCTTCTACAGAGGGAACTTGTGCAAATACGTGTTTTCTTGGGGGAAAGAGTGAGGACTAGAATAAATACATGAAAATCCAGGGACACATGGGTGGTATTTGTGTAATAGTACACACGTGGAGCAGCAAGATCAAAGATTAGATTGAAACAGACAAAGTCTTTGCATCACTGAAAATGATTACTTTCTCTATCCAAAGTATCTTTGAAAAACATTATTTCCTGCATGTGACTGTCATAACCAATTTGTAGATGACACAATTGGGCTTTGATCAAAGAGAGAAACAAGAGAACTGAAGACCAGGAATAAGCAATCCTTATTCAGGACTGTGCAACAAACAGAGAAAAGAAAAATCACAACCTGTGCCAAAGAGTGCAAGTATTAATGTATGCTTAGTCTGAATTTTCCATGGCAGTCCAAACCAGGAAAATAAGAAGAGTTTGGACTAGATATTTAACAGCTGCACAAATATATTCCTGTTATGACAAGGAAACGGGGATTCATTTCACAGTGGTTTGAAGGTTACCATACAGAAGTTTACACCTGAGCTCAAATATCCCCCTGCAGTCAAAAGCTGTGCATAATCTAATGAATGCTGCTGCCAGGCAGCGGATGCTCAAAAATATTGATAAAGCCATGTAGATAACGTGACCAATAAACTACATAAGTTTTATGTTTATTGACACACTAAGACAAAGGCCTAAAAGACGTCAATAAATAAGAGAAACACCAAATAGTGTTAGAAAAGGGAATCATTTTTCAGGAGATGATGCATTTAGTTTATGGCAATGTTAGTTTTGGGAACCATATTTTAAAACATTAAAGCCAGATCAAGTAGACAGATCAAGCAATGATATCTGTGATGACCCACATTAGTTACGGTTTCATTTCAGGATTCTAATTTTGGTATTTTCGAATGGTAGAGAACAGAAAAATAATGCAGTAATTTATTTACTCTGATAAAGTTAATTAACACAATGGATCAGTTCTACTATCTGGATCTATGTGAAATCAGGATTCCTTGGGTGAACTGGGATTATCACCAAAATGTGATATTTCATTGTAGAAAATGATCTGTACATGTAATTTTTTTTTAACCTAACTTGCAAATAGCTAGTAAATGTCAGAATATGCCAGATGATATTAAGAAACTTATTCAGGCAAAGATGGTTTAAAACACTTACTGAGTGCCTGTGGTGCTTTTAGATGAAGAGTAGAAGACATCATTCACTTTCCCCTTGTATTCTGAAAATAGCAGCAGGTAAAGGCAGAGCAGTTGTGGGAATGTACCTCCAGCTATCTGCTAACTGCACATATCTTTCAAGATAGTCAGAGACTCCTGAGGAAAATACAACTGAATTTTAAATTCTGAGCAAGCTGAACTTTTATGCCTATATATGTTTAAGAATGAGTATGTGCTTATACACATGCACAGAGATTTTGGAGATATTCACTCTGAGTATGTGCAAATACGTCCTTAACTGACATAATCTCCGTTTAAGTACAGCATATGCTCTGCTTCAAAGTCAGTTCATACCATTTCTCTCATTCTCCTTTATTTGCCTTTTTCAAACTATGTTGTAGGAGGGAACTCACACTCAGTCTCTGATTTTATAGGTGAAAATAGATAATATAATTTAGCATTAATTGATGACCCTTTTATTACCTATTACTTGGTCTTCTGAGCAAACATAATACTGCCTACTGTTGCATGAAAGTCATAATAATAATAATTGCAGCTTGGTGACTGGAAATGGGTTTCCTCAGCTTTAGAAGAGCTGGCATTTTTGTTAGTATTTAGATAAGTTTTTGTTTTATTTATTTATAGGTATTTTAGTTTGCATTTATAGCAGCTACTTTTTGCATTATCTGGATTTTGTAGGGACAAAGTCTGTAGAAGACATCAGATCCAGGAACAATTGTAGGATAGCACGAAGATTGAAAAAGAGGAATGGCAAGAAAACAGCAAATAAGTAACAAGAGGCATAGTCACTCAGCAAATGGGATTGCCCCCTGTGATAGGAAGAATGATAACCAAATGTTGTGTCCATCTGAAAAAAAAAAAACCACCACCACAAAACCCAACCACAAATGAAAGGGCTCGCTCTGATTTTATTTGGTGAATAGACTCTGCAGTGACTGACACCCTGCAAATTATGTTTGTGAATCAAAAATGCGTGATTATAGTGATATTACAAGATAATGTGATGAAATTCCTGGGAATGGGACTGTATTAGCTGTGCCAATGTTGCTGTTAAAAATCTCTGTATTTTGGTGAAGAGGCAACATCTATTGCTTCCCTGGACCATTTCAGAAGGTACTCACAGGGAGTTTTTGGGGATAGGGAAGCAGTGGACTTGCTCGGCTGGGAAGGAGCTCACCCATGATGGGAAACACAAACAGCTAACAAGGGTTCCACCCCGGCAGGAAAAGGTCCTGCAGAGACATTTGAAGTGTGTAGGAAGCCTTCCAGGTGATGCAGGGCATCCTTTAATGAGACAGAACTCTTCATCTGGGCTGAAAATAAATGGGTGAGCCCTGCAAGAGGTTCTTGTTACTCTGAATTACAGTATAATGATCACTTTAACAAAGAGTACTTTTCGGGCATGTTCTAGATGAGCTTTAAAAGACATTTTCTAGATCTGGCAAGCAGTGAAAACAGCTAAAAAAAATCCACTTTTTAAAACATTTTGCGTTACTGCCCAACTCTTGTAGTAATAAGGGAAAATCTCAGCCATCCAAGCTAAGTGCAGGAATCCAAGAATCAAATACTTTCTGAAACTCTGTTTTCTTTTCAAAATAAGACAAGCTGACAGATAACTTCCAGCCATTCTTACTGCAGCAATAACCTTTCTCAAATAAATTGATGCACTATTGTTTATTAACTCACCCAGGTAGAAAACTGTCTCCAGCCAGCCAAAGAACCTCTCCTTTATGAAAATATTGTGAATTTAAGCATAGAACTGGGAGTTTCTTGGCACCATCTTGTCCACGATAGATCACTAGGAAGAGGTGATGCAGTTGGTCATAAAGCAGTTAGTGTTGTGTTAGTGTGGTATCCACACAGCTAAAAGTGATTTTTCCAAGGAATGATCACCACTTGTAGCCCTTGGAGATGTGATGGAGTTCTCTGTGTAGGGGTGAGTACAATCCCACAGTGTAAAACCTGGATGTTTACATATTATTATTTCTAATGAAAATTAGATGTAAGGGGTTTAAGGAGAAATGTGTCTGGTGTTCACGATGTGTTACTCAAAAAACCTTTGGAATTATAGTTGTATAATTTTCTCCAAATATATAAATAGATGATGTAGGACCAAGGGCTTTCAACATTTTATACCTGATGCCTATGAATTTTCTTAGGAAAACCACACAACACTGCCTTTATTAGAGTAGGTTTTTTGTCTGGATCCATTTCACAATGACGTGGTGTTGCTGTGTTCCTTTGAACATTTTATTTCATCTTTTGTTTTTCTTCCTTGAGCAATCTTGATAGAAAATGTAAACAATAAACCCACCTAACCCTGGAGGTTAACCCATATGGAAAGATATTTCTATATGACAGAATTAACTAAAGAAACACCTGGATTCCTGGGTGTGCGGTGGATAAACTTTAGAGACTTTTTGATGATGTGCTAGTAATTGCGGCACTTACAGCCCAGAGCAGGGGGAAAAGGAACCAGTCCACAAAATGAACTTTTAAATTGCACTTTTCCTCCTTTATTTAGAGGTTGGAATCCTTCACCAGAGGCTGGAGACCAGCTGCACAGATAAAATGAAGGCAACTCTATTTCATGCAGTCCACATCCCACAAACAAAGCAGTTTTCAGTCTGAATAATGAAGCAGACAGAGTGAAATCCTGTCCACATTTGCCAGTTTCTTCTGTGGGACCAGGATTTTGCCTTGAGATTTTATGTGGCATGCAGGGACCAAATCTCCTGTCAACTTTTGCACTCTGAGCTGTCTTGATGAGATAGGTTTCTTTTCAGCTATGTTAATTCCTCAGAAGCTTCTTAGAAAGGTACTTTAGTGGATTTTGCTGCATATACTCAGAATAGCTGTGGAAATTCAAAGTGAGACAGAGACAGAAAGGTCTATTTAATTCAAATTCCTGATGCTCTGGTATTTGTACTTCAGCTTTACCTTTTTCCTCCGTTCCACTTCTCTGTGTTATTACCATCTCATTAGTTAATTTTTGTTATTGATTCTACTGTATTATCAAAGAGACAACTTTTCCCTTATGCTTTTCTTGGGAATTATATTTAGACATGCAATAATTATTTTGATAATAGTGGGTATAAGGATGAAGAAATCCTTCATCTGCAACTGTTAGCCTGAGACAGAGGAGCTGAAGCTGAGTTGAGCTGCAGGTGTTTATTGGTGTTGCTGTTCAGTTAAACTGACGTGAGTGTGACCCTCTGCAATCCAAGGAAAAATCACAGCGGACACAAGCTTGTTTGTGAAAAGAATCCAAGTGTAAGGTCATTAGCCTGCTACCGTATTTGGGAAAAGGAATCAACATCTCTTATCCACAGTCTGAAATAAGTTCTAAAAGCTGGATACAAGGGTGACAGCGTTTTGCCTTTTCTCCAATTGCTCTTTGATGATTGGCATCAAGAATCAGGCAGTGTGGTAGAAAGACCTTGACACATCCCTTAGTGACTTCCAGCATCTTGCAGGCATGGATGGCATTCACAAACATTGGCTTTCCATGAATAAAATTCTAACAATTCCACACAAAGATATCCAGTGTCTGCCCTCCACCACCTCAGCTGTGATAGGCAACCTTCCAACAGCAGCCTCAATTCACAGCTCCTTCTGGAATATTGTCACACTGGCAATTAAGTTTGCAAAGCTCCTGACAGTAGTAGCAAAACACAAAGCCTGCAGTACACAGAGTTTAATGTTACTGAGCAAAACTGTTAAGAGTAGCCCAGTGGAATTCTAGATATGTGGGCAAGTTTGTGCGTGCATTTAATGAACTGAGCTAAAAATATACTATGAAACATATTTTAATGATTAGAAAAAACGCAGAAAAATGTAATGCTCATCCGTAATGAATGATTTTCTGTAATAGTCCCTGTGCCTATAACATGGAAAACTCTTTATATCTGTACACAGACCACAGTCTGGCATGCTCAGAACAGAGTTGCAGACATGGATGGATGGTGATGTGCACAATTGCCTGCCCTGTGCATGTGCATCCAGAATTTTTACAGGCTGATGTGCACAGCCACTGCTAAAAAGTGCATGTAGTTCATGGTCCCTGCCGTCATCTAAAATTCTCTCTCACTGCATGCAAACCAATATTAAAATTAAAAGCTCCTTATCTTTAGGGAGCCAAGACAAAGTTAAATAATGCTCGTGTAACAGTGTGTGTACACGTGGGGGTGTATGTGAAAATAATAGAATTGCCATCAGTAACACTTCTAGTGTGCTAACACTATTTTTAAGCACTTCTAGAGGTGTGCAGAAATGTTACAGTCATATCTTTTTTTTTTATGCTAATTAATTAATACAAAGAGACATATTTACCATAAATTAGATTTACTAAAGGTTTGGGCAATGATCTGGCACCTTTGGGGAAGCATGGAGTAAAAAATTTTTATAAAGCAAATGGAAAGACTTGACTTAGACTGATACAGTCTTAGGTGATAGAGAACGTAACAAAGACTCTCACAGGGATAAAGAAAACCAGATGAAAACTAGGTGAATGGGTAGCATAATGGCAGATGATCTGAAAAAAAGTTGATAAACACAGGAAAAACTAAACAAATGTTTACACAGAAAGAAAATCACAAAGGATAATTTTAGCCTTGGGGCGTTATTCTGCCTTTGCATTCAATGGAGGACGATGTGCATTTAAAGTGCCATTTTTGGGATCATGTCTGGGCCACGGGCAGCCCTTGTGAATGTCCCTCAGTACAGGGCTCTAATTAAATCCTAACTACGGGATTCAAAGACCCAATTCTTTCTCCTGAGCAGAACATCTGGTTCACAACATTGTGAATTGAACCTGCGACATGGTTCACAACACTGTGCTCTGAAAATGAATAATGGATCCGTGACGGATGCTGTAAGTGAAGAACGAGGGAAGGTGATGTTGTCAAGATGTAAACGGTAGAGAGACAAGAGCACCCAGGGGAACGTGTGCTGAATTGTTCCTGGGGATGAGCAGAGACTGCAGAACAGCACAAAAGGAGCTCAGGCCCAAGAGGATGGGAAGAAAATGGAGAGTGATTTGAAAGCAGAGCTAGAGTAGTCCCAGGGGTGAGCCACCTCCTGCCCTTGGATTGGTGAGGGAAAATCACCAATCTGGTGAAACTGCAGAGGGTGATTTATTACAAAAACATTGGTTATTGGAAAAAAAACCAGTGTCTGAGTGAAATAGGTGTGCCCAAACTGGTGACTACTGAAATGCTTGCTCCAGCACACCAGGATAAAAATGGGAAACTCTGTATTGAATACTGAACTCTTGAATGTCATTATGAGTGTTTAAGATGTGTCTATTCACATTGCCCCTTTTATCATCAATTTTAACCAGTGAAATCTAAACTAGGAGCCACATCATATGTTTGAGATACATGGAAATAGCTTTATATGAGCAAAAATTTACATGTAGGTGGCCATATACACTAGAGAAAAGCTGAAGAGATGCAAAATGGAATGCAGAATAACTGTTATATTTGCAGTTCTTTTGATGAATGAATGCAGATACCCAAGAAATTTGTAAAATTGATGCAGGGAACCAGGTTTAAAATATTTATTACTATAGTGTATAATGTATGTGAAAGGTGTGGCACACCAACAGTAATAGGGACATATAATAATACATGTATTTTTCTGGATCATTTGAACATTATGAATTTATCTAGGATTGAAAATTCTCCCAAAGGAATAGGAGTTCCTATTCCCCAGAAAATAAGAGTGTAGGCAGCCTATATCGCAGTTGTCCCATTTATGGGCTTCTGTAGTGTTCCTTTGAAGCCCTTTGTGTTTCATCTGAGACAGAAGAGATGATGGACAATTGTTCTGATCTAGTTTGGCAGTATTTGTGTTCCAGGTTTGTTCATGTTTAAGGGCCATTTAGCAGTGAATCTGGGACACTCGGAAATCTGAGGATTTCTCAGGCATGTGGGAGATTCATCCTTAGCTTGAAGCCCAAGAACAAAGAAGTTTTGGAGAAGGTGTGGCTGGCAGCAGAAATCAAAGAACTGGGGAATGTGCATGACAACTTTGACATTTCCCCCCTTGTTGTGTCCTGTAGCAGTGACTCTGGACAAGGTTCCGCCAGGCAGGCTGTCAGATGGTGAGGAAATAAATAAAAGTTTAGGGTGTACTGGTGATGGCATTTCACAGCACAGGCTGGAGAGGGAACGTCAAAGCTGATGTGATTTGAATGTAAAGAGAATACAGGAGATGGGTGAGTGATGGAGATTTGCCCTGGATAAAAGCAGGAGAAATGGAAATGCAAGACCTGCAAAGGGATATGAAAGTCCCAATATATGATTTATGCTAGGAATATGTGTCCTAAATAGCTTGGTGATACTTTACAGTGGGTTACTATTTTCAGATGACTAGAAGAATGACCTCTGGGACGTTGGGACCATCTCTGGGAATTTAAAAACAACCATACTGGGTCAGGTCAGGAATCCAATCTTGTTTCCAGTAGAAGTTGCAGGACATGCTAAGGCAGAGTACAGGAGTCATAAACCAACATGGAGAATTTCCCTCTAGACCTTTCCAGTTTTCAGTAGTTTGTGATGCAGGAATTGTGTTTAATAACCCCTAAAAGAATTTACTTTTCTAACTGCTTTGTGAGCTCACAGAAAACTTTCAGCTCATGTGCCTTGTGTGAGATTTTCCCTTATTTATTTGAACCTTCAACTTCATGTTCTGTCTTAACTCCTGGATTTAACACTGGAAGACACAGCGAAAATTTGTATTTTCCTGACATCTCTCAGTACACTGATTACTCATTGCTCCAACCACCTCTCTTGTTCATTATTCCCAATAATACTCTGCTTCAGAAAGTCACTCTTATGTTGGGTAGAAACATTTACATTTTATTCTTAACTGACATTAGTTCACCAACATCTTAACATTTATTTTTTACAGTTGGACATCAATGAGTTGCAGTTGACTTTTTTGTCCTCTTCCATTTACTTTATATTGCTGTTTTGCTGAGTTTTGTTAACAAGTATTTATTGGCTCCATTATTGATTTTTTTTTTTTTTTTTTGATTAACAGCCAGAAGTATCTGGAGGGGTTAACTTAAACCTAAATTTAATCTCAGTTTTCACTTTGAATCTAAATTTCTCTGAGAAGTTTCAGTGCAGTTTTGCACTTAGCTTTTGTTGCTTTGTTCTGATGCCCAAGTGCTTACTCTCCCTGTGCTGAGGATCAGAAGCAAAGCCATAAACCCACGAGCAGTTGACTGGAAAGCTGTATGTCAGACAAGTGGCCAGAGGGAGCAGAGCCACCATCAGTCCATCATGCTGATGACCAGCTGATGAAACTCACAGCATGATATAAAGAATTTCTTACTGAGCGAGGGTCAATGAGTGAGCAACAACAGCTGAGAGCTTGTTTGTCTCAGGCATTGATCAGTGCATATTTTCAATCTTCTGAAATATCATCCCATTTGAAGCCGTCACAGTCAGGAATTTAGGACACGAAACGTCCAGCATAAACGTGGTTGAATCCTGGAAGAAAACTAACAGAGACAACAGCTTTGTGCCATTTCCTTTGTTTGTATAATTAATGTTCAACATTAAGTGTTCACTGGGCTGACACATCCATGGTACCAGCAAAGTAAATTCATTCAAATGCAAACAGTTTCTCTTGTATTGTTTTTGGAGCTATACGGTACATTTGTTCAGCTCCCTGGTAATACTTTAGAAGCTAATTAGTTTGAAAAGTAAACAAGTATGCAAATATACATCAAGAAGTTCCAGTTTGTTGTCTCTGACGTTTTGGGTTGAAACAGCCCAAGAAGGGCAAACCATGACTTCACTGAATTAATGACAGTGCTGTTGTTTCTATTTCCTGTTGATACTTTCTTTATCCAGACTAATTTTAAAAGAATGGAAACCAATGCTTCAATTTGTGCAAATTTTCAGCTGAAACAAGTCAACAAAACAGGGATAGCAGGGAGGAGCCCACAAGTGCCCAGGAGATTTGATCTGTTGGGAAAGCAGCAGGAGGTGGGATATTTATGCACAAAGATAATAGAGCCCCTCAGAGAGCTCACCTACATCAGCCAGGGATGGCAGGCCTGAGACTGCTGGAGTGAAAACAGGAATGAACAAAGCAGGGACGGAGAATGGGAAACCTGTGGCAGCTCTGTCCTGTTGTGCCTCTTCCCAGCCCAGCTTGTGCTGTGCACTGATCTGAGAAGTCTTGGAATCAAGGGTTCCTTCCCTGACTCTGTCTCTGCTGCAGTTCCTGACCAGGAGCTCCAATGGCACAAGCCAACCTCGTTTCTGCTCCATGCCCTGACTCCCTTATCCTGGCTGTAAATGGGCTGGTACAGGAATTTGCTGTTCATTATTGTTAGTTGCCCCAAATATCTCAGTATTCAACTGTGCCATTGAAACACCTGCACTCAAGTGCTCTCACCAGCTTTGTCTGGGTGCGAGAGACCATGAGCTCAGCTTTGCTCCTTGCAGGTCTTCATCAGGATTTGGGAGCCACAGTTGTTTCTGGATGCCACAGTGCTGGTATTCCATGAGGCTGTTCCCTGGGCATAACCAGTGAGTAAGACAAAGTTAAGGCCTCCCAGATCTAGCCAGAAACTTAGATTTTGTCAATGATAAAACTATACACCTTACACTTAGATATAGGCTCAACAATGTCCAGTAACTTATCAAAGGCAGAAATTAGTAACGATGATGATGATAATAATGATAATAATAATAATTAATTAATTGCCTTGATATAAGGGAGCTCCTGGTTCACATTTCTAAGGGAACAGTCAAATTATTAAATCCCTTAGTCAAAACTTATGCCTGGGGACCTCAATATTCTCGGACATGACAATTATCTAGGACCTAATGCTGTCTCACTGAGTTAGAAAGCTTCTCACAAAACCATCTCCTGGTCTCAGGAAGTCCTGCCATTAGATTTCTGTTCCAGAATCATTAATTCACTAGTCTGTCTCTCAGTATGACACTGTGCTTGCACATCAATCTCTTAGAATGGTCTTTTAGTCTAAAATTCTGGTTCCAGCATGGCTGAATACTGCTTATTGATGTGAAAAAAAAAAATAAAAATCTGATCCTGAAAGTATTAACATATATATTCAGGTATTGAAGAGGTGATTTTTCCCACAGAGAGAATTATGATTTTTAAATAAGAGAAGGGCTGTGATGCATGAGACTTTGAGAAGGTGATTGCAATATCAAAGGAGAAGAAGGGAAGAAATGAACTTTCCAATTATTTCAGTAACTTTACTTGCTCGATAGTGTGTAAATTATTGTAATTTATTTATATATAATTTGTGTAAGCAAAAGTATTTTTCTAGGTTCACTAATTTATCAGAAAAAGAATTTTTGTGAAGTTTCCTGTAGGTTTCTTTTTTGTGGTGATTGAAACAAAACCCACGTCCTAAAGCTATTATTGTAGCAACAAGGATTTTCTGGCTGCATTACTTGTTCACAGATGGTTAGCCTTTGACATGGCAATGAGATTGTTCACTTCTGCAAGATGTTAGCACAGATCAATAAGAAAACTGTCTTACAGAGAGAGCACCTGTTTGTCAGCCAAGCCTGCCTTAAAGGTATTGCTGATATTACATTTTTGTTTGTTCAGTGGAAAGTCAGTGGTTTTTCTGGCTGCAGGGTTAAATTCCTTCTTTGTCAGTGTGCAGTTTGATAGGAGAAGGCTCCCACTGGAACAAGGGGGAAACCCACACCTTTGCAGTGCTGGACAACTTGGTAGGTTGGGCTTGAAAATCTGTTCCTTTTACTCCATTTAGGGCCATGGCCATTGCAAGTGCTAGTTTGGTTTTCTGCCAAGCAAAAAAGCATCTTTCAGGTTTAAAAAGAAATATGTGGGGATGGCTTTAGCCAGGTTGTGGCTCACAGGAAACAGGGCCTCTGCCAATTCACCAGTGATAGTAAAATATGTGTTACAACACATGTCACTGAAGTACAAGACTCATAATAAAAAGGATCAGAAAAATCTGAAGCCCAGTAAATAATGTGAGTGTAACTAGAAAAAAAGTGAACTAATATACCTGGGGAAAAGAAGTATTCAAGCATTAATGCTGGAAAATTGCCAGCTGCTGCAGTGGGGATGGAAAAAATGGGGAAGTGATGGTATTTTCTCCAAGAGCAGGAGGTAATAGTGTCTTTCCTTGTTGAGAACACTGCTGGGAAGCACAGAGCACCATTTCAATTAGATATGGCATTCGTCTTCCATCTCAGGCTGTTGGCTGGATTTTCTATTATGGAGCATCTGTCTCTGTTTCTGCACCCTGTTTCTTATTCCTTGGCCATCTCCACAGTGCTGACGAGCCCAGGCAGTAATAAATACCAATGTATCTGGTAGTTTATACACTGGTGATCAAATACTCTTGAAACTTGATTAACTTGTGCTGGTTGTCTATGTTTTAGTTAATAGTACTGAAGAGCTGAGTAGAGATAAATGCTGGATTGGGAAAATGGGGCAGATTTTCTCTCTTAAATGGAGATAATAATAGTCATCCAATTTACAGCAGAGAATTTTTATCACTTTTAATAATAATGTAATTGTTATATAGTGGAATTTTAAAAACATCAGTGATGTCAATGATGCTGAGAAGAGCTGTGGACATCAGTGAGGTGATGGGGACAAGCTCACGAAGAAAGATGAAGAGAGGCAGCAAATGCACAGCTTGACTAAGAGGTGATAATGATGATGGGGGATGTGATGACCATCTGAAACATATCTGACATCTGTAAACGAGGAACAGGGAATAGTTGTGTTCAGTTGGTCATAGCATCACAATTAGTGTTAATGAGGAAAACTGAGCAAAAGAAAACAGAACATTCTTTTTCTGTTCAGCCCAATGGTAGTTCCCATTAAACGCTAGAATGGCATCTTCAAAGGATCCCCTGTTGCACCAGCAGAAGTCCAATTGCTTAAATAATGTGAAAATAAATTGAGCAAGTTGCTCATGAGTGTGTGGAGGGAAACATTTTGATACTGGGAAAGAATTGGGCAAGATGACCTCTTCTGCTTCTGATTACCAGCACACCGTTAAGGAGGGTTGGCAGAGCTCTCCTATTTCTAGTGTACAGGCTTTTCTCTTTTTTTTTTTATTTCTAATGAAAGCCCAGTTTATAGTCAACATTAGCCAAAACTTTTAAGACTGGAAATGCTGAACTGAAGGGTCAGAGCACTGGGTTCGTTTCTCCAGTGGGGCTCACCTGGAGCTGGACCCAGATGAACCCTGTGGGATGGCCCTTAAACCTGAGCTCTCTGAAGCAAAACCTTGGGGCCTGACTGGAATGGGGTTTTTCCAGCTAGCTCAAAAGTGGACTCAGCTGGACGTGAATCAGGACAAGTCTGAGAGCCAAGGGGAAAGGGCCCTTTGGAGGCAGTGCTGGAATTAGCACGGAATCTGTGGCACATCAGACAGGCTGCTTCTCCTCAGGAAGCTGCAGGACATGAACAGGACACGTGCATGTATCTTTTTTCCTTTTGCATAATTTCCTTGGAATAGATCACTGGGATTATTTTGGAACAAAAGTTGAATTTATTTTTATCTTAATGTAAAATGGTTCCTTTGTGACCATAAGAGACATAGCTCAAATAATTCCTTACTTCCTTCTTTGTCTGGACTTCAGCTTTCAAGACACTTTCCCCTTTTTGGTGATGTGAGTATGGTGTAGTTTATTGGCTGTAATGCTATATAGGAAACTGCAATAGGGAATAATTTGCTTAAAATAGTTGAGTTATATAAATTATAACACACCCTGAGACAGAGATTTTATGTTGAATTGAAATTTGTTGACATTGGCCAGTGAAATGTCGATGTTTTTTATCAGAAAGATTTTAGTTTTTTAAAAATCTGTTTAAAAAGCAGCTTTTAATTGAAAAATCTGATTTCAAACTCTCTTAGTGTTTGGATGAATACTGATCATCACCAAAGGTAAACAGGGGAGAGAAAAATAAATGTGTTTTCTGCCTGGCCTCTTAGGTTCTGCTAACTGCAGAGCACCCTGCATACTGCTACTGTTTAACTAATAAAAAATAAATTAATATGAATTTCAAGCCAATGTTGTAACGTGTCACATGTTGCTTTCAAAGGGGGAAATTATTTGCTCACTAAACTGCCTGTATTTCCACTCGAGTATGCAGCCCTTTTTATTCACATTATAAAGGAACAGAGTGAACTGGATTGCACATGTATTCAAAGGAGCAGTACAAATCTTAACAGCAGCCAGGTGATCAATTATTAGGAGGTAGTACTGCATTGTATTGTTCACCAGGAGCTTCCAGAGAGAAGAGAAAGAAATTGTCAGAGAGAGAAACATTCAATGCAGTTGGAAAAAAAGGTAAAGAGGGAGAGAGTGAGAGAGAGGGGGGAACCAGAATAAATCAGGGATACAATTGTATGCAGAGAGCTGGAGCAGAAAGACAGAGCAAATCAAGGTGGCAGGAAATAAAATATTGCTCATCAACAGGAATAGGGAGGAGAGAGACATCAAAACATGGAGACTCATGCAAAAAAAAGCAGCTCAGAACGGTGTCTATGGGAAAATTAGGAGAAGAGAGGTTTGGGAAATGATTAAATTAATATGGGAAAAGAGAAAATCAGTCAGACTTGCTTGCTTTGAGATGAACATCACCGGAACAAAATCAAAAGAAGAAAATAAGAGGTACCAAAAGATATCATGAAATAAAATATTGCCACGGTCCTCTCCCTTAAAATTTCAGTGAGGAGGAGGCAACCACCCTCCCACTGAGGATTCCCACAGAAATGGCTGTCCTGATGAGTTGAATTTTGAGAAAAATATGGTCTGAATCCCTCATTATCCTCTGCTTCCCCCTCTCCCTCAGCTGTAGTTTGGTCCTGACCAGAAGTAAAACAGCTCAATCATGCTTAAGTCTGGAGGGAATAGATCATTTTGAGGGGGCATTTTTTAACTTGCTAATTCATAACCACAGTAGAGTAGCCTGAAAGTTAAAATAGATTATTTTGAGAGAGAATTCCTTGACTTGTTAATTCATAACTGAAGTATAGTAGTCTGAAAGTTAAAATATTGCTGCTCACATACCCAGTCCCTAACATTTTCTGAAGTGCTTGACTGTGCTTGAAGCTAAATAAGGTTCAGAAATGAGTGTGCTATAAATTCCTTAGGCTGGAGACTACCAGGTTCTTCTGCTATGGATAATGAATGCAGTGTAAAATGCTTTCCATGCAAAAACAGCTGATTGCTTCTGAGCCTTTGGTTCCATCCTCTGTCCTTCTGTACCATTGTGCAGCCAGGTCCTGGCAAAGGAATCGTGTGCTCAAATGCAGGACCAGCTGCTGGTGGTCACGGTATGAATAATTCTAGAAATATATGGGGTGGGATAATGGGCACACTTGTCCACTGAAAAATGCCTGGGAAGTGATTGCTTGGCATTGCTCAGCTGCTGCAGAGGATAGGATTTACTGCTGCTGCTCGTCATGATGCCTAAAGAGGCCAACCTAGAAACAGAGACTAGACAGGAGTAAGGGAATAAAGGTGGATATTTATTTGAAAGGCCTTCAGAGGCACACCCTGGGCAGGCCAAAGGCTACACCCAAGATGGACCCCGAGTCACGAGTTCTTCACACTTTTATAGGTTTGGTCCATTTGCATCTCAACCCAATTTCACCAATTAAACTTTAGCTAATGATGGAATTTCCCCTCAGCTTGCCCCCCTTCTCAAGATGCTGGGTTACACATTTTGGGCCTAGGCCGGGCTGGGTGTCCTTGGAGAGCAGCCTGGAGAGGCTTTGTTCTGTCTGTCTCAGCATGAGAGAGCAGCAGCTCACAGGCTAGAAGACACTTTAGAGTTACACACACACTAGGAATACAGAATTTGAAAAATATAAAAGCTAAAACATAAGGCATCAGTCACTCACAGCATCTTACAGTGACATTTGCTTACACATGCTGTAACTTGCAGTCTTTTGCTTTTCTTCTCATGGATTTTGTAAGACGTGGTCAACCCCATCGATGAAAATGTTATTGCCACTATGGCAAGTCAACTCATCCCTGAGAGATCCCATTCAAAACACCTTCACTTTGATCCCACCCTGACACCTCAGTTTTATACATTGGCCAAATATATTTAGAACCATTCCTTCTTGTTATTTTATTTATTGCCATTCTTTGGAAGATTAATGCAGCCTGTGCACTGGTTATAATTCTCTCTATCCGTCTGTCTGTAGTATCTCTGCAATCCCAGCTCTTCATCACTGTGCATTCTTTATGGATCACATTACTTTCACCACTCCTTATCTAACTACTTCATAAAACCACCTCACACATTTATAAAGCATGACAAGAGCATTACCATAAACTATGCTACTGTGCTCAGTAAACACATCATAGGCTCTCCATAGGCTAATCACCTTAGTGGATAAAATTATCTGGGCATGAATTTATCTGCAACCATCATAGCAAAAGATGAACTGTATAGACATTGTTTTGCTTTTCCACAAGAATTTAAGTTCCCTGAATCATTTTGTGATGACTCAAAGCCTGGATTTGAAAGCTGGTTTTTGCTCAGCTTCTTTGTAATCAGTGGATTATTTTATAAATATTTTTTTTTTAATCCCAAAAATTTGACATTTTCATGTACCGTATGAAAAAAAGCAAAAAGTGTATCATGAGCATAATGTGCAATTTTGCATCTCTTTTAAGGTTGAAGGGAAAATTAATACAGTTTCCCAGTTTGGAGATGAAGTCATTCAATGAAAGCATTGGGCAGTTTCAGAGATCTGGTGCTTGGGGAAAGCCTGTTGGGCAGAAGTGAGACTCCGGCAGGACCAAGCTGTGCTTGCATAGTTGACATAGAATAATTTCTAAATCCTTTCTTAGTAACTACTTCTCATGCACACTTCTATATTCATTTCTCATCAGCAGCTGTGACTGAATCACTTATTTCTTACCAACTTTATTATTCCATCCAAAAAGAGAGGAGTCCTGTCTTTCTTTCATTGTGTGTTTTTCCCGAAACTTAACGCTGATTCCTTGGATGCCTTTTGCTGGCAGCATTTAGAACAACATTTTGAGGTCCCAAGAACAGTATTCTGTGGTTCACTCAAATTTTATTGTTAGGGTATTTTCAGGCCTAATTCCACTTTGGATTTTCACTGTTCTCTGCCAAGGAACTAGAGATGTCAATATTGGAAACGTTCATTTCTGTTCAGCAGCAGAAATGTACATTTCTCCACAGCTTTGATACCTAGGAAATTTGTTCTGGGCAAGAATTGTGCAGCTGCAAAGCAATGATCAGAATAGCACAGCAGGTCTTTTTAATCTCTAGTTTATACTGCTGCCTGCAGTTTAAGTTATAGGAGGAGCACTGCTTCAATGCAGGCATATTACATCTATTTTGTCCAAACTCGGTTTTTTTATCCTCTCTGACATATCAAATATTAAATTTTCCGAACCACCCAAGTGACTAAGAGCAAGAATTTTTTTTAAGGTACTTACAAGATTTTATGCTCAGGCTTACTGGCATACATCATTTAGACCAAGACATCCTATTTACAAGTGATATAGACCTCTAGGAGTGCCATATCTCACTGAAAGTCAATGAAATTTAGAGTCATAATGCTTATTACTTTTTGATATGGAACTTCAGTTATTTCTCAAAAATAACATTCTTCTCTTTCTGAATTAAGTCCTCCCTCTTCAAACACGTCTCTTAATGGCATTCCAGAGCTGTAAATCCCACCAAGACTTCTGATTTCTAACCTCCATTTCTCAAAGTTGCTGTAAGTTGGTCTCCCTTTGAAGTAAAAAAATCTCATTAAAAGACTGAAGATCCTCACTAAGAGAACATTGGATTCTTGCCTGCCTCGTGAGTTACATGTCTGGGTTTTGTAGTTCATCAATACAAGAGTGCTGATGGTCCTTATTACAATTCCCTTGCCATGCTCCCCGTGACAAAAAAGCAATCAGTCCCGTGGGGAGTGGGTATGGCCCTGGCAGGGACAGCTCCACACACAAGAGGTGGGATTTTCTCATAGATTCTGTCTTTTTGGGGTATATTGTACACGTGCATGCAAAATACTAATTAAAACTACTCATAACCCTGCTTAAATAAGAGCTAGGAGCAGATTCCTCATCAGCATTCCTCTCCAGCCACCCTTGCCCTGTTGTCCCCTTGCCTTCCTCAGCCTTGCTGGTTATTCCACTGCCTCTGGAGCTGCAATGTGCCAGAGGCAGGAGCTGCTCGAAGGCTGCCTTGTTGTTCTGGACACCATTTTCCCTTTGATTCATCTGTAAGATTTTATTTTTTTTTTAATATGCGTAAGAATAAGGTCCTGTGCAAATTTCTCAGGAGATCAATTTGCAAGGCTCTTTAGTAGAAAAACCTATTCTCTGGTGTGTATACTGGTTTGATATGGAAATCCATAAGCCAGCCCTAGATCCAATCACAGCTCACATGCTGCTGTGCTCTGGGTTTTCTTTGTGAATTCAAGAGTAGAATCCATACCATTTCTCCTTTACAGAAAATACATATTTTTAATTTCTGTGAATAAACCAGTTTGTGAGGATCAGAGTCTATTCTATTCTGGGTTTAAGTATAAGAATCTGTAAATCTCTCAGATAAAAAGCCTCCTGTGGCTGATGGCAGAAAGCATTAGTAGAAAATTGTAAAAGACTACAAATCCTTGTGCTAATTAGAGCTTTGCATATCCCTGCTTCCCCTATTATACTGAATGGGAAATAAAATACAAATGGAAAAAAAAAAAAGAAGTTAATATTAAACTGAAATATTAACATTCTGCTGAACAAAATATTTTAAAGATATTATTTTCCTCTAGAAGTTCTTTTGCTATTCAATTTTGCAGGAAAGTTTGATTTCATAAAAACGGCCTTTTTTTTCAAGATCACTCTTAAAAACTTAAGAGTTTCTAAGGTAAATAACCAGACACGCCTCAGAATGCACATTGCCCCTCTTAACTCAGGAATTCTGACTCCAGAATCTATGAGAACTGTGGCTGAGTGTGGAATGAACTTTCACACTGCTTTGTCCAGCAACTCTTCTCCAGCCTCTGACCACGGGCCAGCACAAAGCAAGACAATCTCATTGTTGGTCTTACTCAAAATAGGGCTGCTGTGCCGTGGCACAGGAACTGGGCCCTCAGCCTCCAGGAACGTTGCACCATCCCCTGGGAAAGAGTCCTGTGGGCTCTCAGCTCTTGTAAGTGACCTGGACGTCAGAAGAACCTCAATAGGATTTTAAAATTTTTTATCCAAGTGGATAAAATTTAACACAAGGTGCATTTCCAAGGGAAAACGAATTTCACTAGCCATGGTCCTCTTGTATTGCTCTTTTTGCAGTTTCTTTAAGGGGGTACCCCGTGTCTCCAGAACCCTTTCACAGCAACAGCATTCAAGAAAGCAATATCCCAACCCAAAACTTAATGACCCACAGTGGGAGTCACTTACGTTGCTTCTGTTGGATAGTCTTCCCAATATGAAAATAATATAGATCTTGCATAATGAACAATGAAATACTGAATATTAATGAAAATATAAATTTAGGAAACAGACCACTGCAGTCTATTCTGATCCTCTGGGCTAAAAAAAAAATCCAGTATATAACCAGGGGACTTGCAGAGCATGTGTGGAGCGTTCCAAATTCCCATGGTTATGGTAACTCCATATATAAAGAACAGCCCATTAATTTATTTATATCAGTTATCATAATGGAAAAGAATTAAGTAAGGAGTAGTGCTAATATGTTATACTTAGATCAGTTTTTTGATGGTACCTTTGTGTTACATCAGGTTTATGAGCCAAATTCAGCTGTTTTGTGACTTTGTTGATGGCAATTATCTTTGACCTTGTGAAAATGAGTGAAAACCCTAAGCCCTCTCTGATTGCTCTGCAAATGCATCCTGTAAGCTTGATCCTTTTCCTTCTGGAGCAGATACAGAATGTCAGTGGATTTTATGTAAAAGAAAAATTGAGTGTAATTGCACTGTGGCTATGAGGAGTCTTTTATTTGTTCACTTGTGAAGTGGCTCGTGGCGTAGCATGGGACTTTGTTTTTCCATCTGTTACATATTCCTGTCAGAAGCAAAAATGTTACTTTGTAAGTTCCATAGTAGTGGCTTATTATTTCTTAAAGTAAAGTATAGTATTTTCCCCTGTGCACAGTGTAGTCTGTAGTTCTGGCACATTAGCTGGCATAAACATTTTGATTAAAGCTTATGAATGTATTAATTACACCTGGGAAGTTTCCAAAGCTTATTCAAACTGAAAACTCTTTCAACTGCAGCCCCCAAACCTGAATTCTTTATAGTAAATGTAAAAATGGCTGTCACAGGGTTGTTTTTTTCTTTCTCTCAGATATTTGTATAAAGACATGAGGTGGCAAGGGTGCAAATTTTTTTTACCCATTAGTTTCTGTGAGCACTTTTTCAGCAAGTCTGCAAGTGTCTGAAGAATTTTTACTGTCACGTTGTTAAACATTTGTTTGGAGTCTATAGAACTTTAATTCTCTTTTAAATTGTCTCTGTTCTCCTCGGTCTAGCAGCAGCATCTGCGTATACTTAAGCATTTTCAGAGTAACATATGGGTATATGACCTTAGCAGGATGATGGCACTGGCACTTAGACTGGCTACTTGAAGCTGTACAAATAAACAGAGCTACCATAAACCAGCTATAGTCCTAATAAACTGTCTGGAAATGTTGATAAAATCGGTCCATATGATTTCTTTGGCTTGTATTCCCATGGTGAATTACTGATGGTGTAACAGAGGCAGAATTTGGCCAGCAAAGCCCATGACGTTGTTTGGGCATCGCTCGTATTTTTGCAAGTAGCATGAACAAGTTCTTACAACAACCTTCATCTGGATTAGGCTGTGAGGTGCATTTGCAATGAGCCAGGAGCAAATGTAACAGAGGATCTGAATTCTAAAATCACTGGGCATATGACCCCGAAAAGAAAAGCACATCTTATCTGTCAGCTGTCTCTGCCAACGCCAAACAGCCCAAGAAGCCTCACCAAAGCGCTGCTCTGCTCATGCATTCATGCACACATGCATTCATTATGATTGACCTGCCCTAGGAAGGTCCATTAAGTGGAACTCATTTCAAGCACAGATGGTCCTGAATAGCTTAATGTCTGTCTGGTGGCCAGAATAAGTGAATCCTTGATGGCCTTAGACTTCTGATCACATACATGCAGCCAAGGAGGAAATGAAAACATGTTTATCATTTTGATAAACAACCTCTCTCATTGCTGCAGGACGCTCCATGTAACTCAGCAGAGTCAAATACTATTAAATTGTCATCACTGTCAAAGAAAGAATGTATAAGTTTTGCTACCTGAGTCATAGTTAATGACTCCAACAATGTATAACACAAATCAGTAGTGCCGTTTGCCTTTTTTATGTTTGTTTACTGATAAGTTCAGGCTTGGCTGGAATGCAGAGGCAAGTTATAATTTTGAAGTGCAAAATATGCTTTTATTATTACCTCCTAGCTAGAGGTATAAAAAACAGAGATGACTGGAAGATGGTTTTTTGGCTTCTGCCAGGCATGCACTCAGACCCTATAGGTGATTAGATGTTTTAAATCAACCTCCCACAGCAGGCTCATGCTCATGATAAAATATTTCAATCTGTGGTGTGTAAACTCAAGGTGGCTTTATAACAGAGACAAAAATGAGCACTGTTTCAGGAGTTTAGTGTCCTCCAATTAGAACTAAACCATTTGCAGGGGTAACAAACAGTTGTCCCTGTTTTACAATAAGAATGATGTATTATTTCTACAGTGTTCTATTTTAAGTCTATGCAGAACAAGGATTTCTGGAAGCCTAGGGAATGAGCAGAGCTGCAGGGACACAGTTACCATCTTCAGCAGCTCAGAGTGCTCCCTGGCAGCCAGTTCTGTCCCTCTTGCTTTGGTGGGTGTCACATTTGCTTTGTGCAAAGTTGAGGGCCTCCTGTGAACTGAGTGCTCAGAAAGGATCATCTGTTCTCACTATCAAGTCCTGCTAATGTTTGGTGTGAAGGAGATATAAATCATAATAGGACATTTTCATTTGTTTCTGAAGCTTCTTGAAGGAAGATCAATGCTCTTCCCGACCTGCAAGTTCCCAACGCCATTTCTAATCTTCTGATTTTCTTGGGGCAGAAGGGAATTATAAAATAAAAAAAGCCAAGTGGATAAAACAGCCACTTCATGAAATGTAACTGTCAACATAACATTCGGAAGACACTTACTGTGAGGATTTTAGGGCCCTTTCCTCTTCTTTGAAGTTCAGTGGCAAATCCCCTATTGACTTGGATGAGTTGGATGAGGCTGTTACTGTGGAATCAAAGCCAGAAGCTACTGTAGCTCAATAGACCATAAACTTCCACAAACAGAGACATTTGTGGGGCTTATGACAAGGATTCAAACTTTTGCTGCACTCACAGCCCATCAGGTCAATAATTCACATTATTTTTCAGGACTGCCAGCCATGTAATATCTCACCAGGTGTTCCCATAATCCAGATGAGAAAAAAAATGGCTCAGGAAAGTCATCAGATATTGAATTAGAGCATTTCTTGGTGCTTTCCAGCCCCCTCTCCCAAAAGAAGAAAGTTGGAAATAAAAAATAAAAATCACAGAATACAAAGGTATTTCACATATCTCTCTGAACACATTGAGTGGTTTTCAGTGGAAACTGAAGATGGATTCATGTTCCTCTCCCCACTCGATTAATTTCCTCATTTATGCAACTGAAATAGATTTAAATAGAACCTCCCACCCTCCAAATATTTGTGGTATAAATGTTTCTGTGAATGATGTAGTAAGGAGTATGCTTTTTCAACAAGGTTTTTTCCTATTCTCACTGCGTCCATTTATATCTGTGTCTATTCCCGTTTTGTATATGGCTTTTTTAAAGTCTCACGTGTACATGCATGGTTGGTAAAATCCATACCAGCAAAACATATTGCATGCAATGCTACCCAGGAGGCATCTATAGGCTAAACGTGCTTTAATGGAAATATCTGATCCCACTTAACAGTTTTTTCAGGAAAACAGGGTGTATAACATGCAGAACTTTCTCCATGTGAGGTGGATTTTTTCTTCTCTGTCAGCACTGGAAAGGGTCTTTCTACTATTATAACTATTATTATTTGCATACTTTTGTAGCCTATGTAGATAAAACTTCCAATTAATGTATTTAACTGTCTAGAAGTTAAAAAAAATCGTTTTTCATTGCTTTTATAGTTTTATTATGTTTTGCCCCTCCTAAACAACTACACACTTTGAGCTAAATTCTTTACTGCTCCAGCAACTTGAGCTTCCACATAACAATTAAAGGTGTTATAAAGCTCCTCCACCACAACCCATTATTTTGAATAGATAACCAAATAACCAAGACTAACTCATGTGGTTCTTAGTACTCATACAGCAAATTTATAGAGAAAATTAAGCATTTAGGTTGTTCACAGATATTTACCACGCAGTCTATGTAGTCTAAAATTAGAAATGTTTATTACTGTGTACATTATCTTTATTGTTGAAGTTGCAATCAATAAAATCACAAATCTCTCTTCTCCTAGGGCATGACCATAAGATGGATTAAACCAATGAGAATCTTTTCATTGCTTTCAATATGATTTGGATAGGGGAACAGGGAGTTTGTGTGAAGGATTACTTCATAGAAAATGCAAGCATTTGGGGCTGAGTTGATTATCACAATTCCTCTTACTCCTCAGAGGCACTTCAAAGACCATTTGTCAGAGGATGGCTCTCTGAATTGTTGGGATCTCTCTTCTCTGACACCTATTGGCTTTCAAAAAGCTTCTGTCAGCAGGCCAAATGCACCTACTAACTGAGAGATGCAGCAGCATGTCTCTCCAGATGACTTCAATATTTACTACAGAGTTAATCTCCTGCTTGCAAACTCCACCATATGACCCCACCATATGACCAACATCAGGCAAGGGAGATTCCTCCCTGCCTGCCTGCTCACTGCTTCACTAAAAATGCCACATTTGTGGAAACCCCAGGTACCAGGACTCGTTCCTGAGCAGGGGGATGCCACTGGACTCTCAGAACTCTACCAAAACCCCTTCTTCACAGCCAGATGTGGATCAGCATCCCCACAGTTCTTATTCTCCTACCTGGCTGCGTAGCACTACAGTGTCAAAAGCTTTCAACATTCTTTCAAAAATAGTGAAAGCCAAAGATATGAGTCATGTGGTTTATGCTGTAGTAAAAGCACTGTGCACTTAGCAATTCTTAATGACGTGAAGAAATAATGCTCTTCTAGAAAATCTTGCACATCCTGCCCTTTAGTGGGCAGCACATGAGGTTTTGCACTAAGTTGAAACAAACTCTGCCAAATTTATGCTGCAATTTCACAAAGCAGCCAAATATCTGTGGGGAACAGCCTGACACTATTAAACACTCAGTGATTATGAACTAAATGCAGCCTAAACGGGGGAAAGGAGAAATTACCTGGGCAGTGCATTAGCCCACTGTGGTGTTTGTCTCCTTGCACTGCCGTGCTGAGGTGAAGGGGAATGGCACACCTGACACTTCATTTCTGTGCTCAGCATATGCCACAAACACCAAGTGCTCAGAAGCCCAAAGCCACCGTCTATCACTCCTCTGTGTTCTCCTTCTAATAAAGCTATTGCAAATGTTCATAAAGAACAACTAGGGAGGAGACAAATTAAGCCTGGTGATCTCATGTTTCCTGCCTTAAAACTGCCAATTTAGTGAGTGGGGGAGCAAAGGGAAGTGCTGTTGGGCCACCCTGTAATTTGAAGAGACTCATTGTCATTCCCTAAGGGCTGAGTACTAGCACAGAATCAAATATTTGAAGAAATATCTTATTTCTAGATGGATTCCCTTAGTCTCTGTCCTTGTATTCCCCAAAATATTTGGGGAAGAGGCCTCCAATATTACAAGCATAAAACCAGCCAACAGTTGTTGCACATTTTCTGTAGTATTTTACCTACATTTCTTCAGGCCCAGACCTGGACACCGTCATTTTTAGGCCAAAAATTATGTGGATGTCATAGAAACTTTTAATATAAGAAAGGCAAGGGACACTTATCTACATTTTCTATTAAAAATGTAGCATAACAGCACCTGGCTTATTCGGGAGCACACAAAGAGATAGAAATAACACTGTAATCCCACCTGTACAGAAGCTGGGCAGAGGCACAGACAGGAGCACGCCTGGGTGCTTTGATTAGCCACTGCTGCTCTTCCTAATCAGAGTGTCAATATTCTCTTTTTTCTTTTTTTTTTTTCTTTTTCTTTTTTTGCCAGAAGGAGGAACGTGTGAAGTTATAGCAGCACACAGATGCTGTAATAAGAATCGAATTGAGGAAAGATCACAAACAGTAAAATGCTCCTGTCTACCTGGGAAAGTGGCTGGGACTACAAGAAACAGACCTTCCTGTGTTGATGGCAAGTAGCTCCTCCTGTGTTTATGTTTCTGTTTGTGTACCATCCAGCAGAAAGCTGTAAGTCTATAGACTGTGCATAGGAATTTCACTGTGTTTGTTATTTAACAAAACAGAAAAATCTGTAAGCATAAGTATATATTTAGACTGCCTTCTTGCTACTTTAGTGCATAGTTTTGTGCACATGGGTCATGTTAAGATTTACCTGAAAACTGTGAGCATGGTGCCCAGTATAGATGCTTTGATAAGAGATTTATTATTGATAAATAACTGGACAAAATTATCCCTTGCATCACTTCACGGGGCCCCGTTGGTGCCACATTAATTTTTATTCATAAATATTTCAAGGGACAACTGCCATTCATTTTTGATTTAATTAGCCATTTGGAAAGTCAGTGGCAAGATAACATAAATAAATGAATCTTGTATTCTAGTCCTGAAACAAACATTACAGAAAGCTGGAAAAAAATCTTTGTCTTTTGAAATTACTGCCGCTGTTGCTTGTCACAGGGATTTTTTTTATTTATTTTATTTTATTTTTTTCTGAAGAAAAACACCATGTTATTTGTGTCTGGGTTTCATATCAGGTTTAGCTCCACGGGGTGTTTTCCTCTCTAGGGCTCCCCTGCCAGCACTGCAAGGGAAAACCACACAGAAATCGGGGAGAGAGCCACGGCTGGGAAGTGCTCAGCAAAATATAAATCACATAAGAAGATGGGGAGTAAGTGGTACTAATCCCATTAGTTACCCTTCCCAAACAAGCTGCTCTGTGCTGCTGAATCCCTCAGTGCAGCAGCTTTGTGAAATGGAGTATCTTGTAAAAATCCCTCGCTGTTCTTTTTGGTGAATGCCGTGTGCTGGCTGTTGTTTGTGCCACCCCACAGGTGCTTCAGAGAGCCACGGGCTGGTTTCGTGCAGCACTGTAGGCTCTGCACTGGGCTCTCCTCACTCTTTCCATGTTGGAATCCCGGGGGAAATGGTGTCTCTGCTGGTTTTGGAAGCACCCAGAATTTCCTCTTTGAGTCTGTGTTTGGTACTCAGCTTCACCCCAAGAGAGAGTGGGGAGTTCTACAAGGAAATAGTGGGGAAAATGTTCTCTTCTGGATACCTTTCCTCAGTCCCAGGCTGCAAAGGGATTAGAATGGACCAGGGAGTGGTCCAGTGTAGCTCAGACAAGAATTTTGGTGGGTATTGTGGAATGGAGGATTGTGCAGACAAAGCTCAGTCTTGCATATTTGACACCAAAAAGGTGAAAGATTAGAGGGTGCCTTAGAGGAATGAGAACCTCGTGTTTTCTCAGCAGGTATTTCTGGCATGTGGATATCTGGTTTATATATTAAAGATACAAAAGGAAATGTTTTATTATTTAAAAAACACATTCAAATTTTTAAATTATGAAGCCGTGTTTCATAGCTTGTTACACTGGGAATGCGATCCAGCTTCTGAACTCATTATGAAAACCTTGCTATGAATGCACCTGTGAATGGTTACGCTTTACTCCACATCCTGTCATTCTGTTATTGCTTAATTACCCTGATAAAAAGAAGCTTTTCTTTTTCTGCTAAGCACACTCATAAAATGGTAGGTGAAAACTACAGTTGGTCGTAACCAAAGATCAGCTGTACAAGCCTTGAAGAATTTCATGTTCTTCAGCAGATCATGAAATACAGAGGCAGCAGATAGAGCAGAGACACACCATTAATTCAGCTCTCATAACTCTGTTCAGAGAAGAGAAGCTCAAAGAGTTCTGTGTTAAGAAAAATCTCGGGTGCAGGTGTGGACTGGAGCCTAATTGCTCTGTCAGGATTACAATAAAGAGAAATGTTATTGTCTGGAATTTTGAAAGGAGTTAGGATAAAACAATGGCTAATATGAAAGTGTAAGGCAAGTCCCATTGAAGTCCCTGGTAAGACTCGCTGTGACTTCAAAGCCAGCAAACGTGAACTACAAAGGAACGTCTTCCCCTTTCAAGTTTAGTTGTTGTAGTCAGCCCATAGCTGCTTTTGTAGATGGCTGGAGAACGGTTCAAAAGCCCAATATGCTGCTGGTAAAAATTAATCCAAGGGACATTTGCTTTGGCCTTTGTTTTATCCTGGACTTTGCTTAGTGACTTTTGACATACTGACCTGGTTTAAGTCAAAACTTTTTCCTATTTGGTGATTTCGTTCTTGTTAAGGCAAACTCCCAAAACTTCCCATGGGAGTCCCATTGACGTCAGTGCTTTAACTCACACAAAGATTTGGGATTTGCTGTTTATTTTGTACATGAGGACATTTCAAAAGGTCACCAGCAACTTTCTACCTTCTTTATCCACCATATTGAAAGGATTAAGACCAGTTAATCTCACACTAAGTTTTCTTTACACTGTGTAAATGTGTATGATTTCAAGCCGTAGTGTCACTAAGAAAGCTTGCTTGGGTCCTAATTAAATACCCACAGGTGTTCAGTACAGCAATATACTCACACCCAAACAGAGATATCACCTCTGAGAGGAGGGAGGACTGGGAGACCCCTGTGAGCAGTTTGGTTGCTGGTTGATTATCACCTCGAGCCATCTCCACCCCATGGCTATGTAGCAGTGTGTATAAAACAGGCTGAACCTCAGGACTGCCCTGCCAAACTGTGACTCAGTGGTATTGGGATCAAGCTTTTGGTGTTTCGCAGTTGAATTTCATCAGAAAACACCTCACCAAGGCTGCTGCTTTGACAGTTTGAGTCCAGTTGCAGAGGAGAGATGGCATTGCCTTCCTCTCCTAGCAGCTATTGCTCCAGGACACAACTGGGCTGTGTGGGCGGCACTGTGTGGAGAGCTGGCTTTGTTTCCTCTCTAAGAGAATACAATTATACGTAAGAGTCATCTTAACATTTTTAATAAGGATCAGGGGTGTTGAACGGTCCTTTTGTTCCTTTTATTGTGAGATCTCATCATGGGTAGCACACCCTCCCTGTGCACAGGGCTTGGCATGCAGTCCTCCTCCTGCATGGGCTGAAATTCAGGCTGAGGTTGTGGTATTTGTACTGTGAAGGGCATGAAGTTGATGTGTATTCCCAAGTATCACTTCCTATCAAGTCCAGCAAACTTTTTCTTTGGGGTCTCATCTTAATAAAGTGTAGTGAGGCCAGGCTGTGGCAGCCACAGAAGTTATAAAGGATTCCTTGTGGCTCATTCAGTAGACACTGTCCTAAAAGCTGTCTCAATCACCAGTGAGTTATGCAGTAGCACCAGTGGGAGCAATACAAAAGCCAAACCTTGCCATGAAACACAGACACCAGTTTCTGTTTCTTTGCCTATTCTGTTGCACATTTACTTTCATGATTCCCTTCACTACTTCAAGGTCCTTTTTTTGTTGGAAGGATGGTTTGAAATGCTCCCTTCCCTCTCTACAATTTATCTTGCCTGCCACTTGGCCATAGGACATACCACGGGCATCAGGCTGCTCAGCTCCCTGCCATGGATATTATTATTTTCCTCATTTGTCCAAATACCTCTCCAGAGCAAGTCCCAGGTGGATTTACTTCATTATGTGTTACAGGAGTTTGAGAGGATCCCTTTTTCCGGGGAAAGCAGTGTCCAGCATCTCCAGTGGGCTCGTGAAGGCTCTGAGGTGTCTCAGCACAAATCGCTGTCATTGGTGCAATTTCTCCTGTGGGCTGAGGTTTTATTCTTTTGTCATATCATTACTATAAAAAAAAGATACTTACAATTTTAATACTGTCACATTTATACTGGGAATACCGTGCTTTGTACCATATCCTTTAAAGTGGTATTGAACCATCCTGTACAGTCAGTAGGTGGTTGTGTCTGTGTGTCCTTCAAGGCTTCTGAACAATATATAATTTGTTCATCTATATTGGAGTTTACCATGTTACAGTCAATGCTCTCAGACACACATTTTTTTTTAATGTTTCATTTTTCTGTTCCCTTCCCTTCAATCTTCTTCCAGGCTATTTTAAACTCTTTCACAGGCAACCTCATATTTCTTGCATAATTATCTGTGAAATTTGTTAGACCACAGAGTATGGAATAACTGAAAAGCACCTGCACTGGCTTTTGAAATCAGCCAGAAAGGGACTTACGTGCAGGTTGTGCATGCTGCCAGTGCTTTTAGGAAATGAGGTGGGTTTAACACTGGTTAAAACCAGTGAGGAAAAAGGAAGGCACTACTGAAATGCTGTGCAGTATCTCTCCCTCTAAATTGTACCTGTAAGAAAGGCCTCTGCAGACACCTGAGGTGATCCCATTCCACGTTTTCTGCAACACAGGATTTGAAGCATTAGCTCTCAGGCAGCAGGATTAGTCTCCATGGTCTGCTCTTGTCCTGTTTTACACCAGTCATGCATCAGAGGAAAGAGGAATCATTCACTGATACAGAAAAATAAAATTAAATCAAACCAGTATTTCCCTTTCTCACAGATTGGCTTTGGATCACCTCAAGTTTCCAATCATTCCACAATGTACGAAATATTAACACACATGCACACACTTCAGATTTTTGTTAGTGTGAGGATCACTAGCCACCATGTGGCCCCACGAATTTACATCCCACTTCATCAGGAGAGCACTATCAAACCAAACATAAGTCTTACTGACCAGTGGGAGCACCCTGACTTTTAATACCTCTCTGGGCCAGCACCTCACACCTCTCCAGTCATGCTACTGGATGATTGGTGCTGCTCATCCTTATTTTTCCATGTGCACTAGTTGGAGCAGAGAGAGGACAGCATTCACAGCACATGCTCCGTTTGCTGGTGTTTCCCCTCACTTCTCTCACCCAGGACCTACAAATGAAAAGGTCATATCTGGTCTGTCACTCCTTGGGCAGACAGTAAGTGCAGCCACCCTGTTGGCATCAGCTAATTTATTTTAATTTTTAAATTATGGGTAAGATACCTGCTGTGGAGCGAGCATCCATAATTCAGGGGTGCCGTGTTCCTTCAGTACCGAGGTGCAGCACAGCCCCTCGTGCTGGTGCTCAGCCCTCAGCATCCTCCCACAGCCCTGGTGCTGCCCCAGCTGAGAGCTGGGCCTGGGATACACAGACACTTCCAGGCTCTCCCTGGAGTCAAAGCAGGATTCCAGCCTTGTAGAGTCAAGTGAAAGACTCCTATTGACTTTGGGTCAGGTCCTTGGTAAATGCTTTGTTAGAGATAATCCTGTATCTATCAGCACTTACATCAAGTGAAAACAGTTCACAGTCACAAAGCCAATAGTTTTCTATTTATCTAATGTGTATTTTAGGTGGTATCACCAGAAAACCTTTTTTTTCCCCACTCTGTGAAATTACTTTCAATCAATTCTTATTTCTTGAAGAAAGGGGGAAAAATGCTTTTTGAAATCCAAGGAGTCAGCTTCTCATCCCTCTAGCTGTGCTTCGGCCTAGATAAGAAGAGATCTCAGGGTCCCATATTATTAATTCACTGTCTATATGAATAACGAGCAGTCTTGGTGAATTATTCCACACTCCTGGGAAAATCTATAGCCCTGCCCTTCTGCAGCACCACTGGAACCAAGCAGTAAGCTCATATTTATTTTTATTTGGTGAATTCAGATGACTTCATTTGTAAGGAGGAAAAAAAATGTCTCTTTTCCCCACTGACATCCATTTAGTAAGCTCAAAAAAGTCACAGAATATTGCATGTGCTATTAAAAAAAAGGAGAGGCGGGGACAGAAGCATAACTTTACTGAAATATTTTAGGCTTTTGTTTTGTCCAGATTGTGTCTTCTTGAAACACCCTTGCAGCCACCCTGAAATTGTAGCCAGATCCTGAGAGGTGCTGACTTCAGAGGGAGCAAAAGCAAAGCTGGGAGTGGCCATGCAGAGCAATTAATTCATTTACTCAGGCACAGAAGCTCTCATTACCAGTTTGCCTTTCCATTGCAGGGCAGAGGCTGAAGGGAGCAGAGGGGAGGCGTGTGCCTGACCCTGCCAATGGTGGGTGAGAGTTCCTGTCAGTGATGCCTTAGGTTTTAACTTTTATATGTTTCAAATCCTGCATTCCCAGTGTGTAACTCTGCAGTGTCCTGCAGCCTGTGAGCTGCTGCTCTCTCATGCTGAGACAGACAGAACAAAGCCTCTCCAGGCTGCTCTCCAAGGACACCCAGCCCGGCCTAGGCCCAAAATGTGTAACCCAGCATCTTGAGAAGGGGGGCAAGCTGAGGGGAAATTCCATCATTAGCTAAAGTTTAATTGGTGAAATTGGGTTGAGATGCAAATGGACCAAAGCTATAAAAGTGTGAAGAACTTGTGACTCGGGGTCCATCTTGGGTGCAGCCTTTGGCCTGCCCAGGGTGTACCTCTGAAGGCCTTTCAAATAAATATTCACCTTTATTCCCTTCCTCCTGTCTAGTCTCTGTTTCTAGGTTGGCCTCTTTAGGCATCATCAGAACACAGCATCATCTGAACCCAGACCATCAGTGAGCAGCCTGGGGAGAGCAGAGAGGCTGTGCTTCTCCCTGAGCGTGTGCATGTGCAAACAAATCTCTGTGTGGGCACATGGATATATATCTGTGCATATCTGTGTGTGTCCTTCTGTGCATGCTGCAGAGCCACCCTGCCACGGGTGGTGCCTCACAGCACCCAGAGCTGCTCAGACACCCAGGGATGTTTATCTGTGATTAAGGTACACAGAGGCACTCAAGGGGCAAATCTGCAGCCCACGTGAGCCAGCCTGCAGTGAGGGCTGCCCAGGCAGGCACTCCCCCATCTCCCACTCGTGCCACATGCAAACTGCACCAGGCCCTGGGGAGAGGGAAATGGATGGTCCTGTCTTCCTGGTGTGAAGATGGTGCAGCTAATGAGAGCATCTGACTGTGGGTTTGTGTGAGTACCTCTTCATCGCAGCTATAATTTTTCTCCCTACCTATGTCTTATATATCTCTCTTTTCCCAGTGACATTGCAGTCTCCTGTGCAGCAAAGCAGCCACCCTTTTAATATCAAGCTCATAGAATGGCTGACTAATCCACCCCTGACGAAGTGCAGAGAGCTCACTTAAATCCCAACTTCCGCAGGAAAAACATTTTCCTTTTCTACTTAAGAGGGGTAAAAAAAGCCGTAAGTCATGGCACTATCTCCATCTGTGTGAGGGGGGAGTCTTTTTTCCAGGCTCCAGCTGACAGACTTCAGTGCTGACACAGAGGGAGCAGAGCCCTCCCAGCCAACCAAGGTGCACAAACAGCATCCCTATGGTGAAATTAGGGAATGGCAAGGCTCTGGAGCAGTGTGAAGACACACAGGAACATATAATTACTTCACCTCCATACAGAGGAAGGTAACCTTTCACTCAAGCACTTGCAATAAACCCGCTAGAGGCTAAATGGAAAAACAGTAGGAGTTTTCTCCTCTGATAGGTAGCATTAAGTGTTAATCACAGCACTGGAAAGAGCCTGGGAAGAGTGTTTGGAGGCAGGGAGGGCAGCCAGCCACTCCAGTGTGCCAGGCGCCACAGGGAAAAAGAAGCATAAGCTTGAAGGGGAAAGAGAGCCTAGAGAAAATTCCCTTGCAGGGATGAAGCCATAAGTTCAGGTTAAGGACTGGTCATGCTGCCTGGAGAGCATGGAGAAAACCAGGAGAAGGGCTTTCACAGCTTTGCAGACACAGATCTGCTTTGGTGAGCTCAGAACAGGAGTCTCAGCCCCCTGTGACCTATGTGCAAATCTACAGAGGGCAGATCTAGGAGCAAAAAAAAAGCTACAGCAATGCTAAGGAAGGCTTCTCACAACAACCCTTCACCCAGCAATGCCGAGAGAGAGATTTTCAAACGTCAGGAAGGTAGAGTCTGGTGGGTATCTACCCTGCATGGCAGCAAAAGAAAGAGGTTTGCTACTATTTACTGCATCTGTGTGGAGAGGTGTTCCAGCTGATGGACGATGTGTGGTGTCTTAGGAGTGAAAGGGTTAAACCTTTACACCCTGCCTTTAAACAAGCCTTAGGTTCATCTCTTCATTGTGTGGCAGAGCACACGTGCACAGCCCAAGTGCAGTGTCCAAAATGCTCTCAGGAAGCAGTTTGACACCCAGAGGCAGATTTTCAGCTGGTGTAAACTGGCTCTTGAACCCCAGAGAGACTTGTTAATTTGTGCACGGTTTGTTGAGTTTAGGAAAAGGAACAGGATGGTGACTGTTAGTATATTAAGATATTAATCCTTGCTCACAGTCCTCAGGGAAGGTGTGGGACCAGTGTCCAGCTAATCAGTGGCCAAGAGGAGCTTAGGGAAACATTAGGGTCGGGTTAGCATCTGTGCTGTGTCCTCTGACACCAAATCCTGGCAGGAATTCTGAGGACAGTTTATCTCTGCCAGGGAAGACCACGTTACTAAGTGGCTAATTCTGCATAAGCTCACACCATACATCTTTTCTGCATCAAAATCTGTGGGTTTGGTGCACTGTGAAATGCTGTGTGCCTACAGGTGTCTCTGATATGCTATAGAAGATACATGATGGGAGTATTGCAGAGCAGGAAGCCTTTTCTTCTTTTGTTTCAAAGCTACCTTCCGTCTGTAAACATGGAGCTAGTCCACAAGGCTTGAATGTGGTTTGTAGGATTAGGGTTTGAACACGAAAGAAGTGGATGATTAAGTAAAAATGAAAAGTGCTCCTCCACAATGCACTCTCTTTAAATTAATAAACAAGAACCTGAAGCTATTACACACTAAAATTTTAAAGAGGCAGTGACCAAATCTTTGAGGGAAGCAAGCACATCATTTATCCCTTTACTGATGCAGAGAGTTCAAATAGGAGTCACTAATTTAGCACTGAGAGTGTCTGTTGTGTTGAACTATGTGAATTAATCTATTAATCTGGCTACTGCAACTGGAGGCGGGTGAGTCAACAAGTGTTTAATTGATTTCAGAGGATCAATTATCCATACAATTGATCACAGACACATTTACAGTTCCTCCTCTCAGAATACAACCAGGTCACTGTAGGACCCAAGCCCCTCTGTCAGTCTGTAGTCTGCTTTGGAAGGTTTTTGTGCATTAATACTGCAGAATTGTCTTAAGTTTAGGAATCAAGTAAGGACGTTGCAAGAGAGGGATTTCTATCAAATCTTCGACTTTGTGCTGAGGAAGTGTGCTACTCAGCACGTAAATAGCCTTCAGATTTTGGAACAGGTCTCTATATGCAGGTGTCAAAAAGCAGTTTACTAATCCTCTATATCAAAGAAAGCATTATTCCATTTTGGGAGCTGTTTTCATAGACCATCCAGTTTGCTACAATAGCTGCTCGAGGTTAAGCAAGATGGAGGATGGCAAATTTCAGTAGTATTTTAAAAGTGCTGCCTCTCTCTTTTGAAGCCATCATGCAAAAGACAGTGGTGGGGAAAGGAGCTGTGCTCCACAATTTAAGCATTCTGCCCTATGTCCTTAGCACATAAAAACTATTCTGCAGGCAGATGGATTGCTTTTAGTATGTGGGTTTGTGTAATCATTTCCTTTTGATTACAATTCCTAGGCAGCAAGCACACAGCAGAGTTTTCAAGATGCATGTGCATGGTCAGTACATTTTTTTTTATCTTCCAAATGTGCCCAGAACTCAGGAACAGCAAGGTGAAACATCAGCACAAACCATCACTCAGGAATGAAATGGAGAAGCAAATGACACCGTCTTAACTGAGGACAAAGGCAAATCTCTCATTAACTCAAATGAGAGTAGAAAACATCCCTCTCTATTGGTTTTCCTATTACAAAATGCCCTCTCCTTTTTCTCCAGACCCCTCCACAAAATACCAAACACGGTTGTGTGTAATATAGTTATGCAAATAACAAATGAACTCTATTTCCTTTAGAAGTTTCCTTTCCTCCACTTGAAAATTGCCAGGTGGATGAACACTTTTTAAAACAAGAGCACCTGTAGTCCCTGTTATATACAAAACCCAAGTCCATTATTTCAGTGAACACCTGCACCACATTAGTGATCCAAAGGCACAGGTACCCATTGCTCTGAGCAGGGTGGGGGACAGGACAGTGACTACTGCTTTACACCGGAGAGCACAGGAACAGAGCAGCAGAGGGGAAAATCTGTATCGTTTTGGACAGGTTGTGTTTCCTCTCGGGTTCAGCTCAGTAGCAGAGGCCCAGCCTCATCATTGCACTGGTGCTATTCATTTCTCTTGTTTGTCTGTGCATTGTGATGAATTTGGGTGATCTGAATGTCAGGCAGGGAATCAGGTGAGGTGTTTGTGGCAGAGCTGGAGAAGTGTGGTGCTTCCCTCTAGCGCAGGAACTGCTCCTTTCCTGGGATGGGTGTGCAGTTCCAGTCACTCTTCCTCAAAAAAAGGGGCTGAATTAACTCACGGGGCCAGGTGTGGAGAGAGGCTTTGGCTGCTCAGAACAGGCCTCTGTTGAGAGAGAAGAGCTGTAGGGCAGCAGAGCAAAGGATGGAGGAGCAGGAATCTGCTGTCGGATCAGGAATCTGCTGTCAGACCAGGGATGGAGAAAGGCTAAGGAAACAGTGGGGGGTTTAATAGATATAAACCTCCCATCATTAAATGTAGGTTGGAAATTAGAAGAAGAGTACTACTAGTCTAAGAAGGGGTTGGCAACAGCTTCCCACCAGGGATGACAGCTGGTTTTGAAGACTTCCAGTGTCTTTTGTCACACCCACAAAATGCAAAGTAATTGGTATTATTTGATCAAATAACACTGCAGCATACTGGTGAGCAATGGGTGGATCACAGACATAAAAGCCAAGACAAAATGCTGTAAAGCAGACTCATAAAATTTATTTTTGTGTTAGAGACAAAAAAAACCAAAACAAAACTCTGTTGAAGTCTTTAGTTACAGTTTGGCTTTATTTGATACAATCATTTTTTATTGTTTGGTTGACCAACATTGGTATCTTTTTTATTCATTTATTTGCAATAACCTGCTGATAAATCAGCTTTAGCAGTGGAACCAATTAATTCTCCATTGTAAATATTGACTTAGATATTTTTAATCTATTCTGTTTGTCAGAGATGTCAGTCCTGGACTTCTCTGGGTGAGCAATAATGAGGCAGCATTGCAAAATCCTTTTCTACTACTCCTCTGAAACAGCCCTTGTAAATTCTGTGCGATCATTGCAGAAAAAAACCCACAGCATTTGCAAACACAAATTAAGTAAATTATAGTTTTGCTACCTGGCTTGCATTCTGCCTATGACCCCTGGTGCCCACAAGTGGGGATTCTAGCAAAATGTATCCATTTGAGTTTGCAGGTTTCCCAGCTGAGCTGCTCATTAGCACATGGCAGGATGGAAACTGTGATCAGAAATTATCTGTGATTACAAGAGACATGGTCTGAATGTGGTTTGGGTAGCCAGGTTGGATAAATAGAATGAATGGGGGAGGTTCTGAAATTCCTAAAATTCAAACATAATTGCAAATCACCCAGGTCTGTGTTTTGCTGTTTAATGGCACCCTTTGAAAGCTGCTACAACAAGGAATAAATTGACAAACCAGGTTAGAAGCTTAAGCTCTGAACGTAACAGCCCTTATTCACAGGTCCTCAGTGAAACCTCCTGCAAGGGTGTGGTGAATCCTATCAGTGTATTTCTGAAATCATCAGGAACACTCGTTTGTAGCTAGGTTTGTGTTAGACCCTTTCCATCTGAACCACTTTCATTTAAAACTTATTATTTATGGTAAGCATAGCCACGCTCTTCATGCATTTTGCATATTCAGTTTTCAAGCCAAAATACAGAAGCTGCATTAGCTTCAGTGCTCGCAGCAGGTAATCAGGCTCCTGCAATACCAAACCTTATGTCACCACCAGTAATAGGCTGAAATAGTCCTACCCTCATAAGGACTGTGCCTGCCCAGCTCCTATTAAAATTAATGGGCGCTGGGCGTCCATTCCCTCTAGGCAGCTTTGGAAATATCAGCCAAAATGTAGTTGTAAGTATTAACCTTTAGGAAGTTAGTGTTGGCAGCTTCCCACTGCTCTGCACTGGCTTCCAGAACGAGCGGCTCTGCTGAGGCTGAGCCCAGCTCTGCTTTCATGGGACCGGCTCCTCCGGGCTGCTGGGGGAGCAGCTGGGGGCGATCAGCACCTTCAGGCTCCTTGGGCACCTTCGGGCTCTTTTGGCACCTTTGGGCTCTTTGGGCACCTTCGGCTGTTTGGGCACCTTCAGGCTCCTTTGGCATCTTTGGGCTGTTTGGGACCTTCGGGCACTTTGGGCTCCTTCGGGCTCTTTGGGCACCTTTGGGCTCTTTTGGCACCTTTGCGCTCTTTTAGCACCTTCGGCTGTTTGGGCACCTTCAGGCTCTTTGGGCACCTTTGGGCTTTTGGAGCCTTCGGGCACTTTGGGCACCTTCGGGCTCTTTTGGTACCTTCAGGTTGTTTTGGCACCTTCGGGCTTTTTGGGCACCTTCAGGCTATTTTGGCACCTTCAGGCTATTTTGGCACCTTCGGGCTCTTTGGGCACCTTCAGGCTATTTTGGCACCTTTGGGCTGCTTTGGCACCTTCAGGCTATTTTGGCCCCTTCGGGTTCTTTGGGCACCTTCGGGCTGTTTGGCACCTTCGGGCTGTTTTGGCTGAGCAGAGCCTGGGCAGCCCGGAGGGAAATCGCCAGGCTCTCCTTCCCCTCCTCCCAGGAGCAGCCTGCACGGAGCGTGGCATTTCCCTTATGGTCATCAGAGGCAAGGAAGCCCAGTCCCATAAAGGTCAGTAGAGGCGGTGTGAAAATGCTGCTCTGACTCAATATTGAGGTCTGGGGCAGAAATGCCAAAAATATTACAGCCTAACTGTTAAAATAAGCATATTTGGTATAGAAAAAAAACTGTCTGTGAATGCTTTTATATATTAAACCTTGTAAGGAACTTTGCCCTGCTGATTTAACGTTCTTTAATTAGTTGGATTTTTGGTTTTTTTTTTTTTTCTTTCCTGTCTGTGTTTGCAAAGAAAAATAATCTGGCATTTTAAAAGAAAAAGAGGATTAGAATAATTTATTATTAGATTACTATTAAACTAATAGAAACAGCAATATAAATTCATGTTTATAAACAACCTCCAGGTCTCAGGTCTAATCCATACAGATGATGACCTGTGAGGAAGCAGTGTTCCAGGAATAAATTTGCAGGTTTAGACTGGAGGGTTTCAACCCACCTAATAAACTCTCAGTGGTGCATGTCTGAAATGTTACTGCAGTAGCTGAAGAGCAAACTGTCCCCTGTTTCATTTTTTTTTTCACCAAATAGTTCTAAAATAACCAAAGTATAATCACCACACTCAACTAGCAGATTGTTCATGGACACAAAATATAGTCCTAAATCAAATAAATTGCTAACCGTGAAGCATTTGCTAGGCTCTGCTTTGCATAGTATGAGATAAGAAGCAAATATAACACACTGGTCTCTATTACTAAATGCTGCTAAAAATGCAAAGTGATAAATGTGCTCTTTCAATTTCAATAGTGCATCATTAGTAGAGAAACCCTGTAAGGATCACCTGCATCTTAATGACCTGCATCTTCACCACCACTGTGAGTGCAGCTCTGTGGGTTTGCTGGATACCTATGCCATTTTAGGAAGTATTAATGTTATTTTGCTGAATTCTGTTGCATTTTTGTTCTGGTGTTCTTGCTTTTTCACTTTCCCTTCCTAAACATGAGCGTCTAGTTGTGATAGACCCGGAGGAAACGTGGAGCCAGGGACATCAGCAGTGCTGGCAGGTCAGAAGAAGCAGAAGGGCCAGCCAGAGCCCTTCCTGGCTCTGCTGAGTCCACGGGTTTTGGGCAGAATTATGGGCAAGGCTTACTGCAGTATCCCTGTGCTCAGGGTATGGATCGTGCACTTGTTCTGCTGGCTTTTCCTGAAATATTAGGTCTTGCTCCATGTAGCTTTCTGTAGAATACAAATCAGCCATGTTGGCGTAGGGTCCTGCTTGTACAACATATTTTGGTTATGTCTACCCTTGTATTTGCTCACTTCATGGAATGCTACAATATGTCAAAGAATGTAGATGCTGCTGCTTCCTATATAATTTTTCAGCTAAAAATGACAGGTGCCTGGAATTATTACTGTGGTATTTTTGTTTGGGGTTTTTTCGCTAGGAAAACAACACCATAGATGTTGAGAGGTTCTTCCCAGGAGTTTTGCAGAGACCAAGGGGGCTATACTTGCACTCTGAAATCTAACAAAAAAATACAATCTACTATTTTATGCTGCAAAACAAGGCAGACATCCAGCAAGGGCAGGAGCACAGGCTTCATGTAGTGAGAAGAAAAATCGGGCTGTGGGCAAGACAGGAGTGAAGAGAAGCCACACTGCAGAATGTCAGCAGACTTGCTGTGTAGGTAATACTGGACGCAGTAAATAACCTCAAATATTTGGATATTTTTCCTGGTTTTGAAACCTGAAAGAAGGTACAATAAATATATTAAAGACATGCAATGTTCAGATTAGTGTTACTGTACCTGTGAAGGATGAGATAAAAACAGAGCATGGGGGGCAGTTCCACAGGGTCGTGGTTGACAGTCAGTCTGGGGAAACCCTAAGGTAAAAGGAGATATTTCTCCAGCCTGCTTTTCATTTCCATCCAAAAATGCCCTTCCTTCCAATTTCTCTTCAGTGTCAAAATAAATGAAAATGTTTCATAGTGATTAATGGTGTGCTGGCTACACAGTGAATGCCAGTAGGGCTGCAGCTGATCAGCAGAGAGTGTATTTTCAGAAAACCTCATCGTATTTTGACTTCATGCCGACACGTTGAATTTTGGCAAAAAAAGTGATGTAATTCAGTCAGTTGTATAAGCAAGTGTGTGAGCACTCAGACACACACGGGGACAGTCAGCCCCATGGTGATTCTCCGGTGGGAGTGATGCCTTGAGAGGCCAACCTAAAACAGAGACTGGACAGGAGGAAGGGAATAAAGGTGGATATTTATTGGAAAGCCCTTCAGAGGCACACCCTGGGCAGGCCAAAGGCTGCACCCAAGATGGACCCCGAGTCACGAGTTCACACTTTTATAGGTTTGGTCCATTTGCATCTCAACCCAATTTCACCAATTAAACTTTAGCTAATGATGGAATTTGCCCTCAGCTTGCCCCCTTCTCAAGATGCTGGGTTACACATTTTGGGCCTAGGCCGGGCTGGGTGTCCTTGGAGAGCAGCCTGGAGAGGCTTTGTTCTGTCTGTCTCAGCATGAGAGAGCAGCAGCTCCCAGGCTGCAGGACACTGCAGAGTTACACACTGGGAATGCAGGATTTGAAAAATATAAAAGCTAAATCGTAACGCATCAGGAGATACCTCTCCAGAGAAATGCTCCACCACTGGACACATGCTGGGCTGCTGGTCACCATTTGCATCTGGACTGTCCTCCCCAGGGATTCTGTCTTCAGGACAGGATGGCAGGAGCACTCCTGTGCTCTCCAAGACACCCAGGGTTGCATGGCACTGTGGGACCCAGCATGTGCCACCTCTGAGAATAAAAGGAGGTGACAAATGTCACCATGTCCTTGTTTCCTTTAGGAAACAGTTTGGTTATTTAAAAAGTGCTTACAAGGTTTTGGAGGAAGGACCAAAAAACCTGCAACCTAATGCAAATTAACCTGTGCTTGTAGGTTTTGATGGAGCTGGTTATACATAAAGTCTGTGCTGTGTGTATTCACCTGGAGACCTAAACTATTATGTAGGAAAAAAGAACAACAGCACAATATTGTTGCTTTCACTACCATTGATCTTTAGTTTCCCACTTCAATTTTGCCTTCTAGATTAAGGGGGTGTTTTTTTGTACTGCTGTGTATGTGAGATGTTTAAAACTTGCTGGAGATTTCAATTTCCAGAGGGTTCTGTTGGCTGAGGTTGTAGCTTATCTAATATTTTGATGAAGTCCAAGCTCTGTGCCGTAAAAGTCAATTTAGTTTTAAGCTGTTGTTTTCACCACTACAGTGAATAATCCAATTTTTAATTATTTTTTATGTTATTTCTTTATTTTTTGAGTATTGTTTGCTGAAAATTTAGTTGTTTGTCATTACTGTAATTTTAGTGGAAGGGACACTGGAGAAACCAAGCCTCGCTGGAATAGATTGTTATCCAGTGTAATGTATTGATCAGGTCAGGCAGTAAATTAACAGGAGCAGAACACCATTAAATTTTGAACTTAATTGCCTTCTACTCTTAATTTCTATTGGATATAATCAATAGGTGCCAGAGGAAAGTTAAAAGAGTTATTTAGCAAGCTCCTATTTCCTGCAGCATAATGGAAAACTAATGTTTCATCTTCTAGTTGATGCAAATAATTTGTAGTTCGAGTGTGGCCACTTAAGCATTTTATCAAAGACTCACTTTTAGTTCTGTCTGGATTAATCCACATCCCTCCAAGAAAGAAACATGATTTAGTGACACAGTCTGTTTTGGCTTAGCTGTCCCTTTGGTCTTTTGTTTCGCTGCAGGATCTCTCCAGTCTCTATTCCCATCTCCAGCCCTGCACACCCTGGGTGTTTCCAGGGGAGGGTTCTCAGGCCAGTACCTCTCAGTATCATTTCCTTTTCCAGGGAAATGCCATGCTACAGACAGTGGAAATGAAGGCCATAGCCTTGGTCTTGGCTTTTCTTCTTGCTTCTTTTCCCAGCTTGTTTGGGGAAGTTGCTCATTTCTCTTTTTTTCCTGCCTGAAAAACACCGATGTAACCAATCACCAAGGGCTGGTGTCAACTGAAGTTTTGCACTTTCTTACTGCAATCCCTGTGCTGATGGTACGCTTTGTTCTCCTCTCCAGCCTCTGTCACTCCTTCTGTCTCACATTTCCCTCTATAGTAATATTTTAAATACCTTTTTTAACTTGCTGTTGAATTTCAGTAATGCTTATCCTGTTGTAATCTAAACCCAGTCCCTTATAAATCAATATCTCAGTGCTATTATTATTTTTACACCTCTTTGAGCACTGTTTCCACTACCTGGTCTTTTGCTAATGAAATGCTGCAAAGGAAACCCTGTGTTTCAGGTGGCCCCGTGCCAAAGCTGTGTGCCCGTGTCACTGCCCTGTGGGATTACAGGGACATTAAAAAGCCATTGAATGGAGGATAGACATCTGATGCAAATTAGGGAATTATTGCAAAATTTTGGTGGTGGGCCTTGGAAACTGTATCACTGAAGCAGCATGCAGAATAAAACAGGCCAAGGTAATCACATCTCATATTTTACAACGGTGTCAGTTCTGTGCCAGTGGTGCTCCTCCATATTTATAACTTTATATTGGCATGAGGCAATTCACATTCAAGCTAATGGGAGTTTTCCAGGAGTGTTGATTCAGGTTCCTGATGAGAAATGAGTATAGCCCCTTTTGCTCATCTTTACAGCAGAAATAGCAGTTAGAGTTGAGAAGAGTCTACTTGAGGTTTTATGAAGTGGAGCATAATGATGCACAAAATGAACAGACCTTCACAGAAGTCTCATTTTCTAAGAGAGTTGGGCTATACTTGCTCTGAAAACCAAGTATCTTCAGGGAGTGGCAAGTTACCCACCTCAAAATATAGTGATAAAGAGTGATCCTTGCTTTGAAATCTTGGCCAACATCTGTACACAACTCTTTCCATTATAAAATGTGTATAACAGGTATTTTACTAGGAGCACATTTGTTTTTATTCAAGTCCTATATATTAAAAAAACATTGCTTGCTGCCTGTGCAAATTCAAAAACTGGCAAATCATCAAAAGAGCTGAGTATGAATTCACCTCTTTGACAATTATTCCTTGTCACATTATTCTGGTTAACAGGGAATTCATCACAGAGGAGAAGAAAAAATAAAGCCTCTTGACAGTTACAAGAAATTACCTGTGCTTACAATAATATATTTTCCAAGGGAAGGCTGGAGGGCAGAGTGTGACAGTGCTGAAGCTGTACCACCTGCAGCGATGTCCTGTGACCATCATTGGCCCGGACTTAACCTTTGCACAGGGAACACTTGTTTGTCTGTGTCACAGACTAGCAGGAATTATGGAAGGTTCACAGTCCCAGCTCCCTAGAGAGGCTGAAATTGTCCTGTTTTGGCCACTCCACTGGAGTCCACCACATCACTGGACTTTATACTGGGAGGAGACAGAAGAGGTGGTGTTGTGCCTATTGTATATTTAGGGGACTGAGCCACAGAGCCCAGGTACCATGGAAGCCTATGGCCAAAGAGGAAATTGGACATGGGGCTAATTAAGTGCCCCAGCCAAGAGGGTGTCAGCAGCTATAACGGCATTCCCAATTCCCATGAACAGCTTCTCCTCGTGTCTCACTCTTCTGCCAAGAAAACGATAAAAGGAGATTTTTCTCTGTCTCGCTGAGGAGAATCCCCTTTTCATCCAAATGAATTATGCTGTCTTTGAGGCGCCAGATTAATCTGTCTGTGATATCCCTCGTGCATTGCTTTCCAGACTAACGCATTATCTGTGTTCCTTCTTCCATGATCTACTGGTACAAATGAAAGCTAACACACATGGTAGGCTGGAAAGACTGCTGCCCACTGCCATGAAAATCTCTACAGGAACAATTCTGCCCTGCTGGAGAAGAGAGGTGCATAATAAGACAACATTTATGTTAAGGTTGATTACAAGGATAGTTTGGTGCAGTTGAAACTCCTTCTCGGACTTGCTGTCATCATAAAAACTTTGTGAACCATAGATTATTGCATTTTAGGTACACAGAGGAGGACAGGCAGACAAGGTAGGAAGTCTCAGAGACACACATGAATTAGGATTAAATGGAGCAAACTAATTCTCAATCAGATCTAGTCACCACTAAAACAAAGAAGATGGAAAAAGACAGGATCAGAATTAGCGAGATAACAGATTGCATTTCTGGTTGGGAAGAAGTCCTGGGTTATGAAATGCTGGTGGATTTAATGTTCAATTCTACCCTGATTTGTCGTGCATATTTGCAGTCATCACCTTCTAGCTGAATCAGGGCAGTGAGTTTTGTTTTTCTAGGAGTACTGGAGGTTTTATAGCTCAGCCTTGGCAGAAGTCTGCCTGTGGTAATACACAATTCACGTCGTGGTCAGGCTGGGCACTGCAATTGTTGCTGCTCTGTCTATTCTCTGCTGTGTTTGTAAAAGGATCAGGATTGGAGCTGTGAGGTTTTCTTGTGATCCCTAAATCCAGAAGTGTATTTGTACCATTTTTATCTCCAGAAAGTTATCCACTGCTCACAACTTGCTTTCCTGAGAAATAGTCAGACAAGACATTTTGGAAAGCAGGCTTTTTGTGCATGCTGTGTGCAGTATTAAGAAATTATACCAGGCAGCAACTCTAGTTATGATCCAAAACCTCCACACAACAGCAACAACAAAGCCCTCAAACCCAAAACAAAGAAAAAAAAGTAACCTGCCAAAAAGATCAAGGTCTTCAGAGGTTTTGCAAGATAGTTTTGGGAATTTCAGGCAAATATAATATATTCTTTGCATGACTGTTCAGACTGAGTGCATTGACTCTATGCATAAACTGTTTTCAACCCTGTCTTGTCATTCAGCCTAAACAGTGTTTTGGTGGCACTTTAGAGTTTTTAAAAACATCAGTACTGGCAGGTGTAAGACCTTTGGACTCTGCTGAAGGCGAGCTGAAGGGAAGCTTAAATTTCTGGAAGAAATTTTGCCATTAGTTTAATGGCCAGCAGAACTAAATATGGCTGCAGGAAAACTGTATAACAGGCTGACAGTGGAAAGGTCTCTACATAGCATCACTGGAAATACGAGTGTGAAACCCTGCCATGTACCTGCACATATTTTCCAAGAGTTTCAGCAAAACAAGGAGATTTCCACATCTTTGTCCTGAATGATGAGCAAGTGCATTTTATAAAGATCTGTTCAGCACTGCCATAAATAACAATTTCTCTTTTTGCATTTGCAAGCCATCATCAGGAGGTGATGGCATCACCTCCTCATTCCTACCCTCCATCTACCCACAGAGCCGTGAGAGCATGCATGTAAAAATGCATAAAAATGTCAGCCTTGCAATTTAAATGTCAACTCTTCAATCTTATTCCAGTACATTTAGACCCTCCTTTGCATACAGTGGGTCTGAGTTCTTACAATTCCAGTTTTCTTCAAAATGACAGAGGAGGCATCTGTGGCCCTTTCTGATGGTTCCATTTGTTACTGTCCCCTTGCAGAACACAAATGTAATGCAGTGTGCTCTGCTGAGAGACCAGGCCCAGGCAACCCCGCAGGGATATTAAATACACAGTTCTATTGTCTTTGTGCTGATCTGACTCCCTTTTGCTTCACCAGAGATTAGCAGGCTCTTGCTGAAATGCTGCTGGGATTTGGCTTCACTGTGATATCTCCCAGCATCTCTGCATGAGGGGAGGATGCTGCAAAGGTGTGTTCCTGTTGCCCATCTCTTTCAGTGCCCTGGAAAAAAAGAAAACACAGAACTAGATATGTAGATATAGATATATATTGGTGTGTAATCCATTTCACAGCTATCTGGTTGTCTAGATGTTTTTCCTTCCCATCCTGTGTAGTTTTTTCAGGTCTACATCAAGGAGAGCCCTTTGGCATCATGCTGAGTGATGCTTTGGTGGGTACTGCAGGCTGCAGAAGAGCCCAAACACACCAGTTCTGCACTGCTGAAGCTGCAGACACAGTCTGCTCCTCCCTCTCTCCCCTTAGTGCAAACTGGCATTCTAGAACTCGCTTTCAAAGACTGAGGGCTTCTAGTGAGTTACCTAAATTCCGTGTTTGGGCACCTAAACGACTTGCCGTCGGTGGTTTTCAAAATTAAAAATTACATTTTAAAACAAAAAGCACTATCTGTACAATTCAATATCTCATTTATTCCATTTGAAATGAAGGCCAAATACAGTGAGTGTAAAAAATAAATTTACGTAACTTGTTAGCTTTTGAAGAATTTCCTCCCAAACAGTAATAATAAATGTACATGGGTACAATAAGAGACTTCTCTGGGGTCAGATTTTTTAGTATTATTGTTATTTAGCTAGATAAAATCTTACGGCCATTCTTAAGGACATCATGAGTGCCTTTCTATTCCACTGCTCACAGAAAGTGGAAAGGATTGCCTCTGCTTCTCTCTCTGGCAGAGAACACAAATACAACCCAGTATTTTCACTGAAGGATCAGGGATATTTTTACCATGTTCCCCCACGTCCTTCAGAGCAGCTTGTACAATCCACAGTGATCCAAGGACAAGAATATGCTTTCCCTGCTACCTTGGCAGGATTTTACAATGTCAAGGCAGGGCCTGAAAAGTGCTTTGAGATCCTTGTAGTGGAACTGTTGAAAAGACACAGGAAACTGCTCTGGTGTGATGAGACACCAACTTGGCTGCAGCATGAGCCTCCCCATTACTACAAAAACCTTTGGAGGTCAAAAGCTGTCCTAATTTGACTATTTTCACCTGCTTTTTAATTTAAAAAAATGCTGATAGTGCTTGAATAATTCATTTATATTAAAATACAAAATGTTGAAGCACATCAGCCACTAAAGACCCTTCCTTGCAGAAGCCCCTCTGCATTTCCCTGGCCAGGGCTGCTGTTCCCTGCAGGCAGAGCTGGAAGGTCTCCCCATGAGTTCCCAGCATAGAATTGAAGCCTTGAATGCTCTCTGGCCACGAATTGAGGCCCTGAATGCACAGTAACTGAATATTCATTTTGTCCATTCTTTAGAAAAATAGTTACAATTTAAAGCACAAGAATAGCTCCATTCATGAGCCACGATGAGAGCAAAGCCTCTGCCACCAATGCCGTATCTACGGTTCTTAATAAAAAGCCAACACAGCTGATATATTACCGTGGATAAAAATAATGAAAAAGAGGTATCCAGAGAGAGAAATTATGTTTTTGTCATGAAGTGATGTGGGTTGATTATAAGCATGGGTATTATTTCTCTCTGTTGTTCACTTCTCTGTGCAGAATGGGACAATCAGAGTGCTCCTGCTGCAGGGCTGGGTGATATCAGGGTTTCAACATTTGGAACAGCAGATACTTAGGGTAAAACTTTCCCCTGATTTGAGCTGAGCTATTCATCACACACGTAGCTGTCATTAATCTTACATGCAGAGCCAGGCTTCTCATATTTCAAAATCTTTGGAGAGGCAGCTTTTTAATCTATATTTGGTTCTTCTTTTTTCCCCCTCTGAGATTGATTTCTCTTTGCATATAATGCTGCAGTAGTTTCAATTTAAACAGAACCCTGAAATAAAATAGTTGAATTTAAAACCCTAGCAGAGAGAAAGGAAACAATTATCTTGAAATTCTCTTTTTTTTTTTTTTTGAAGTAAAAATCTTCAATGACAGCACTGCTGACTGCCAAAACTGACATGTATTTTAACTTCTGTTTCAAGCAATGCATTACCTTAATCACAACAAGAGGGCACATACTCCAAGATGGAGCCATAAATTCAATTAATCTCAGTAGTAATTCTCAAAGCAATTCATTATAATATAATGTAGCACCTTGAAGTATCTAAATTACAGCAGCTGAAGATGCTTAATGACCAGAGGCAGATGCAGAAGCTGCCCAGCAGCTCCTGGTGGCAAATTCTAACTTCTTCTGCCTCCTCTCTCACACACCATTCCAGACAAAAGGCAGATCTGCTCCTATGAGCCAGGAGAGTGAAGAAGAAGGACAAGGAAACAAAAATGTCAGGAAAAACAGGAGAAAAGACAGAATCGCTGTGAAGGCAGCACGTGGCAGGGGGGTAGGGTCTAAGCTTATTCTCAAAAATACATGAACCATGGCAGCTGCGGGTTAGGAAGCATTCCTATCAAACATTCCTGGTGACCAAGAGCAAAATTTTTAAGTGGTTTGCGCATCTCTCTGGGTTCTTGAGAGAATACTACAGCTGCCTGCTCCTTATTTTGTAAGTCATTAATCCAGCTCATACTCTAAACCCTTCTGTCTGCTAATATTCAAAAAAGGATGTTATTGGAATCCCAGCCCCTTTGCCATTTCGCAGAGCAGAATCTGGACACAAAGCATTATAAATTCGGCACTGTGTGTCACTATGGGAACTGTTTCTGCTGCCAGACAGCGTTGGGAATGAACTGGGAACTGGCTGTTTGGGCACGTGTGTCTCTGTGTGTGTGTGTGTGTCTGCCAGGCAGGCACATGCATAAACAGCCAAATGCAGATATGTAAATTTCACCATTAAGTGTTTGCACCTCTTTGCTTCCCCATTTCTTCTTATTTTGCTTCATTTAGCATAGATTATCTCGGTAAGTCTGGCAACTAGTCAATTACTGAATTCCTTTCAAAGGAAGGAAAAAGGAAGATTACAATATTCATCAAGCTAGCATAAATCACCATATCTCCCCCACCTGAGGATCTGACCCTCTAACAGTGGTTTCTTTCTTCTTTATAAAGGTAATTATTCTATTAAAATTAATAGTAAAATGAATACTGCTGTGACTGAATTACATGGGATAAGCGTGAAATACTGTGATCTGTTCTGCTATGAATTAGTAATTATAGTGTGCCCAGTGAAATTTGCATACTTTGCTCTCCTTCCCTGCTATCTGCCTTGGTTTGGTTGCCAGTGCTCTCTCCAGGGCTGGAGCTGGAGATTGCTGGTGGTTTATGCAAAGAGGAGGTGTTTGCAGAACATAGCACCCCTGAGTTTTAAGATAGCAGAAGAAGTTACAAGATAAGCTTGGGTTTGTTTGGTATTTGAAATAGCTGTGATTGCCTTTCTAAATATGATGGTATGTGGGGGTTTTTGTGCTTACACAGATGAGGTGAGGGGAAAAAAGTCTGCCTCCTTTCCTCCTCCTATTTCTGTGTGAAAAGTTTGTGTCCATATGACTTTGAGTTGACGCTGCTCGGAGCAGTGGAAGTGGTTGGCATCTCAAAGGGATAAGGGCAGCTGGAATAAGGGAGAGCCAGCACAGGAGGGGCTCGTGGACCTGCAGCAGCCTCTGCTTCAGAAAGAGCTGTGTCCTCCTGCTTGCACTCAAGTGCTTCATGCAAGGTTTAAAGGTGACCTTGAAGAGGATAAACGATCCCAGGATGAAAGGCAGCCTTTCCCACACACGTATTGAGAGACCTGCCTTGGGCCAGCAACAGCAATTACTTATCAGCTAAAGGATGGAATGGAATAATCTCTTTTTTTTGTGGTGCTCTAAGGTCGTAGGGCAGAAGTCAAGCATCAGGCCCAGGCTGGTTTCTCAGGAAGAGAAGGCAGGGAAGTTTTTCCTGCAGCCATACAGCCCTGCCATGCCATGATACCTGCTCACATCAGCTCAGGGGGCTCTTCCCACCCCTCATCCCAATGGAACAGGTTCCAGGGAGAAAACAGATGGAGACAGAGCTGCTCCCCTTCAGCCCACAGTGGCTGGAATCTGACATCCTACAAGAGCTGTGTGCCCAACTCCGCTCCAGAGGTGGAGAGAGGAAATCAGTGATGCCCAGGCAGGCTGGGAAAGCTCTAACTGGCTGCATTCCTGTGAAGTAATTGCTTTTGTTAATAGGATTTCACTGTTATTATCCATATTAGGATGATCGCAGGCTGGTTTAGATAGCTTATGCTTGATTAAATAATGGCCTGCTGTAGTGATAAATGCAAACTTGTTCCAGTGGATGAAAAACTTGTTTCTCTTTCCTGAAAACAGTGTGTAGCAACAATTTCTCAAAAANGACATACTTAACATAATATATTTTGTTTCTTTGGATAAAATTTGATCTTGACAATCCCCAACTTAATAGAAAGTTGTTCTTTTTCCCTCCCTAAAATAGCCTGTGCAGTGCACAGCTTATCCAGATCAATAGAAGCATTTTTTCGCCACAGGAAAGCAACCTTAGACAACTTGTAAAAAGGTCATATAAACTTTCAATGCAAGCCGTTATTTTTAATTCATGTGGTCTACCCGTGTTTCCTAGCACCTGAACTGTCCTTTCTGCAAATTACATTCCTTTTGTGAATATAAACAGTTTATTAAAAATCCTTTATTAATTATTTAAATGAGTTTATAAATATTTGAGGAAGCCCATGCAAAAGGCACTCATAATAAATTATTATATTCTACCTTCATTGAAAGCTAAATTAAAGAACTCTGAAGATTGCCTTTTGTGAGAAAGCCTTTCCAGCTGCCTGTCATCACAAGGTCTGGGACAGGAGTAATCTGTCTAAGTAGCAGCAAAAACCATAAAAATCAGCACCTAAAGGTCAAAGTGAGATAACAACATCTGTGTCTTACAGTGTTTGTACTAAATGTTCCACTGTTGAGTATGGGACCGTTCCTTTAGCTGTGCTCAGTGTCTTGTGGGAGAGCCATCAGTTTCCAGCCTCAGCTTTGGGATCACAGCTGTGGAGACTGAATTACTGACAAAAGGGGAAGGATTGGTGCTAAGGAGAAGGCCTAAAGCAAGTGAAAGGAGAAATCACTCACACAGATCGATTGATCGAATGAGAAGTCAGATACTGTAAGTGGTGCTGGAAAGAATATCAACCCTCAGAGTCTATGGCAGATCAGCCACAGCAGTGCAAGGGGATTTCTTGTATGAAAGGAAATGGAAAAAATAAAATTATATAAAAAATGGCACAGCAGCAGCAGAATAGGAAAAACTTCTCTGGATAAACTTTTCTGGAAATACTTTTCTGTACAGAAGAAAGATTTTTATTGGAGATCTCAGTTTTGCAGTGTTGGTGGGTAAGGTGAAGAGTCACTTTGTGGACATTCCCATCTTTTGGGTCCCATTCTCTGTGCACAAGTCTGGCTGTCAAGGACTCTTCACATTGTAAATGGCAGGTGCCAGTCAGGACGGAAGTGCTTCTGCAGAATTTGGGTAATGGGTAATTAAATTGATTGACTAGAAAGAGATGTCCGGTGATGAACCCCTTCACCATGTGCTTCTTCTTAATTGTCCTGTGTTTGAGGAGCCTCGTGAGGTGGACACGTGGATTCCATGACAATTTGTTAAAGCCAGTTTGTGGTCATGCAGGAGGGACCAGGAGATGCTCCTGCTGTAAAACCTCAGATTGTGACCTGAGGTGATGGCTGGTAAAACCAAACCTTCTCTCCACGTGTAGAGAAGGGCTCAGCTCTCTGAGCAATGACAGCTCGGATCAGCTGCACACAGACAGACTTTGCAGCTTCCCCAGCACTTTTCCACTGACCTGCTTCTCTTGTTCACCCTCCTTCTCTTCTATTGGTGATCACTACTAAAGCAGAAAATCAGAAATATGAAGCCTGAGGACTGCAACATAATGCCCAGAATTAGGGGGTTCACTAGGCAATTATCTTTCCTATTTGATTAGGTATTTTTGAAGATGGCTATTTAGAAAGAAAGCCCAGCTATTTCAACCTTGTTCTGTTTTAAAGTGCTTTAAAATGATGGAGGAAGGGAGTATTGTAAAATTAGAGAATTATAAAATCATAAAATTTCATCTAAAGCTTTCTGTTCAGTTTTCTGGTAACTATAGCAATTCCCAGTGTCTTTGTTTAGCTATTTGTCTTTGGAGGGCTCCTGCTTGCATACATTTTGCAACTGGCAGAGCTGAACACATTCTACAAAACCTTTTCCACTAATTCATGCTCATAATTGTAAGGAGCTTGTGCTGGGCACACTCAGGCTCCACATACATTCATTTTGTGCGAGCATTAATGAGATCAAGAAGAGCAAGGACAGATGTTTGTGAAAAACAAACTCCCTTTTGTAGTGATGAGAACGGAGCTCACTGTTTCATAGCTGAGAATCACCTGAGCAGAGTGGGCACGAGATTCCTGGAGTACCTGGAGTCTGGGGCTTGCAGGTCCTTCCACCTACTTATTTTTTCAAGAGCACATCTTGTGCATTACACTGGAAATAATGATCTTTGTATAAATTCAGGATTATTCACTCTAAGGACAACAGGGTAAGGTCATTGTATAAATTATTAGTAACAAAGAGTTACCTAGAAGTGAAATCCAGGGCCTCTTCCAAGGTAAAAAAAGGAGAGGAAAAATATCACTGTGAATGGTAGTGAATTTTGATCTTTTAAAATAATACAACTCAGAGTTAAATTGAACGGAGGCAAAAAGACATGAGCTGTGCTAATACCAACATGGCCATGAAATTTCAAGTGCCCATTAAAAGACTTCTCAGCTCTGTAAAAGGTCTCAGAGTAAATAAGCATTATGAGCACTGAAGGAAAACATAATTTCAAAAGGAAAGTTTGTCAGTTAAGGTCAGTTTAATATCCACACATGAATTTCACTGTTTGTAAGTCTTGCTGATAAGCTTTTATAATTGAGTTACTTCTCTTATTCCATGCATATTGAAGCAGTAATTAAGCTAAGATATGAAATACAAAATATCGTGTGCACAATTCATCAAGTTTTGTTCAGTCTCGCAGTTCTTGTTCCAATTGCACTGGCATTGTTGCACTGAAATATCTCCCAATCTATCATGTCAAGATTATGCATGATGTAATTTGTAATAGCAGCTAGGGATTTGTTTACAAAAAACAAATGTTCCTTTAATCTTTGAAACAAAATTGGACTTGTCTTACATCACAGAACAAAGATAGCTGAATGAATGCAACACTTTTAATAAATCAGTAATTACCTTGTGTAGTGCCAGTTGGCTCATTTAACTTCACTTTTGAAAACAACTTCCTCTGCATAGATTTTAAAACGTGCTCTTCTGGACTGTGGAGATATGAGTGCTCTATAGGTGTGTTATTTATACCACAGCAATTCCCAGCTCATGGAAGAGACTTTGGACCTTACTGTCTTTCCCAGCAGAGATAATTGCAGGTTAACTAAACTACCTCCTCAAGAAATCTGCAGGCTCTGCCTTTCAGCACCACTGTGCACGAAGTAGCAAACACCACGTGCGAGTTCAGAGTAGCATCATTAGGACAATAAAACCTCCCTTAGTTCTCCTTTCACATGGAATCATCCCTGCAGTGAGAGCGCAGGGCACCTGACCCCATGCAGGGTGGGTTTGGGTTGGTGGAGGTTTGAATAAACAAGTTTCTCTAGCTGGACTGAAATTATCTGGTGGGTGCAGACACCAGCAAAGGGCTGCTGCCACCCTTCCCCAGAGCACCCTGGGTCACCCAGGGGTGGTGGTCATCAGGGCTTTGACCTGCAGCACTGCACTCTGAAAATCAACCAGCCACTTCCTAAAGGCAGCTATTGGATATGTGTCCATTGGATAAGAGATTTTCACGTAATTTATTCTGCTTCAGGATATTTAGGGGAAAAAAGCCTGCCAAGAATGTGTTATGAGGCACCAGGTGAAGCACAGCTGAGCTTCAGCTAAAGCTGTAAAGTGTTTTGATCTTCAGCTGTGGAGAAGTTGGACAAATTTACTGCTACTGGACAGGACAAAGGCCTGTGTTTGTGGGTGTTTGGGTCAGAAGAATGACCACACCAGCACGGACTTGTACTGGTGGAACCCTTTTAGGACATTTCTTGAGGGGAATTTTGCTTCAGGAATCTTCCAGCTCTGATTATTATCCTCTTTCCATCCTTTTTAAGGGGAGAATAGCAGATGGCTTCATGTACTTCACACCTCTTAGCAGTCTCTTTTCCCAAAAATTCCTTGATATCCAGATTTTAGGAGAAAAATAGAATCATAGAATCACAGAGTGGTTTGGACTGGAAGACCATCCTGTTCCACCCCCTGCCATGGGCAGGGACACCTTCCACTATCCCAGGGTGCTCCAAGCCCTGTCCAACCTGGCCTTGGACACTGCCAGGGATGGGGCAGCCACAGCTGCTCTGGGCACCCTGTGCCAGGGCCTCACCACCCTCACTGTGAAGAATTTCTTCTCAATATCCAATCTAAATCTGCTCTCTTCCACCCTTTTACTGCTCAGGTTCTTTTGTGCTTTCAGTTATTTTGCCACTTTTCCTGCTCTCCCTTGCTTTCTCCAGCAGCAGGCACCAATCTGACAGCCCCCACTATTGCAGAGACACTTGGAATCTCAGCCACATATTTCAACATTTTCTGAGCTTAGAGTTCCAGCCACAGATCTTTAAAGCACAGAGAACTTAGTATTTTTCACAGAGGAAGACAGGGACAATATAATAGCTTGCATTTCAAAAAGAAGACCAAAGCAAAAAACCATTTTTCACTGGAAAAACGTACACAAAAAAAAAACCAAAAAGAGGTGTTTTTCATGGACTAATCACACATAATCACATTACATCCTATTAATTTCTGTAGATTCAATGGAAGAATTTTCTATGTATATTTATTTACAGGAATCTTCTCCGTTAACGAGAGTTTCTCTGGTAATGAGAGAAACACTACACAATTTATACCCAAGTGGTACACCAGAATTTAATTTCATAACTGATAACCCTCCGATATATTATGCATGCTTTGTTATGCCTTATAAATGCATTACAGTTATATAATTTATTCATTTCCAGAATTCCTTCATAGAGTGCTTGCTGCTAGGCTGTGATTCTGGCACCTCATTCAGTCAAAATTTCACAATAGACTTTCACCCTTCCGAGCCCATCTCGCAGCTTTTCCCTTCCCCATCCCCAAACCCAACACCCACAGCACAGGGAATTCACGTTTGAGCAAATGGCAACTTTTACAGACACCAGATTTGGTCTGGAGCCTGCAGAAATTGAGGGTTTTTTTCCCTGTCTCTCCAGTAACTGTTGGATCACACACTAAACACAGATTGTTGGTGTATATCTATATAAATATATATATATGATTTGGGGTCCCAGCAGCCACTGGAGGAATAGCATTGCAAGACCACCCACAAACGTTTGTGTATCCCCCTAATCTTCATCTCACAGCCTGGCTCTTCTCCCTCTGCATTTCAACTCATTCATTTACTTTATTAATGAATTATTATTCCGCAAAAATTACCGTTGCATGGAGATATACTTCTTTGATGGCACACCAGTCCTCAACCCTGGTCTGAAACATGTCTGTGAATATTTATAAGTAGCTTCCTATTGTCTTTCCAAATACATATAAATATATTGCATTTCATTGGCATTTCACTAAATATATAACAATAAGGTTAAGCTTTCACTGGGTTATCTGAAGCCATCCAAAGAGGGTGTAAATAACACTTCTTCATTGCACAAATATTTTAGCAGCCTGCTCTCAGCTCTGTTCTGCAGGGAAGGGGGGATTCAGTTCCAAATTTCAGTAATAAATAGCAGCAATGGGTCTCCCTAACCTACAAAAGACCCCCAGACAGTTGGGAGGGCGTCCTCAGTCACCTGCTTTCACTTCAGCTCCCTGAAAGTTGGATTTCATGTTCTCATCAGCCTCATTAGCACTCATTAGTGTCAGCAGGTCGCTCTCGAATGCCCCACTGTCTTTGCAGAGATGTTATGTCAACAGCCAATAAACTCACACACGTAACACTATAAATAAAGTTGGCAGCTTGATGCTTGACTTGGATATATGTTGCTGTGCAAAAATTCAGGAAATTCCAAGAAAAAGTATAAGGCTGTGTCCTAGCACTCTGGAAGGTCATAGAATACACTATGCACTTTTGGGGAGACAAGTTTATCATACATGATTTATTTTATCATTTCATGTCCTTTCTCTCTGCCACAGATATCTGCAAAAATCTGTTTTGTCGAGGCTTGCTCTGCCTTTCCTTTGCAAAAATCAAGTTTCCTGATAGGTAATGTGCTGAGGGTTCAGTTAGAATATCAACTATGATCCATGACTTTCAGAGAAAGTGTCAAGCTTTAGTCATGTCTGAGTTCAGTGGAATGTGGAATAATTACAACTTAAAAAAGCCTGCCACAGTTTTTGAGTACAGGATTATCAAATGAGGACGGGGTTGAGAGCCAGCTGCCAGCACGACTGGCCTGGGACCTGCTGGCATCTCCTGAAGGAGTGCCACAAGAGGCCTCCCAACCTGACAGCTTCTGCTGGCTTCATTTCTGTGTTACCTAAAATCCCAGACGTTGGAAAGATCTCACAAGTTGAACTGTGAGGGGATAAGAAACATTTTAATTTCTTTTCCTTGTCATTGCTGCTGAGATCTACTTCACTCAGAACGTGGTTATGCAAATTCTACCTTTCTCCTTAAACCCTGGGAGCTTTATCTGTGTGCCCAGCTAACAAATCAGTGTTTTACCTCTGAACAGCTGGGCACTCTTCACAGGTGCTCACAGAACCGGAGCACTGTCACTGCCGATGGACTCGGGGAACAGAAGATGCACATTCACTCACCATGAAGGTGCTGCCCATGAGGAATCCTGGTCCTGCCCCTCAGCCATGTGTTTAAGCAGCAGCTGTTTCCAGAGGTGCAAACAAAGGCACATGGAAAAATGACAAAGCTGCAGCATTTGGCGCTCCAAAGCTGAACAGCATTAAGGACTGGAAATTCCTTGTCAAAATCGAAGCTATTTTGTGTGAAATCTGCTCGTTAACAGGCCATCCCCGTTCAGCTCAAAGGCAGGAATGTGCTTAAGGACCTTCTGGCAGCACTTCACATAATTTTAATGTTACAATTTATTTTCATGGTACCTGAGAAACCCATTCTTCAAGCTGTACAAATGGAGAAAACATGTCAGTCCCAAACTCCTGCAATTCAGTGTTAAAGTTCAGCAGGGCAGGAGAGACAGAGGGGAGCACACAAGGAAGCATGGCAAAAATAACTCATCCTCTTAAGTAAATAAAATTGCAAATGGCAAACAGGAATAGCAAGGAGATGATTTACCTGTGGTAACAGAGAAAGCGAGAAGCAGGTCTGGGATTAAACAAGCCTTGGGAGTTTCTGCTTCTCAGGCCATTAGCCAACACCACCTCTGTTAGTCTCATTGTTAGGAGGGAAGTACACAATGAGTTTATGCCGTTTTTCCTAATTTACCTAACAGTGTGTTGGCTGCTAGGAAATGCCAGTGTAAGTGGTTTTTCACTAGTGAGTCTTCCCATGCTGTCGAATTAGCACCCTTTTTTGCTGGTTTATGCAGATCTTAAAAGGAAATTGTTCATGGATTCTTTGCATCTAATCTGTCCTTTCGTATTTAATGGTGCAGCCCACAGCGTTGTTCAGACATGTAATACACTTAAAAATACCTTACTCCAGCTGCTGAATATTTTGCAATGGAGAATCAAGAATTCTGAATGGAAAAAAAAAAATTAAATCTTCAATTCTTTCAACTCTGCCAGTGAACTAATAAAACATTTTTAAAAAACCCTGGAGAATATTGCAAAGATCAGAGTGTTCAAAAAAAAAAAAAAAAGAAGAAGTTTAGTAAGCTGATGTCTTTTTAATGTTTACTACAATTAAAAAATATTAAATTAACTCAGCAAGACTGAGTTTGAGGCAATTAGGGATATGAGACACCACTTGCCAGACTGATTGCACTGTGCTTGTACTTTAAACAGGAGAAATGTCCATTTTCCCAGAGCTATGAGAGGTCTGTTATCAACGTCTGTGAAGCATTGCACTGCAGGAGCATTAGATTGATACTTCTAAAATTGAGTAAGATTGAATTAAAGCAGAGAGTTTGATAGTTTGGACTCCCTGTAGGAAACATCCTGTATTTCTCCCAGACAGCAATATTCAACCTGAAATCTTTTGTTTCGGATTTGTATTCTTTAACTTATCAGATTACTGCTCTACAGCTCCCAGAGTGGCTGCTATCTCAGTTTATGAAATACATAACCCTTCAGATGACACTTTCTTTCAGTCCAGTTTTCTCATCCTCCCTGAAAGTGTGTTCCCACCCCTGTAATTCATTCTGCTCCCCATGACATCCCAATAAACTAAGAGAAACTTCATGTCTCATTCAATTCTCTGAGATTTTGTTGTATAAGGAATAGGTGAGCACAGGGTTACAGTTTCTCCCATTCTAGTTTATATCCTTTTTTTTTCAAAAAACCCAAAACTATTTGAAAGATTTCACCTACCTCTGTGCTGTTGCTTTTGCCAAAATCTCCATCAGCGCAAAAGACTCTCACAGGGAGTTTGAACTTTCCTTTAATCTAATCCATTTAGAAAATGACTCACAATATATTGAATAAAGTGGAGAAAATTGATATCTTTTCATTAAGCTGACAAAGTCTTTTTCACTTCTGACATCTGTGAAATGTGTTCTCTATTTAAATTTTATTTATATCAATCTTCACTGGTGAAAACGAGATTAAAACTGAATGCTCTATACTTGCAGGGAAAACTTTCCCATCCTGCAAAGAGTGTCATACTGGTTTTGAAAATGAGCTCTGCTTCTTATTCCTTGCAGTAACACAATACCTATGATCAGGAAGAACCACAATCTAATATCTCCATTCCTTTGTATTCTATTTCTGTATAAACAAAATGTGTGCACTTTATCACAGACAAAAAGAGAGCTGCTGTGGCTTTATAATGGCAACTGCAGAAGCAATCTTGGAACATTTTAATACATAGCATGTTCCCTCTAAAGTGTTGAAAAATGCATGATGATACTTTGCTCTGTTTTCATATTTCAGGGTATTCCATAAACATGAATTAAAGTTATCTATTACTCTGTGGGGATGGTCTTATTGTTACATTGTTAAATATAATGTCTTTATACTTATTGCCATATAGAGTCTGTCATATTGTTAAAGCAATTTCCTAAATACAAATGCAGAAAAGTTAAGGAGAATTTGATCTGAAAAAAAAAAAATCTTTGCGTTTTCTCTACAGACAGGAGTAGCAAACACGACAGAAGCAAGTGCCTGTGAGTGGCTGGGCTGTGTGTGCACATTTTCTCTGCCCATGTCCTGTTAGTCACCTGTAAAATGGCTTTGAGGAGATGAGTAGCTTCAGTTTAATACAAGACCTCGAAGACTGAGAAATGTGAAACATAATAAATTCAGGAGTTTCAACAGGCAGCTCTAATCAAATGGATTGTGTATTTTTTCCAAACTTTGTTTGATTCAAGAGGAAGATGATTGAAGGATTAGTGTTTCTGTGATGATTTGATCTTTTAGGTGCAAGGTGTTCAGTGCATTTCTACTGCCCCTTAATAGGATAGTCTGATACTGAAATTGAAGGGGAAGACTTCCCCCGCCAGCTGCCTTCATGCATCAAAACTTTGTGCTCCAGATGATGCACAAGAGCAAATCAAAGCACGGTCACTACCCTTGTGCAACCTCCAAAGGTTCTCGTGAACTTTGCAGGCTGAATCCCACCGAATCCAAGCCAAACTGGCAGTTCCCTGCAGCTACCTAAGGCTTTGGGCATTATGTCTGGGAACAAATGTATTTTAAAATGCAATAGAATTGTGTAAACATGAGAAAATATAAGCTATTCTATTGCTTACTCTATGTATTCTATCTGATCTCCAGATTTCTTATCTGTAGTTTGTTTCTGTGGAGAACACGATTAGCAAATGCCATTTCAGACAAATGCTTTTTTTGTGTGTTAATCCATGCAGACTAAATACATCAAAAGTTAAATATTTTGATCAAAATTATTCTATGGCTTTGCAAACAAAGATTTTTAAAAACCGTGTGAATCGGGCTGGAAAAGAAACATCAAGAATTTCCTGAAGAAAGTTGCTTTTTTCCCCAGCTCCACTGGTGATATGTTTAGAGTTTTACATTCTTCTAAAAGAGGCATTTTCTTGAAAATAGTTTGGATATAAGCAATCACTTATTTAACCTAGAAGGAGATGGGGAAAAAAGGAAAGCAGTTAGAGATGGGGAAAAAAGAAAAGCACTTAAACAAACCACAAGCAAAGCAGAAGCAGTCAAGGCTCTTGTATCCCTTTCCTTTTCCTTTCCCCATGGCAGAGGGATCTGTCTCAGTCAATTCAGCCTTGCATGAAGAAACTCTTGTTCTTTGTGTACTCCCCAGACAGTGAGAAGAACACAACAAGAAGCACTCCAGAACATATCAGGTGTCTGATTCAGCATGATGTGAGCACTCACAGCCTGTGCTGCCTGGTGATTAATGGGAATCTGTAATTCTCACCCAGAATGAGTGGTTCAGGTTGATGCCTTAGGTTTTAACTTTTGTATTTTTCAAATCCTGTACTGCCTGTTATGTAACTCTGAAATTCATATGGCCTGTTAGCTGCTGTTCTCTCATGCTGGTTAGACATAACAAATCCTCTCTTTGGTTTGCACTTCAAGGACACCTTGTTGTCCCAGGCCCCAAAATATGTAAACCAAAAGTCTTTGAGAGGAGGGGAAAACTTGGGGTAGCTACATCATTAACTGAAATTATAATTAGAGAATTAATCCTGATATGCAAATGGACCAAACTTACAAAAGTGTGAAGAACCCGTGACCCAGGGTCCATCGTGGGTGGAGCCCCTCGGAGGCTTTTGACTGCCCAGGGTGTGCCTTTCAAGGCCCTTCAAATAAATACCTACTTTTATTCTCTTAATCTTGTCTAGCCTCTGTTTTCAGGTAGCCACTTCAAGGCATCAGGGTCACTGAGAGGCTCAGGTTCCTCGGGATCTGGGAGCTCTTGAATAAAAATCACCCTGAGGGGAAGCATCTTAACTTGAGCAATTCCCTCTCTCACACGACTGCTTCAGCTCATCTCAGAGTGACATAACCTAAACACAGAGAGGCTGCATCATTTCCCTGGGGAAGGTTTCTCCCCTCGTCCTACAGGTGGGCCCAATCTCAAATGCTGCAAACTGTGATTCATTTTAAAGCTTTTTCCTCCCTCTTTGAACAGAGCTGGAGGTGTAAAACTTTGAAATCAAGTAGAACTCAAAGGATCAGCCGTGCCCAAGAAAGACAACTGGTCCTAAAGATTAAAAGGCTCTTAATAGAAGAGAAAGCCTACAAACACAAGATTCAAAGAAAGTAATTTTCTTTGGGTTTTGGACACCCCTGCCATGGAGTGGGCTGAGGACTAGACCACAGTGAGCTTTGTAGTGCTTCAGGCTTACAAAGGATTTTGCCTACTTACATATTAGAGACAAAGAGGAGCTTTTCATCTGCAAATTTCCCCCATTAGTTTCCCCTATTATAAAAGGAGCCTGCTCTTCAGCCGAGGGGAGGGTGCTCACTGATGGACACTTGGATGTAATTGCACTTTTATCACAAATTAACAAATATACACACACACACACATATATATATACACTAAACCTATACAGCACTACATGAATCAGCTGCCATTAAGGTTCAGCACTGACCTTGCATTTGATTATTTTTCAAGGTCAAGATCTGAATACTTGGGCTGTATTTAACAGCATTAATAAGTAGTGAGATCGTTTTAATTGCTATGAACAGCATTGCTTCTCCATGCTGCCTCTCAGTCTGTATTCATCTCAGATCTCTGTTTTACCTTGTAAACTCCCCAGGCCAGGGCACTCAGGTTTGTGGGTTTTCGTGCCTTGCACTGTAGGATCCTTCTCTGTGGTTATTTAATGCTACAGCACTGCTCCTAGTAAATAATTATGATCATCACTTTTGATTCCATGTCACAGGATTCTTCTCACGCATCCTGAGGATGCTCTGCTCTGAGATTGCTGTGAAGGCCAGTATTTAGCAGGATATGGTTCTTCAGTTTGCCCAATGCACCATCTATTATTAGAGCACAGATTCAGCCCTCGTGCCTTTTCATGCATAGCAAAGAGAGACATCTTTTTTCTCTACTGTTAGCAGCATTAATGATACCCTTCTGAAAAAGGTGTGTGAATAGCATCATTAAACTGCCTTGCCAGCACAGGTGTAAAGGGCTTTTTCTGTGTCTTGTATATATGGAGAAATGATATATTATATGATACAAATCAGATATAAGCTGTGGGAAGAACCAGGAAAGACAACAGTGAGAGCTATATGATCCTTGTAGGGCCCCTCAAACTGAACTATTCTATTCAATTCTATATTCAAGAATTTAATTATAAGCTTTGCAATGTCTTTAAATCAATGCATGCACAACAGGGCATTTTCCAGAGCTGAATGGCAGTCAGCTGCTGTGTATATATATTCATATATATACATATATATATATAAGGTAGGCAGCTGCTTCAAAGGTATTTTGTGGGCTTGAAGCAGCCATGAGGGATGATATGAATGGGTTAAGCATCTCTCTTTGAGTGACTGTGCAGAAAGCTTTGACAGGCTTCCTGAGTGCAACCATGAAATTAATTCTTGCCAGAGAAAGCGAACCACCGAAAGAGCCACTCATGAGCCAACTTGTCACAGTTGCAAGGTTAGCTAAAGTTTATCAAAATCCCCAGACAAAAATGTCATTAAGATACAGTTAAGGATATAGTTAGATACCAATTCCCAGGCAAGAAACTTCATTAAGGTACATTCAAGGTTGTAAACATAAGTGCCAATAGAATTCAAACAACAGGGTCCAAACACTGCCGTTATTTACAATGTTAAATATTTGGAAATTAAAAGTTACTGCTAGAGATAATATGGTTTCTACAAAATTCATAATTGTGTTTCAACTTCTGCTGCTGTTCAGTGTTACCTTGCCCTCTACTTGTAGTTATGATACTCCCTGTGATGGGATACTGGGAAAGCTAAAAGTTTGTGGGTCCAAATAATTCTGGAGAGATTTGTGGTAAAAAAAAAATCCAGCTGCAGGTCCTGAAAGCAAAGCAGACACAGCTTTATCTGAGTACACTGAGACACAAGTCCTGAAGACCTGGGGAATATTCCAAGGAAAATCTGTTTGGACTTGCCTTGTTCTTGTACGTGTCCATGAAGATCAGATTGGCGTTCAGGGAGAGGGGCTGTGAGGCTGGATGTCCTTTTGTGTGCAGCAGAACTGCTGCCATCACAGCATTCCCTGCAGCCACAGCACGGGAGCAGACAAGATCTGCTGCACGAGGAGGCTGTGGCAAGCAGTGCACTGTCTTCAGCAATATAGGATGCCAAACGAGTAATTAAATATGAAATCCTCACAACTAAACTCCAGTTGAAGGGACACTCTGCCTTTTAACTGCAGAGTTAGAGCCTTGAGATATTATTTAATTAGATTTGTTCATTGTAACATAGTTGTGAACATTGTCTTTTCTCTTTTAGCTTCTATAGTGATTGGGAAATGGTGGTGTGAGATGGAGCCCTGCCTAGAAGGAGAGGAATGTAAGACGTTGCCTGATAATTCTGGATGGATGTGTGCGACTGGCAATAAAATCAAGACCACCAGAGTAAGTCTCCTTTCTGTCTACACCCAGGAGGTCTTAACAGGAAAGGGAGTCACTAATGACTGCTCACCCATGTCTTTTCCATCGTCATGTCTGCTGTAAAAGTCCTATAGACCACTGTCATGATCACCCAGTGCTTCTGGCCATAATTTGGTGAAAATTCAGATGGATCAGGCTGGTCAGCTGGGCCCAGGCTTGCTAACCAGCAGGTTGGAGCTGCTGAATAGCCAGGTCACTTTCTTACAGACATTGTCACCCCTAATGCACATCTCTGAGTCCCTTCCTGGTGGCTAAAGGGAAGAATATTAGATCAAAGGGGGTCTGCTGGATCCTACATCCATTCCTTGGCTCTTTCAGGCCACATCTGGACTGGCAGCTGTACAAGTGCTTTGTAGCAGAGGACTCAGCTCTCTGTTTGCACTTTGGGTCTCACTTCAGAGCTGCTCCAAGCCCACGAACACGTCAGTGACAAGCTCTTGAGATGCTGCAGGTTCAGGTAACACAGGCCAACAGGTGACGACAGCTTTCACCACACCGTGCCAGGAAAAGGCAGAGAGAGGGCTGAAAAGAGAGAGTGTGAATGAGCTGCCTAAACTCCCACTGTGAGATTACCTTGGGAATAAAAGTGTTTTTCAGAAATAGACTCTAGCTTTTCTTTTGCATTGTGCAACTGTTTCACAACCATTGTCTTAAAACTGTCACCTATGCCTGTATTCAACAATCTTAATTAACTAATTTTCATACCATGATTGAATTTTTTTCAAAGAAAATTACATGGTTGTCAACTCAAAATGTTTTTAAAAATACATAAAGTTTCATTTTCTGTGAATTGGAAAATAGCTTTTAAAACCTGCTAAATGAAAAAGAGCGAATTTTCAAGAAATTTTTCTTTGTTTGATAAGAAATTCTACATCCTGTACATACTCATGCCCAGCTGCCAATTCACATGAATGTGCAGCTTAGTGTTGTGATTTCCTGAATTATTCCTTTCTCTCCAGTCCTAATTCCGGTCATTTTTCGTGTCCTCTAGGCCTTCTGTTGAAGGAGGAGGTTTTACCCTAACTGATCCCCATGCCACCGAAATTCTTTTCTTTCCCCCCATAGGACCTACCTCAGGATGAAAGATTTGTATTGCAACCCTCTTTTCTGGAGCAGAGCCTTCTGCCACACCAACACTAAATTATCAGGAGACCTACTGACTTAGAGGTTTTCTTTGTAGGAAGCAGAAAGTGGCCCCAAAAACAAGATCCGTATGATCTCTTTGTCACCTCCCAGAGAAAAGGAGGAAGGATGGAGGTAACTGGGATTCCTTGGCTCGGTTTCTTCCTGCAGTGGTGTTCCTGCAAATCACTCTGTGCCCACAGCTGATCTGTTCCCACTGCAGCACCACTGGAAGGTTCTTTCCTAATGTATGTGCCTTGCAGTGCAATTAAAAAATCCCAAACCACAAACTCACCACGTGTCCTTTCCAGTGAGGCAGCTGGGGAGTTAAAATGGAAGAAAGTGATGCAGAAGAACTAAGAAGCAATATGAAGTATCTTATAAAATAATTCAGCCCTTCTGCAGTCTGTCTACAAGTTATATAATTGAGGAATTGCATTTTCTTTCTTCAGTGAAGCTGTCCTTCTCTTAACTCCCCCAATCCTCATCATATAAACTAGTTTGAGGCGATAGAAGTGATTGCTAGAAATTTAGCAGCTTCATTAATATGCAGATGTATGGTCCAATCTATTCAGTATGCATTATTGTATTTCATTTAAATTAAATACTTGCAGAGTGAGTGCTCATAACTGAAAAAATATTTCTTCATTTACCCACAGGAGTTATTTTAATTAGCTTGTGAGGGGAGTACCTTATGGTGCTGCTTCCAGTAGAATTTTGCTTTGTTGCTTTAAAATATCATTACAGAACCCAATTGACAAAGGCAACATGACATGATGCACTCAGCAACTGTCTCTTGCATTTTCTAAGGAAAAATTCTACTTCTTAGTCCCTGAAACTTTGCTCAAAACCGTACCACTGCGTCAAGTCTAGCAACATAAATATAAAATAATGGAAGCAATTAGATCCTGAAACAGGCCTTTTTTTTTTTTTTTTTTTTTGTTTTGCCATTTCAGACAGCAGCAGAGGACGAGATTACAATGTAATCTGCCCTGATCACCATCCAGGTTCCAGGACTGCGCCATGTGTGTCTAATTTGAGCAGTTAAGGAAGTTAAGAAAGCAGAAGAAACAAGACAAATCAGTCAAAATCCCAGCTCTCTCTGCGGTGTTTAGGCAGAAAGCTACAGCAAGTCTCCATAGGCTGTAAACTGCTTTAATGAAGGCTTTTCCTTACACTAAATACATCTACATTAGGCAGCTGCTGTCCTGACAAGGAAAACATTCACATTTATGACTCTTGGGATTAAGATAACCATTAGTACATTCTTCCAGGCCAGCAGTAAATCATGTATAAGCATGTGTGTATGTGTATATAT
>VWZT01007725.1:1359257-1416710 GCA_013397055.1 Pachycephala philippinensis
GCTCACAGCTTCCTTAAATCGATTTGTTTCCTATTGATGGTCAGGCAGGTGACAAACACTGGAGAGAAATCATTTTGTCATTCAATTTTTGGAGCAGTTTCAACATTTTTTTAATCCCTCGTCACTCCTTTTTGTTGGTTTTTTTTTTATTATTTTTTTAAAATTTATTTAAGAACATAACTTTCAATGCTTTCATCAAAAATGTGGGGCCCTTGGAGTTTTACTAGGACCTGCTGGAGATCACCACTTTCAGCACAGCAACTGGCACCAGTGGAAATAGAAGAGCAGCATCTTGGGCTGGATGCTGCTGATATTCTGGAAGATGGAAATTAATGGGTTCATCAGTTGGGAATGGGCAGAGCAGCTCAAAGCACCTCTCCAGCTTCACAGCCTGTGCCTTGTGTTACAGCCTGGTTTGATAAGGTTTAACCAGTTTGAACCAGTTTTGACCCTTCTGAACTGGTTCTGACCAGTTTGAGCCAGTTTGAACTGGTTTTGATAGGTTTTATTTGGTTTGAACTGATTTTAACTGGTTTTTACCATTTTTATCCTCTTTTGACCAGTTTGATCTCGTTTGAACTGGTTTTGACTGGTTTAATCTGGTTTAAACCATTTGTTTCAGGTTTCAGTTTTAACTGGTGGGATTCAGTTTCATTCAAATGGAACAGGCTGGATGGATCTCACGTAAATCTCTCTTGCTTTAATACTCCCTGCTGCATTTAATCACCCCGTGCTTACATAATAATCTGTAGCCCTGATTTAATGGCCAAGCCTGATCATATTCAAGTCAATGTGAGTTTCATTGCTGACCCAGGTGCCTGGCAAAGGGCTGAACCCCTCGTGGCATTCACCTGGGTGTACCAGTGAGGAAAGAAACAAAAGCGTAGCAAAAGCTTGAGAGCACTATTGTTTAATTTCCTTGAGAGCACTACTTTTGCTGTCGGTCAGTTGTTCTTATTTCAGCATCCTAAAAACACATCTGGGCATTGGTGTTTCTTCTTGCAGCATCAGTGCAGCGTTTGGATGGATTTTGGTGGTAGTCACAGAGGGATGGGTTTTGGTCTGTTGCAGGGTGTGTTATCTCACCCAAGGTGAGTAGATGGAGTAACTGCTATGGCCAGTCACTCCTACCCTGTCCTCGGGGTGAGTGGATTGGTGTGGTTCCAAACAAACCTGAAAGGTGGAGGCATCTGCCTGCCTTTTCCAGCAGAAATCACTGGAATCACTCTGGGAAGGGGAGCGTGGAAAGCTGGGGTGAGCACAGCCCCAGGCCCAAAGCTGTCCTGGCAGGTGTTCTTACTTGAAGGGCTCCTACAAGGGAGATGGAGAGAGATCCTTTACAAGGGCATTAGGTGACAGCACCAGGGGGAATGGCTTCAGGCTGACAGACAGGGGGTTTTGATTGGATATTAGGAAAGAATTCTTCCTTGTGAGGGTGGTGAGGCCCTGGCACAGGGTGCCCAGAGAAGCTGTGGCTGCCCCATCCCTGGAAGTGTTCAGGGCCAGGTTGGACAGGGCTCTGAGCAGGGATAGTGGAAGGTGTCCCTGCCAAACCAAGACATTCTATGATTCTGTGATCCCCAGCACCACCAGCACAGGTGGTTACTGCACATCCAGCATCTCCCAAGGCAGAGGCAGGAGCTTGCTCAGGATCTGACTCTTGCATATTTTTACACCCCTGCGGTGCTAAAAGACACACACCCCTCCAGTATTGCATTTAAACTCAGCTCTATCAATCAGCTATATGCCACAGAGCCTGGGTCTTTCTTTTCCAAAAGGATGTATTAAAAAATCAGCATATTATGCATAACTGACTCTTTCCCGTTTTCTCACTGCAGATCCACCCAAGGACTTAACAGAGCGCCCACGTCTGCACGGAGACAGTGAAAGCCCTGCTGATTTATGAGGACAAAGTATTGAAAGTTTAAAACCATCTCAGCATTTACAAGCCAAATGGATTTCTTATTTGCACTTTGACTGTTTACCAGAAAACAACAGTGGCTTTATGGTGTGAAAGAAAGGATTCGGTGGAAATAACGGCCCTGATTTTTGACAGCTGAAAATAAAGAATGAAGAAAGTGGTTCCTTTGGTAAAGTTTCCGAGATTGCAAAGTACAAACAACAGTATCAGTTTGGATCTACAATTTACTTTATACCAGTTAAAGTATATATATAGAAATATATATATATTAATATATGATATTTTGAAATAAAAGCCTCACTCTTCAAGAAATTGAATAGTACCACACTTTGCTGCAGCTGCTGTAATATTTTTTTTTCCTTTTTTGCAATGGTCTGGAAGTTCCCTACCTGTTTGAGAGAGAAATGTGGCAGTGAAGAGGCAAAGCAAACCTGCTGTGGTACAAGGACGCCTAAGAGCTACACGAATCCTACCGATGCAGCATCCAGAGCTTCCTGTTCCCTTCGGCAGAATTTTGAGGGCATTTGTTGTTCCACTTTGTGTTCTGGAGGCTTTTCCCCTTGTGCAATACTAGCATGCTGGCTTTGCTTCATTAACCATACTTGATTGATATATAACAATGATAATTCTATCCTCCTCCAAGAAAATATTTTTAGAGCTGTTAGATATTCCATGAAGAAGAGATGGACAACTACTGAGTGAAGTACAGTATGTATTAAAAGTTTATTTGGCAGAGTTTGGTAGACTGTGAGCTCCCTTCTTATTAAAGATGTACTGTACGTACAATGTCTTCAGACTTTGTATAGCTCGTAGAGACTCCAGTAAAAACCCAGTAACCACCTCCAAAGCTTTGCATTGTTGGCTCACTAATTCTTTGAAACAACAACAAAGCTGTTTCTTTCCAGACCAACACGTGAGGGGAATTTTTCATACGGTTTGGTTTTGCAGGAGCCCATTTGCAATTGTTGAACAGGCACCTCAGCTTAAGCATGCCTCTGTGGACACCTGGCTGTGTCCTCTTCTCCCACAGCACACATGGGACAACTACCTAAATTTAAGTTTCCCTCATTACAGGCCAGGCTAACTCTCATTGAGAGCATTTGCCACCAGCTAAAAGCATACAAATAGGCAATTCCACGGCCCAGCAAACGCACAACAGTTTGTGGCAAGCACAAACTTGTGGCTGATCCCTGCTTTTGCTTCAGAATAATTTCCTTCAGTTTATTTTCAGTCTGTTTATTGCTATGGTGATTTCAGCTGAGCTGAGATGCTCCTCAGCGAGGAAGTGTCCACAAAGACCTTGACCCAGTCACTGCGAGTGTGAACTCCCATTTCAGGCTGAGCTGTAGCTGTTCACCAGGCAGCCTGGGCCTGGCATTGCTGAAGAAAGATCAGATCTGAGGGCTGAAATGTGCAAGCCTAGTTCACATTCCCAGGCACTTTTGTGAGTGGTCCAATTAATTTCAGGGGGTTTATTGGTGTGGAAAAGTGTCTTGCTGTCACGCATAAGTCTGTGCGATCTACCCCTCAGTCTGCCTAATGCTACCAAATCAAAGAGGAATAGGGAATTGTAAAACTAGTTCTGTCCAGTCCAGCTTCATTCCTTTAATATTTCCAATTTCCTTTCAGCCTGCTTACCTGTCTCTCACAGGATGCCTTTGGCCATGCTGATCACTTTTAATCCAGTGCAGAGGAACTGCTGCACTTCCCAGCCTGGATTTGGTTGAAATTCTCCCACTAACTTTCTTTCTCCTTCAGGGTAACCACTTCAATCCTGATGCTGCAAGAGGCAGAAATTGTCACTGTAATTACACTGTAGATTAAAGCAGCTGCATGACGTGTCACGCCATATTCCACGCTGGCTTTCCATGCTGGTCATTTCCCAGTGCTCACTGTGGAAATGGATAAGCTGTTTCCAAGCACTTCTATTATCCCCCTTCAAAAATATGAGTGAAGAGTATCCAGGGAAGAAACAGACTACCCAGAAAGTGGTAGAATCACCATCCCTGGAAGTGTTCAAGAAGAGGCCTCAGTGTGGCACTTGGGGACATGGTTTAGTGGTGAAGATGGCAGTGTGAGGTTAAGAGTTGGACTTGATGATTTTAGGGGTCACTTCCAGCATTAAGAATTCTCTGGTTCTGTGCACAGAAAGGAGTGTGAGCCTCACCATCAGTTACAGATCCTCACACATGGAGACCACCCTCCCTGGTGGCCCAGCTGGACAGGCCAGGTGTCTTCTGGGGACAGCCACCTGCCCAAACCACAGAAGATACCTGGACCCTACTCTGTATTTTAGATACAGTCTGCCCTGGCCGTGTGTCCCAGTACCATCACCTCAGTTCAGAGAGGAGCACTGCCTGCCTGGTTGCTTCCAAATGGATTATCAGAGCAGCTCCAGGCTCACCTGCCACTAGTAAGGAGAAACTCCTCCAAAATAAACCCTTAGCATTTCTGAATTTTACTCAAACCCCCTCAAGCACCCGTTGCTATGCTAGGAGACAGACCAGCAGGTAAGTCCATTCAAAGCCAGGATATGTTATCAGCCCTTTACCAGCTGGAACTGAGGCACACAAAGCTGAATGGCCACCCATACTCTCACTGGGGAGCTGTGGAAAATCCAGCAGAAACTGAACTTCGGTTTCCTTATTCCCAGTCTACTGCTACTCTGTAAAAGGAGCCCCACAAACCAATGTGTGGCCTTGTACCCTTTGCCAAAGCCCAAGGTGTCACCACTGGGAGGTTTGTACCCCACAGCAGAGCACCTGACAGGGCTCATTCTGTCAGGAGGTAACGCTGCTTATGCTGTGCCTATGAAATATGCCTGGTGAGATTGGGAAATATTAGACTTGCTAAAATATCAGAAGGAAATGTTGTCATTACCACAGGAAAGTTTCTTAGAGATGTTTATGAGTTTTTCTTTGCCAGTAGGCAGCCTCAAATACCACCCCACCAAACTCAGTAAACATCTGCGTCTCTTTGAAGTTGCTGCAAAAATCTGCTCGTGAAGTGCGGCACCGAGAAATTGCTGTTTTAATTAAAATGTTTTTGAGGGGAATTAAGGCCTTTGCAAAAATAATGACTAATAGAACGTGAAGTCCAATTAAGAGTTGGATGCAACTAACCTTCGTTGTTTCAGGGAACCAAATTGAAAAGCATAACAAAAAAGAAATTTAACAAGCCTAGAGTCACAAATATTCTGTATTTCAGGGATATTCACGGTAGCACAGTGTGTAGCAGGAAGATGTCAGAGCTACTTATCCTGGCCGATGGAATGCAGATATGTTTCAGTGGTGGAGTGAATGGTCCCCACATCCTCATGGGAAAGTGACAGTCATGCCATTCTCTGCATAATGTTAAAAGGTATTTATGTCAACAGAGGAGAAAATTACAGTTCCTGCTTTTTGGCAGAAGTCTAGACAGAGACATTTCAGGAAATGAAAAAAAAAAAAGAAAAAGAATATTTGTAAATGCATCAAAGATAAATTTAGATTTATGTCAGTGTTTCTTCAGATGTGTGAAATCAAGTTATGTAAATCTAAAATGTACAAGTTGAAAAAAAATACCAGGAAAAAAAAAAAAAAGTAGCTACCAACTGCCTATTAATTCAGAAAATCTAGATTATGTGCTTCTGTCCAAAAATCTCTGGTAATAAAAAGCTCAGTGTGGTATGACTTGATATTGTTTTGAATATGCTATATGCTATATAAAAAAAAAAAAATCAAACCTTGGAGAAGTCCACCCCTATGGCCAACATCAGGAACAGCATGATGTGCACCCAGAGTTGGCACTACACAGAGAAAAGACCATGAAAAATCGCTGAAGGTGAAGCAGTTTATGATGAGTGATGCTCTTATCAGACCTATTGATTGACTATTAGCAGAGTTTGCAGGTTCTGTCACTGGTGTACTGCTTGGACGTTTTCCTATTATAAAATGATTAGTTACATTCCTGACTCTCCTCATTTGCCACTTACCTGTTTCACTGTATGCTCCAAATGTAATTATGGATCATAGAGAAGTTGTGGAGGAGATAAGCATACTTTGGCTCGGAAAGCACATCCATTTCATCTGAAGGTGGCAGGCTTTGTTTCTTCCTCAGGGGCAGGATGAATATTGTGGCCTAAAATGAGCTTCTCTTTTATCAATACCTCAGTCACATCCCAGTAAGCAGGGTGTAGAGCTTGCCTGACAAAGAAATGGGTCATGCTTCTTTGCTTGGTATTCTATTTTTTGTCAGAGAAAAATAGAAACACATTCCACAAATAATCTTTCAGGTAGACAGAAGGAGATGTGTGTACAGGGCAGTTGGTTTCAGGCTGTCAACACTTTTTCTAGTTCACCGGTTTGAATTCAGATCATAGGCCTGACACATATTTATGGTTTCTTCTCTCAGAGGCTCACACAGTCAAAGCACTTAACTTCACAAATATTTGTACTTTATAAAACCATGCTGCTCTGAGGAAAGAAACTGAATCCTCTGCTTTCCAAGCAGGAAACTGAAACTCATAAGACCTGAGACCTGCCCAAGGTGCTGCTAAAAATCTGCAGCAGACCCGGCAGTAGACCTGAGGGCTCCTGGATTTTAGGTCATCGCCGAGGATGGTTCGTTTGCGATTCACATCAGTGAAATTTCGCTGAGAGCGGACCCTGGCTTTGAGGTTGAGTCACAGAGAGCAGAATTAGGGGGCTGCAGTCAAGTGTGGACAACCATCTGCAAACACCAACTGACCAGAGCTTGTGCATCTCCCCTCAGCTGGGATTTTCAAACCACTGATGCCTGGAAGATCACGACTAGGTCTACTCCAACATCTTTCACTCCCACAGGGGCACAGTCCTGCCTTGGTTTGGTTTCATGGCTCCATAGTAGAAGCTGCTCTGAGCCTTTCAGATGAGAGCAGAGATAGAAAATGGCTGTACTTAACCCTGACAGGCTGAAAAAAGGGACCAATGGTTCTTCTTTTGGAGGTCACGATTTTTTAGAGACGTCCATCTGAGAGAAGGGTTTTCATGTATAAGTTGACTTCAAGCAGAGGAAGCACACGCTGCCTCCCACCTGAAAAATGTGAACTAGCCAACAAGGAGCACAAATAACTTGGTCTCACCTGAACATGGGAGCACCTTTGCTACAGGAGAGGATACTGTGCAGGGCAACTAAGCCGTGGAGAAAAAAATTACTTTATTTTTGACTAATATTCGGCTGTGGGCACATTTGGCAGATCTTTGCTAAACCTTTTACTATTGTTTGACAATAATTCCAGCGAGCGGCTCAGAAATGTGCAGGGGTCTTTCCCACATAGCACACCTGAATATGGCATCTTTTCATCCAACACTCATGGCTGGATCATTTTTGTTTTCCCACCATGAAGTAATATGATCAAATTTGTATGACCAGAAACAAAATACATGTTTGAGCATCAGGTTACTGACCTGTTTCCCATTATTTCTCATCTGTTTTATTTCTCAGATTACTGTCCTTGATTCAGTTAGAAATGAGGGCTAGAGGCCCACCTAGATAGGAAGCAAACTACCCATAACGTAAAGTATTGGTCAGGGGAATATGCAATTTCTTCCTCCCACCTGCCATTCCTCTTCATTTCCTGTTTCATTTCACTGTCATTTGATCTCATCCCCTCTCTTTCACACCACTCAATTACATTCATCCGTCTGTATGAGCCTTTTATCACCAATACTGCCCCACAGACTAAAGAAAAGACCCCTTTCAGGGAGCTGTTCCCCACAACAACAGCGATGTATGTGATCTCCTCTCTTTTCCTTTTTCCTGTGTACTTTGGAAGGCAGGATGCCAATGTGTGCCAGCAGCTCCCTGTATTTCACTGCCCACATCAGCAATGCCCAGCTCAGGGCCGCAGCATCCCTCTCAGGTGTGCCCTGGGTACAAAGCAGGTGTTGCTGGTACTTGATTTGCAGCAGAGGAGTTAATTGTCAGCTCCTCACCTTCCCTGAACCTGTTCTGTTTGCTGCTTTTCCAAAGGTCTCCTCTGCCTTGACCAGATCTGAGAACTCGGCACACTGGCTGTTGAGGGCTTGCCATCAGTTTAAGCCTCTGCAAGAGGAAAATTTAGCACTATTGATTTGATCAGACTTTTTTTGGACTTGAAATAAAAAGTGAAGAACAAGCCAAGCTGCAGTGAAATGCAGTATGGGATCCAAGCACAGACATAGAATCATTTAGATTGGAAAAGACCTCTAAGATTATCAAGTCCAGTTAACCCAGCACTGTCAAGTCCAGCACTAAACCATGTCTCTGAGCACCAAATCTGCATGTTTTTTGAACACTTCCAGGGACAGTGATTCCACCACTTCCCTGGGAAGCCTGTTCCAGTGCTTTTTCTGAGCTTTTTTTTCCCTGGTGCTCTTTCAATTACATTTTCTCTCTGAAAGACTCTGCTATCTAGACTAGTAGGGCCTTCATGATGTCCCATGTAAATGGTCCAGAGTTTTTACAGATCTGACCCCAAGTCCCTAAAGCCCTCCTGGTGTCTCACGGACACTGATATAAAGCAGAGAAAGACTTAGGGAATGTTACAGGCTAAAGACAATGGTCTCTGTGTCCTTCCCTGCTTAAAGAGAATACTTCCTGAAAGTATCTTTGAAATGAAACAGCCATTAAAGCATTCTGCAACCTGAAGACCCTCAGTACTGAATTAATGCTGAAGATCAGCTAAAAAAATCTTAAAATAAAAAAATGCACTTGGCTCTCAAATTCAAGCCCTTAGGCAAATCTTCCACCGGCTTTACTTCTCAAATAGGAACTGATAGGTCACATTGAGACCCACTTAAATCTCAGTAATGAACGTAAGCAGGGAAGGAGACCTGTCACAAAGACGTCACTGCCTTGCAGTGCTACCTCCAGGCACTCTACAGTTTTCCTTTCATTCTGCCAAAGGCAAGTTTATCATTTAGCACTGGATCCACAGTAAGCAGATTTGTATTCCAGCAACTTTCCCTGCTCTTAGTCTAGTCTGGATTTGACTGATGAGTATGTGTGCTAACAGCACTTATGTCCTCACAACACAGCACAACAGCCCAAATAAAGCTTTCCTGCTGATGAAGGCACTCCCACCTCAGGATAATTACCTGCTCTTTGAGCAGAGTTTAGTGGCATATATGTTCAAAGCTGCTCAAGAGGAACAACCAGACTGTGATGTTTTACCTCAGCAGCTTAGCTATTTCCAAACAGTCTATTTGGCCAGCAGACTCTCAAAGACACATCAGCTAAGCAGCAACAGCCAGTGCAACAAAGAACCATCACAGTGTAGATGTGCACCTGCAAGAGGCAGCTTCCATGATTGCTTCACTCATTTGGCTTCATTTCCTTCTGACCTTAACTCCCAAGAACTTACGGTCTCAAAAGAGAACAGTGACTGGATGGAAAGGAAAGGTGGAAAATCACTATGGCCGCTGTTGGTATGTCCTAGCACTGCTTTCTCCTCATCTGGAATAGGAGAGAGGGAAAACTCATGAAGGCAAGGACAGGGAAATTCTGGCACCCAAAGCCGTAACACTCTTACAAGCCTGAATTGATATTTTCTGCTCATCTGTGCTGAGATGTGATTATTATAAGAATGTCACATTCTCAGTTAGCTTTTCTACTCTCTCAGCACCTGTTTTCTAAATGTTATTATAGCCTATCTCCCTTTCAGCTCATCTCCACTCCTTCTTTGACCAAGGCAGAAAAAATTATACTCTGCTTACACAAAAGCCTGTTGGTTTTATTCAGCAAAACTCATCTCATCATTTGCTTCGCTGTTGGATTATAAACAGTATTCCAATCTACTCCCATAACTGAAACACCTTTTTTATATCAATTTTTCTTTTTACTATCATCATACTGTTTTGATTTGCTTACAGCTCTAGCTCATGTAACCTGTGTCTATTTCTCTGATTTGAGCAGAATTGAATGCAGTTTTCAAAATAATGGGCCTAATCCTACAATTTTCCCCTACAGATGTTGTATCCATCTAATCTGCGACTTCCACCTTACAATGCTCTTTCCAACAGTGTCTTGTTAACAGTCAACACCAGCCCTGGGAGCAAAAACTGAAACATCCAACTCTGAAGTGATAGTCGAGGTATTCATATATTAGACAAATGAAAGTGCGTGTTAGATTGTTTTGTATTTTTGCTAGTTTTTATTCTTTAGGCACTGACCTCAAGGAGAGCATGGCAAAAATTAAAAATTTCACCAATGCCCAGCAAGGCGAGGAGAACAATTGGGACAGGAGCAAAACAGATGAGAGTTACCCACACACATTGTACTTGCTGCCTGGGAAGAGTCCCCAGGCTGAAGTTTCTGAATTCACTCCAGAGGACTGGACAGTAAGGGTCAACACCTGCTTTCTGCAGGTACCTCAGTTTCCCTCATCATGGATTTGACCCACAGTATTTGCTGGTTCATAATGTTGTTTTGCAGTACCACTGCTGAGTTAAATATGTCTTTTCCCCCAATACTAATTTTACTTTTACTTTTGTGACTGCTTGTTGCACGTGATCTATGAGATCCTGGAGTTAATGACATCCCCCAAAAGCTCTCAGAAGTGTCACAATGGCTTTTCCCAACAATAACTCCTTGACTGTGCATCTAGAAGCAAAAAGATACTTACAAAAAGATACTTACAATGCAACCACAATACATCATCTTTTCCACCACCGAAAAAAGCTGCAAAGGAAAATAAGAGTGACAGGATTTCTTACAGTCAGTGCTGCTGAAGATCTGGTGGCAAAATTAGGAAGAGCAGCCTTAAGATGCTAAAACTAAAGTTAAAACTAGTTTAACATGTAGTTGTCATTGATTTCTAGTCCTCATGATCTTCCTTTAATACCTTCTTGGAGACTACAGTAACTCCACCTTTCAGCACCTCCTGTAGCTCTGCCATTTGGAGCCTTGTCCCCTGCAAGGGAGCCCCAAAAACCAGCCTCACAGAAACGAGTTTAGGCCTGGTCAGTGGGTTGCTGTCTCCAGTTTTCCCCTGCTGCCCTTCACACCCGACAGAATTTTACCAGAATAGCCATGAGAGAGTTGTTCTTCCCAAATTGCTGTCAGACATGAAAGTCATCTGGTGCCTGAATAATTGAGGCTCTCATCCCTACCAACAGCAAGGCATTTCTGTAGTCCTCCTTAACCCCAGCAGCCCTGTTTAAGCCAATCTAATTAGTCCCTTAAAATCAAAGGCGGTGGTTTGGGCAGGAGACTTGAAAAATGGGAGTTCACAACTGGGAAGGTTCTTGATCAGGATTATTATAATTTTTTCAAATCAAACCCAAAGTTTGCATAATGAGGATTTCTGGGAAGATAGGGTCTATTACACAGGAAAACCAGCTGTTCACCATTAATTGACTCCATCCTTCTCAGACACTTTTTCACAGACACCTGGAATCAGGATTTCTGAGCACATACAAGCCTAGCATTAAGTTAAATGAAAATTGAGGAACTGACCTGAAAGCAAAGATTACCAACCTTAACTTCCAATTTATCAGGACCTTGCCATGATTTAAACACAGGCTGCTCTGCTGAAATACAGAGAGTTTCTACTTGCAGCTCTTGATTTTCCTCACTGCTCTACAATGCAGAGGTTAAATGGTACCTGTGGAAAATACCCTGCACACCTCTGAGGTAACATTTCCCAGCAGTTAGCACTGAAACTCCCTCAGACACAGGGGAACCCATCACACATCACCTATAGAGAATCACAGAACCATTAGGGTTGGAAAAGACCTCTAAAATCATCAAGTCCAACCGTTAACCTAACACTGCCAGATCCACCACTAAACCATGTCCCTATGTGCCACATCCACACATTTTTTGAGCACTTCGAGGGCTGGTGATTCCACCACTTCCCTGGCAGGCTGTTGCAATGTTTGACCAGTGTGAATGATACCAGCTATTCAGTTTCAAGTTTATGCAGTGGAGAGGCAAACCAGACTCATAGCAGGAGCAAATTGCTATTAAAACCCTGTCTGGGCAGCAGAAGATCCACATCTCACTCAAGACTTACATACAAAGTGAGTCTATACAATGGCTGTGCTGATCATTTCCTTAGGTTTTAGAGAAATGAACAACTTTAACTTTACAGACTTCATGGTTGCTTGATCTCACTACAGTAAACAGCTCCATATTTTTCCTTTTCATGTTTTATCCTGAAGCAACAGAGCATTACATTAATTGACTTGTCTTATTAATTCAATAAGCTGCTTCCAAGATGAAATGCTTAGCTATGCTTGCTTGTTTTTGGCACTTTTTGGTTGTTGGAAGAAAAGCTTTAAGGCTAGAATTGCTCTGATGTTTTCCACAGTTCACTGAATAATTTTATGCACTACTGAAGATTTGCCACATTTGGAATTACTGCAAACTGCTACTTTTTCATCATATTATAATTTAATTCACACTTTTAGTATGATAAGAAAACATTTAACAGTTTGCATATTTGAGAAGAATATTTGTTCTGCCATAAAGTTATGGTTAAGAATTCATTATGGGTCACTCATTTCTAGGATTTGTAATTTGGACTTAAGATACATTTAGAAGATTAAAGATGACATAGAAGCCACCCCATTCAAATGAATTATATGCAAGAAATCCGGGGAGAAAAAATTGACCTTGCTGTAAATATAGGGCAAAAATAATTTATTGCGAGCTTGAGTGAGATTGAGAATTTTTACTATTTCAGCAAGATATTGGAGGGGAGGTGAAACTATTTTAAGCTTTAAAAAACAAAACTCTGACATTCCTTAAGGCAAAAATATTCATGTAAGTATGTGTATTCTTAGATTTCAACTTCTTTAGGAAACATGAACTCTTGGCTTGCCTTTCAGCTGGTGAAAATGTTGATTTTTTTATTATTTTTTTTGTCTGTGCTGAGTGAAAATGAAATTTCTTTCTTCACTGAGTTTTTTTCTTCTTCAAGAAGTCTGGCCAGGGGCTGGCAATGCACTTAGCTTTCCATCCATCATCCAGGGTTGTGCCTGCTCAGGGGTAGCACACACCTGGGAGTGACACAAGGGTCATTCCACTTGTTAGAGCCACCCTCAGCAGCCACCGCTGGTGTCCCTTAACCTCTCTGTGTCCCTTGGAGGCTCCTGTCACACCCTGGGCTGTTGTCCTAGACATGAATATCTCTCTCCAGTTCATTTCTTGGACTTGGAGTGGAACCTCACAGTGAAGCCTCTCAGGTGAGGTCTCTGCAGGGTAACTGTGAATATTCTCCCTCTGCTTTCTCACTGCCAGGGTGTGTGGGACCTCCACCCTCTCTGCTGGGGGAAGGGACTGAGGGAGCCCCTTAGAGAGCTCCTGGAGAAAGTGCTGCGTTCAGCTGCTTCAGGGGTGATGCCTGGCCTTGGCAGGGCTGCTGCAGGGAGCAAAGGCTGGACACAAACAGAGTGAAAATCAGAATGCTGCAAAAGGGAGTCAGTCTCTGGAAAAACAGTTCAGCTGTTTCTGCTCCTGGGGGTAGGAAGGCATGGCTTAAAAAAAATGTCCTTTACACTCCTTCTCACCCCAGAGCCAGGTACAATCCCTGCTGCAGCAAACCCAATCTGGTAATCACAAGGTTTTGAGTTAAAGACTTTGCTTGCAGTGAGGCCCTGTTTTTAAATGAAGGTTATTGATCAAGTTCCTGGCCTTAAGGAAAGAAATCAAAACATAATTTATGCTCCGAGTGACCTGTAAGTGTTTGCACAACAATTAATACCCAGTTATGGTCATGCAGCTGGACACAAGGCAATTGATCTTTTCCTTGAAACTTTTTACCCTTACAGCCACCACCTCTAACTCCTCATTATGTGTCCCCATACTCGTTGCATTTCAAAATTATCACACTGAGCAAAGCTCAATGCACTGTTTAAACGAGTAAGGAACATCTGGTGAGCTGAGACTACTGGGACTCCACGGACAGATAAAGTTGTAGCACTTTTCCTCTGTATATGGAAATGCATTGTAAATTAAATCTGCAAATGGTCTGAAAAGGCACAGGTCGGAAAGGAGGTGGAGAAGCACCATCATTTGTGCCAAGGTCAAATTCCATGCAGCTTAGCTTAAGCCAGTGTATTTTCATGCATTAGTTACAAAGCTTTGTACTGTTCACTCATTATTTTGTACCTTAACAGTTTTCTAAAGGTGCTTGGGACATCGTACTTGGGACATCAAAAAATAAGTGCCAAATATACTATAAAACTGACAAATCTGGTGACTATGAAAATATTTCTCTCCCAACCTTTTTTTTTCCTTCTTTCATTTCCTTTAAAGAAACACTGATAATACTGATATCTCAACCTGGAGCTGCCTGAGACTGAACTGCTGCCTGCTGATCCAGCTTAGTTAAAAAAAAAAGCAAAACAACAAGTTGTGCAGTAGACCATCTGCCGAGACATAAATGTCTTGTAATAGCAATAAGCCAGGAGCCATGAACCACTTAGCCTGAGGGAGAAGATGTTTCAGCAGGGTGAGCAGCAAGGAAACCCTCAAAGAGACGGGTGCTGCTCCCGTTCAGCTCCAGCTGCCGCGGTGTTGGAGGCCAGCTCTCCTGCAGAATTCCTGCCCAGCCCCAGAGCTCCTGCTGGGTCACCTCTTCACTTTTGCATTCATGCAGAGAGGCTGAGCCCTTGGGAAGAGCAGAGTCACTTCTGTTAGTGCTGCTCTGTGGTCAGAGATCTCACACACAGCCCTGTGCCAGGAGGGGATGTGGCTGTACCTGAGGGTTATCACCACCCCTGTGCCAGGACACCCCTGAGCTGCTGCCACCGTTTGTGTGGCACAGAGCAGGAGTGCTCAGATGTTGGCAGACCTAAATTCCCTGCAGGAAGCAAGGAGAGGGCACTACAGGCTGGTGGGACTGTAGTTTTGTTGATCAGAGCTTCTGGAAGAGATGCCACAGATGTGCCAGTCTCTATTGTTCCTGCTTTTTTCCCATCCCACACGAGTGTTTGCAGAACCTTCATGCACATTTTGGCTCTTGTCTTTGCATCACAAAGGGGTAAAAGACAACTGGGAGAGCACAGCCTGCATCTCTGAAAGAAATTTTACCACTCTTTTCTCCTAAAAACATCAAAACACCATTTATGCCATGTACACCTGTCAAGACTTACTCTGGCACAGCTTTCAACCACAGCCCCAAATGTGAAACCTGACATTAATATGAACCAGTAGGACATCTCCAACTGTTTACTCTGGAACAGAGCTAATAACAAAAGACAAGCAGTTTTCAACAAAAGGTAGGGTTAGCTTGTGTCACAGCAACTAAGGAGTATCATTTGAAAACCCCAAAGGGAATATTTAAGAAAATGTCTTCCAGAAAAATGCCTGCTCTTGTTACCATTTCAGGAAGAAGCAGCAGGAACATGACACCTTTGCCTTGTTGGTGTAATAATGGTACAGAGAGTATGGGAAAGTTGAGTGCTAATTGTTCATTGGGTCATCAGTGATATTCCCAGGTGGCTCCAAAGGCAGGGGTTGAAAGGGGAAAAACAATTCTTTGGATTTCTCCTTTCAGGAAATCGTTTAAACGGAGGCATGAATGAAAGGAGTGGCAGGACTGACTCTGCAGATGGCTCCAGTGTCAGGGAACATTTATCTGAAAGCCAATAAAAATGTGACTGTCTCCTGTTTTCCCAGGCTGTGTAACGTCACCTTGATGAGTGTTTTCAGCTCAGACAAGTCGATGCAGGAGGGCACAGCTGCTGCTCAGCACAGCGTGGGCCCTGGGAGAGCAGCACTGCTGCCACAGCACACGGCTGCTTCCCTCCAGCCCCGTACGGCTCCCACAGGGAGTGACACCCAAAGCTTTGGGTGCATCATCCCTCTGACTGCCCCAGCCTCTTCCTCCCACTCTCCCCATTATCCCCATGTGCCTCATCAGTTTGGCTGATCCCTTTCTGGACCTGTCCATCCATTCCCAGAGCTCCCACTCTAGAATGTGCCAGCACCTCATGGTCCCGTGGGCAAATTAATTCCTTCCAAAATTCAGCCTCATTCACGAGATACCCATAGCCCTGATTTTGGAGGACATGAACAGCCCCACATCAGCTGCATCTCCCACTCTCATATTCGGTAACTCATGCCTAGGTCCCCCTCAAACTTCTTCCCTCCAAACCACGAGCTCCCAGCCCAACCCTTCCATTTGCTGCTGTGTCTAGGGATATATTATTTCTAAGTTAGGAGCCCAAAATCCATGTGAGGATTTGGCTTTGATTTCCCCCCAATAAAGGACTTTAACTAGTCTTTACCTACCCAGCATGCAGGTCTGTGATATGGATGAACAAATCTTCCACTCCTTTGAGCAGGGCTTGATGTGGCTGAGGAGAAAAGAGAGCAAAGATGCCCCGCATCTGGACAAAACACATCTGCCTCAGGAAGGGCTGACACTCACTTGGTATCAGCTGAAGGCCACAAAGGATGGTGGAGAATCACTCTTGGAGCTCCCTTGTATGAGATTATCTGGCATAGCTGATAATAATCGATGCCCAAGGGCAAAGTGACTGGTATTAACCTAGCTGCCCTCTCAATGCCATGAAAAATAATTCCATCCTTTGTATATTCCTAGAAGAAGGGGAAAAAAAGCTAGAAACAAAGTGCTTAAAAACCTGCATTTGTCAGACTGATCCTGTTTAATTAAACAGGAAATTGCAGGGCAACTAAATCAATCTTTACAAAGAAAAGCTGTTTCTCTGTTTACAGAAGAGAAACTTGCGGTGATTTATCTTAAAGAATGTAATTGCCTAATGATTAATAGTGACCAGGGATAGGAGGAAATGAGAAACAGGAGTGACTTCTCTTGGTGTGTGAAGCATGGCAGAGCTATATGCCCCTGCCACTGGGAGTATTAAACAAGAAAAATGTCCTGGTTTATACCAGGAATCTGCAATTCTTCTTCTAGTTTCTTCTTTTGATACAGAAGTTATCACCACTGGAGAAATCCAGATATGCTGTTGGACATTAGGAGATTTGGATCCAGGTATACATTTGTTTCTTCCTTTCTGCTCATGGTAATTCAAAACCAGATTTCCATCTTCCTTCCCATCCCTTTCCTGCAACCTGCCATGGAAACCAGAGGGCTTCACAACTACACTGTACCTCAGCGAACAACACAATGAAGTGTCCCAAATACTTCTGCAGTCCCATCCTTGGGGGTTGCATCCTGGTTCTGGATCCTGCCGTGGCTGCAGGACACCTGAGGCAGAGGCAGGAGCTGAACCCAGATCAGCTGCATCTGAGTGCAGGGCCCCAGATGCTAAATACCACTTTCCAACCCAAAGCATCTCTGCTCGCAGCTTTCCGAGAGACAAATTACATTTGCTGGTCGCTAATGATGGCTTAGAAATGGGGCTTAGAAATGTGGGTTTCTCACACAGAATAACAGATACTATGGCTGCAGAGTCCCTGGTAAGACATCTCTTACCTGCAGGATTGCATTCAACAATTGATCAAAGTAATACCCTTGAATTTAAATAGGAAACAGGTAATGCCAGTACCTCTGCAAGAAGGCAAAAGGAATCACCAGTGACTTGTCAGAGGAGCAGCACACCCCGGGCTGCTGAGCATGGAGCAGGGCTTCCCAAACAGCACAGGCAAGAGGGCTCTGCTCAGCCAAAATTCTGACTGAAAGGACACATCCATTCTTGTGTGGGACTTGAGAGTTTGGCAAGTCACAATTCAGTTCTAGAGCACTTGATAATGTCATTAACAACATCCCACTGCAGCCCCACACAGAAGGGCCATCCATGACATCCCTCTCACCTCAGCAAGCAGATTTAACAAATGGAAACAATTTCTGTTCACTTGGAGCTGCTGAAGGTGAGGATAAGACTGTAACATTTTACCAAGCAGTAGCTTTTTGATTTCTTATGAGGAAAGGCAGGCAGAGGTCTGACAAACCAGGTAAAAAGCCCTCAGTAGTAAAACCTCATGGTTTAAGAAAATGAGGATAGTTTATTATTACTCTAAGGTGGCTTGCACTGAGATAAAGGTTTGAAAGACCAGTAATACCTCTGAAAAAGCTGTCTTCAACTTGGCCAGAGTGTAAGAGGACCAATATTACAAGGGTTTCACTATTTTTCTGTTGTAGCTGAACCGAGGCAACATCCTGCTTGTTTTCTCAGCTCAGTCAAGTTTCCTCTGCACCTCCAGTGGGACTATTCTGACCCTGACACTTCATGCTCTCTCCCAACAAAAGTGTTTTGCCAGCATTTCAGTGCCTTACACTAAAGCACCATGTTATTCTCTCAGCTACACAATTGTTCCCCATTTCCTTTAAACAACTCAAGGAAAATCTGCTCTCAGTCTCTTGCAGAAAGGAATCCATCAGGCTTTAACCCATAACCTTTTTCTGCTTTACTGACCTAAAATTCTCTTGCCTGTAAGGCAGACTCACATTTTAGAGCATCTATCTCCATAATTTAGGGATGGTCATAAAACATTGTCCAAGCATATCCACTCTCTTTTCCCATAGATCATTTACTGATTATTTATAGGTAGCATCCCAGCTACCTGTTTGACAAGTGCTTTTATTACTGTGCTTCTATATGAAGTAACCCATCTAGACTAATATCCACAGATTGCAGGATAAATTCCCTATTAAATCCTAACCATTGTAATTACTCAATCCTAAATACTTTCATTTCTTCCTCTGTAGGGTCCAAAAATATCTAGCACACGAGGATCTCACAACCACCCTCACTGATCCCCTGCCACCACTTAATTGAATTATAACACCATAAATAATCTGGAGGCTATCTCAAAGGCACCCCATACAATTTTCAGGGATGCTGCCTGGTGGGCGACCTATTTGGAGAGGTGCAGACAGATTTCTCAGGATTTTCTTCAAGCTGATTATCTCTATATTCCCTGATGGGCCTTTGTTGCAAAAGAATTATCAAAAAAAAAAAAAAAAAGTGCTATTTAATTTATTAACGGCTAGTCCCAAACCAAATTCCCACGATGGAGAAACACTGAGCAGATAAATCTAAACTTCTGGAACTGAGAATGTCAGGACAGCAAAGTGTTTTGAGATGGGGATCTGAATTTTGCAGCTAAAGACCATCTCCAGGCAATGTGTGGATTATGCAGGCCGTGCACTGTGCAGGGATACAAATGCATGGTGCACTTAGTGCCAAGTGCCTCCTGGCATTCACAAACATGATCTCCACAAAAAGAAGATTTCCACCACAAAGAGAACTTTCAGGTACACAGCCAGAAACAAGGTTGCTTGTTTGAATTAAACGTTCCAAGGGCATTAGGGCTAATCTACTGGCAGCAGTAGGTCTGCACTTCAGGTAGATGGAGTGCTTGTGCTGTATTGTAGCCCTGCATCCTCTCAGCACAAGGCATTCAGAAAATTGCTCTTCTCTGTGCTTGCCCAGCTGCTCTAGGGACACTGCCATACTTGTCAGACAATAGATGAGGTAGGGAGCAGTTCACATCCCAAGCACACACCCACGAGTGCTGTTGTATTAAACAGAGCTCTGCAGAGCAGATCTGCACAACACACATCTCCTTTTGTCATCAGCCTCTGCCAGCCTGCACGTGGCACCAAGCTGAGTGCTGTGGTTGACATCCCTGAGGGTTGGGGTGCCATCCAGAGGCACCTGGACAAGCTCAAGGAGTGGGCCCATGTGAACCTCATGAGGTTCAACAAGGCCAAGAGCAAGGTCCTGCATCTGTGTCACTACAGGCTGGGGGATGAAAAGATTAGGAGCAGCCCTGCAATAATTTTTCTCTCTTCTAACGTGACCAACTTGAACCAAAATTAGACACCCTGTAACCTGAGTGCATTCATGCTAATTCAGTGTAACACATCCACTGAGGCCTTACACATCTGATATGGTTACAGAGCAAGTTAGTACTTCCAGGCACAGTGCTGCTTCCAGGGACACTGCCAGCACCAGCAGTGCTTCATCTGCTTAACCACACATACTGATGGGGCAGCTCTGCCATGGACCCACTGTGTTCTCCAGATGCTTCCTCTTGCATTGCTCCTACCTGTCCCCATGTACAGCAGCAGCAGGAAGGGATGCTCCTTGGATGGCAGTGACGTGGTGGCTCTGGTTGCCATGACACATAGCTGAGGGTTTGGTTTCCTCTCTTCTTCCTCCCTGTCCCTGTGTCTGCCTCTGCTACTGCCCCACACGTGGAAGAAGGGATGTGTGCCTGTGGATGCAGGGATGTGTGCCTGTGGATGCAGGGATGTGCCCCACACATGGAAGCAGGGATGTGTGCCTGTGGAAGCAGGGATGTGTGCCTGTGGATGCAGGGATGTGCCCCACACGTGGAAGCAGGGATGTGTGCCTGTGGGTGCAGGGATATCTGCCTGTGGAAGCAGGGATGTGTGCCTGTGGAAGCAGGGATGTGCCCCAAGCGTGGAAGCAGGGATGTGTGCCTGTGAGTGCAGGGATGTGTGCCTGTGGCTGCAGGGATGTGTGCCTGTGGATGCAGGGATGTGTGCCTGTGGAAGCAGGTATGTGCCCCTCCCGTGGAAGCAGGGATGTGTGCCTGTGGAAGCAGGGATGTGTGCCTGTGGAAGCAGGGATGTGTGCCTGTGGAAGCAGGGATGTGTGCCTGTGGAAGCAGGGATGTGTGCCTGTGGATGCAGGGATGTGCCCCACACGTGGAAGCAGGGATGAGTGCCTGTGCTGCCAGAGGATCACGGAGCTGTTGAGACTCGATGTTTCTCCCAGCCCCTCTGCTGCTCTCTGTGTGTTTTTGTGTAACCAGAAGCCATTGAAGCCTGATGTATTAATATATAATCCCTACATTGGGAAGCAGCAAGGTCTCCCCTCCTGCTGCTCACAGAGTACCTTTACATCTTCCCTGCTTCCCAAGGAGGGGCTGGGGAAAAAAAGCCAAGGCTCAGGCAGGAGTCTGCTCTTTTTGCCTTCCTATCAAGCACAGCTCTCTGCATGTGTGAGGTCTCACAAGGGGTGGGAGCCAAGCCTTGTCCTCATTCCAACCTTCCATTAAGGAAAGAGTGAGCAGCGAGCACCAGGACCACACCAAAGCGCAGAGCTGTCAGTGTGGCTGTCTGCAGCAAGTTCCCAGGAGCCCTCTACTAATAGTTAGAAAACGAGGGCAAACAAACCCAAAACCAAACCCTGAGCCTGAATTTCTGATTAAATAATACTAAAGTGCTCATAATGTAAACTGCTGCATGCCAAGGAACATGGAAGGTGGGCAGCGCCTGGGAAGCCCCAGAAGCAAGAGTGTCCCCTGCTCTTGGCTGGGAGACAGGAAGAGGAGCTCCTGCAGGAGCAGCTGTTTGGGGCCAGAGAAGGTATCCAAACAGAGAACACCCAGGACACAGAGCCTGGACAGCACCACCCAGTGCTCGCCCTCACCAGCACCTGACAGGCTCCATTTCACCAGTTTGAGGGACTTTCTGCTAACTCCCTCAGAGGTTTTACCCAGCCCAGAGGTAAGTGCCATATCAAATCAGGGTTTCTGATGGACCAAAACCTTCTTTCCAAAGTTTCAGGGACTCTTAGGGTGTAGCTGAGACTCGGTATAGAGCTGACCTGCACAGAGAGGAGAAGACATTTTCAAGTGCAAGTTCCACATATTCAATTATCATCCACCCAGTGCTGAGCCATGTGATGGAAAGGAGGGACAGGGGAATGAGCAGTGCTCTGGGTACCTTTCTGGCTTTACCTCTTTGGGGTTGTGAAATCCCAGCTCTGCCTCTGTGTTCTGCATCACTGAATTCCCACAGCAACGGTGTCAGACACATCTGTCTCATAAAGGAGAATTAAACTAGGTTACCAATTTAAAAATACACTCACCCTGTTAAAGAAAGTAAGTAAACACCCTCCACTGGGTGATTGATGTGTTGGGAAGTTACACAGCCTAATGAAGAGCACTATGAGCTGTTGGCATTATTACATTTGCTGTGACATTAAAAAATAATAGCTCCAGTTTTCTTTGGAGTACAGCTTTGCATGTTCTTGGATTTCTAATACTAACGGGACCACGAAATCCGGCACTGATTAAAATCGTGAAGCTTTTGCTTCTACACTGAGGAAAGAGTGAGAATGGATTGTATTACAGACATTTTGACAGAAAAAATATTTGCTTTCACAGAGGGAGATATAATGTGTCAGTCATCTAGTCAAAGAGCAGACAGGCAGGCTTCCACTCCAGCACCATTTCACCCAAGTCTGGTTGGATTCTGTTACACATTTCACAGCGTGTGAGCCCAGGCCCTGGGCAAACACCTCCAAGAGCCCCTTTGCAGATCCTCTTGGTGCAAATGGAATGGCTCAGACAGGGCAGAGTGGGCAGGATTACAAGTTTAAAAAAGGTCTGTGGTAGCAGTGTGGCCAGGAAGAGCTCATCATCCATGGGCAGCTCATGAACAACGCACAGGGATGCTCTGGGGGGGCTGTGGTGCTTGTGGGGCTGTGAAGCAGCAGGGACTGCCCAGGATGCCCTCAATAGGTTTGCCCCTCCACCTTGACACTATATCCATGCTGTCCCACGGGGATTGCTAAGGGTTTCCTGCAGTGTTCACGTGTGGGCAATAACTCTGCACAGAGGCTGGAAGTGCAAAGTCGTTTATTACGCAGCCCCAATTCCCTAAATGCCCACACACAACAGGGTATAACATCATATAAACAGGAAAGATGTTCACCACAGTGTCCCCTTATCACCTGGAGCAGTGCACAGACATTGCCTGTTATGGTAACAGGTAAACAATACCCTATAAGGCCATAAACTGCATTCATCACCCCTCACAGGTCCAGCTTTGTCCACAAACCACGATCCTCTCTCCGCCCATCCCCGGTGACCTGGACACAGCCCCAGGGTCACCTCCGGGCCCAGGAAAGAGGCTCTCTCTGGCCTTCAGGGCTTATCTCTATCACCACAAAGTGTAATCCAACAGTTTCCCACACCACCAGCCCCCCGAGCATCCCTAGCCCAGTTCCCTGACACATTTCTCATACCATAACCAGCAAAAATTGTTGGTTTGTTGCTCAACTTACCAGAAATTCCTCTGTGCAGCCATGCCTATGTGTTACACTTACACCAGGTTACTCAACCTCCCTGGTCTGAGAGCATTTAGCAACAGAGTTGCTGTGAAAACAAAATAGGTTCAACAAAACCAGCTTCAGAGACAGCAGAAAATTGCAATTGCATTTCCATTTCTGTAGAGAGGCTGAGGGTGGGTATTGTGCATCAATGTCAGTATTCAACTATAGGTGACCAATTATACCAGAGAAGAAACAAAGTCAATATATTTCCAACTTCATTGGCTTCCAGTTGGGGCTCTTTTTAACAAAAAAAGAATAAAAATAAAGATGAGGCTTGTCTATTTGAGATTGAACTAGAAGATTTAAATGCACATTTTCAGACTTTATACCATTCTTTCATATTTAATCTTTCTTTTTCCAGTGTTGCTATAAGCTTTCAAGTGATCACAATGCCTGACTCCTAAGATACTCATTTGTTTTGGAAAATATATGGGAAGCTTTCAGGAAAGAGAAAGTTAGGTTTCACCTGCTTTCTCCTAGAGAAGAAGAATACAATGTTATAATTAAATGTATTTATAGAAGAGTGTCTGGCAAAGCATATTCCTGCTGTTGTTGAGAGCATGATGGTGTTTTTCCCTCTTTTGTTACATTATCTAGAAAATGAATTATTTCCCTTATCCATTGTTCTTAACAAAATGTTTTTGTTTCTATCAATAGGAAATGTCAGACTGAAACACGCAGCTATTTGCTTTGGACTAAGCACAGTATTACCCGCAGCTCCATTCAAAGCACCAAAGAACATAATAGTGTTAACTATAATTAGATTATTTTCCAGAGAGTTAGGAAGATTCATTGTAGAGCAGGGGTTTTCATAAGGAAACAGAAAGACTTACTTTATCAAATAACTCTGCACAAAATAATTTTGGAGCATTAACTCCCTTTTGTGCCTCGGCTTTAATTATTGTCTCTTTGGCTTGGTAATGTGTGGATTCCAATTATCACATTTTAACAACATAATAGAGGACAGACAAATGTGGTTTCAGACTACAGAATTCTCTTATCCCACTGCTTCTCCAAACCTCCTGGGCCCAGGGCACATATTCCAACTACTCTTGAGGACCACTCATTACCTTCTGCACGGCCCAGTAGCACCAGATGCAGATTTCCTCCACAGAAATATTTCCTTTCCGTGCCATGCATGGCATCCTGGCCAGCACCTCTCAGGGGTCAGTGTTTCACTCCTACCCTGGGCAAGGATGGCACAACACTCTAGCTAAAACAGTTCTCTCTCAGCACAGTGCTGCAGGCTTAAAAACACCTGATGAGACATTACAAAGGTGCATCCTCCTGACACAAAACAGGCAGGCCATCGCAAGAAATCATATCACCAATTTTATCAGTTATTTCTGAGAAAGCAGGTGATCATGGCTTAAATTCTTTTGTTCCAGAAAGTCTCTGTAATTGTTTGTTGTGTTTTCCTACACCTGAGGTCTGTGTCCTAATGGATGTTTCGTGGACAACTCATCTGGCACCTGGATCAGAGACTGAAGCCTCTATTGACCTGTTTGGTAGGAAGTCAGTGCTGATCATCATTGTATCCGACAAGGCTTAAGAAAACCCAGATAAACAGAAGCTGATAAACTACTTGCTGTTATACACCTGGCACTTTTGGACTTAAAGGATTTACAGTGGCTGTTTCATCTCCGGTTTTCCTGGAAATTAGAAGAAACTCAGGAAATCTTGAAATGTAAGATTTAACATAACTTCAGAACTAAATTGAAGGACTCTGCACAGCTCAATGTGCAGAGAAATACAAAAGGAATACCTTTTTTTGTGAACTATAATTATTTCCAGTCATAACACCTTTTAATTTTCAAAAATCCCTGCAGTGTGGTAAGTGTTACCTATGGGAAACCCCACCACTATGGTTCTGCACATCTGGTCTGGAAAGCAAGAAATAAGCACTGGTGTGCTCCATCTCACATCCAGCGGGACATAGTAGCTGAATCACATTCCTCAATATTGGCCTGGGTCCCCAAATAAATATCTTTTCAGTTCTGCTCTACCCCCACGTGTTTTAGCTTTCCATGAACACTGAAAGGATCAAGCTCACACCTTAATGGCTTGCTGGAAGGGAATTTTAAGTGAGAAAACACTAACTATTGAGCCCTAGAGTTGTGCATCCAGCTGGGTGGTTCCTGAGGGCAATCACAGTCAAAAAAAGGGAGAGGAATTTTCAAAATCTTTAAGTCAGACCAGAAGATAAAACTAAGACTAAACCAGGAATTAATTTGACAAACTCATCAACACTCTTGACCTCCAGCACAGATGAGTGTAGTCTTGCAAGGTCTCTGGGAGAAGGTTGCATCTGCCCATGTGGGTTAATGCATCCCTGCTCGGCTGCCAAGTGCTACACCATCAACTACTAAAACACCTTTCAGCTCCCTCTGTTCCGAGAGCTGAGGAAACTGGTGACAAACCTGGTTAGCAATGGCTCCTGTTTTGGAGAAGGTGTTCAATGGTCTCCGCTGCCATATTTCATACCCCTCCCTAGGGGAGACATTGCTCAGAGCAGAGGAATCTGCCCCGAGCCATGGGACCAGCACTGAGTGCCACCTCATTGAATTACATGGTCAACTTTACCTGTGCCCCAGGCTGCTCCCGGAGGTCTTCCATTCACAGTGGACAAGGCCCAAATCAGCTTGCCTTGCAGAACTTCTGCCCAAGCTTCTGTGGCTGCAGATATGTGAACAAATCTGCATCAGAGAGAGCTGAGAGCAGCAGGAACTGTAATGATGCCACCGCTGGCAGTGAGCTAAATTCCATGTGTCAGCACTGAGACTTCACAGCAGCACTGGCGTGGAAATTGGATTAGCAGCTCCAACTAAACAAAGCTTAAGCCATTGTAAAGTCAGTGGGAGGTTCTGACTGACCTCGGTGGGCTTTGGATCAACTCCCAGGAAGAATATGACCGAGCTAGACCGTGTTACTGCAACACGTTGTTCCTAGAAGACTTCCTTGACCATGACAGAAGTGTTTATAGTGAACAGCTTTCTAATGGAGAGCCCGGGCTACTGGGAGGATTGTCTGGCTGGTTTTTGAAGGCAGCTTCTTGAGCTGCTGGCTCTTGAAAACAAGTGCCAGACAGGGAGCAGAGAATCTGGTCTAGTCCAATCTTCCTTTTGCTGTGACCTAGTCAACCCCAGGTGTTATTAACCACATTTTCTTGCAGTTGTTTTCCCCCTCTTGAAGTCTCAGGATAGGGCCTCAGGAGAGTGGAAAGCTGGAGAGTTTTTGTGAGCACTAAGCAAAGTCTCCTCTCTGCTTCTTCTACCCTTGCTGTGAACACAGAACGTGCTGTGAAAGTTCACTTGAGATGGACAAATGGACGCTGCCACCTAAACCTTTGGACAGCTACTTCTTTTTGGAAAAAGAAATAAATATAGTGAATACATCAACTTGAGCCTTGACTTTCATTTTCCAAACTTGTTAATTAACTGGGGGGAAAAAATGTGTTTTAAAAGCACCAGAAACCCTCACTACTCACACTGTACAGAAAAGACATGGTCCAAAGCCTGCCATTAAATGTTTCTCATGATTGCTTGTTGTTAGAAGGGAGCTGCAGCTATGCTAATACAGCATGCTCACTACAAAAAACCCTGTAATTGGGACAAGGCAGCCACAAAGCTTCCCGCAGCTGGCAGGAATTGTCACTGTTCTCTTCAGCTTTAACCATGGCTTTTAAAGCAGATCAGTAACAGCAACAATTAGCCTTTTAGATTAGTCTCAGAAATTACCATTTTTAAAATATGGTGACTCTGCAGGCACAAACCCAAAAGCTCTGAGCTCTGCATAAAATGAGCAGCCGCACTCTCTGACTTGTTTCTCACTTGTTTGGTTGCTCCTTTGTTCCTGCAGAATTGTGGTTCCAAAAAGCAGACAGGAACTTGTACAGATTCTCAAAAGGAAATAATTTTAGCCACCTCCTTTTCTTCAATGAACCCAATAAACCCACCCTTCGAGACAGCTTCTGCTCTGAAGGACTGTCTGGCACGCCGGCTGCGTACGAGGAAAGGGAGGCACGGCCATGTGGTGCCTGAGAAGGTTCCTGGTTCTTACTCAGTGGAAAACTTTGAATCTTACTTAGTAGGAAAAGATTGAAACAAAGCCGTTTGGAATGGAGACATGAAAGAACAAAGAGGTGAAAGAAACAGGAAAACTTTCATTTTGGCAAAGGTTCCCGAAGGTCCCCGTAGGGAGATGTGGAAAGCAGTGTAGGAATGAGAACAAGCTCCTCATTAGAGCAGATGGTGGGGTGTGCAGGTTGCTGTTGAGAGGGTCTTGCAGTGCACCTCCACAAACAGCAGCAGTCTCAGCCTGCCAAGGCTGGCAAGAGCTTGTTTTGCTCATATCTGCTTCTGCTAAGCTGCTCAGAAGTTTCTGTCTGCACAGCAAGGTTACTCCCTGACCCTCACATCTTTTGTGAACCCTCTGTGTTATCCACACAAGCCCTGGCATACAAAACTGGGTATCCCTATCTAAGATCTCTCTCCCTGCTCTGTGTGGGATTACAAATGCCTCGTTCCTTCTTGGAGGGTTTGCCAGCACAGCAACACAAAGGAGCCTTTTCAAGTACAGATCTGGCCTTTGTGCCTCAGGGCTTAATTCTCTGATGCTACGACTGCTTTGTACCACTCTGGCTTACAGAGTCTTTAAAGTACAAGTGTAAGTGCACTTGGATGTATCTCCGTGTCAGGTGGTAACAGGATGTTTCTTGCCTACCTCAAAGAGCCACGGAGCCGTGTTATCAACCAACACTTCCACCGGGCTTTGATTTCCCTCAAAAAAGCACTTTAGCATTGACACTCCTGGCTCGGTCTCACTGAAGCCTGCTGCAAACCCCACACATGATCTCCACAGCATCACACCCCTGGCAGACTGGTGTGCCAGCTACTGGCCAACTTCTTCATTCCCAAAACTTCTTTACCTGTCTGAAGCTGCACGTGCCCCAGGCAGCAGAGGGTTTGGAAGTGAAACATGGCAGTTGAATCTCTGTGGCAGGCATAAGCAGTTCAGTCTGCTCTATGATGTCCTATTTCTATGAAAACAACAGAAAGATGATGTTCCCTGAATGAAGATTTCCAAGCAAAGCAGTCATCAAATGACCAGATGATAAAATCCTTATATATAAGAAATACAGAGAAAATCCGCAGCCTATGTAGCATATCCATAAAGAATTCTGATATTTCCTTGCTTTATTTCTGTCACAAAATTGGGAAATTTGGAAAATCTTCATTTTTCAACAGCATAATTTGTCTTTTTCTATACTCACTATAGACCTAGGAAGAAAAGAGTCAAAGCCTCAATTACAGGAGGCTTTCAAAGAAGCCAAGTAAAATGGGCTTTATGGAGCAATCCTGCATGATGAATAACACGTGGAGCTTAGGCTGAGCCTTTCATCTCCATGGGCTCCACGGACATGTGGACAGCAGTGCAAAGTACCCACTGTGTTCTTTGAGCCTGCCACTCACCACATCCGCTCAATCAGATGGCATTGAAAGGTGGAAATGCTGATTTTGTCCATGATGGCTGATAATGGGTTTAACACCTCCCTGGGAAAGTGCAGTAGGAATTGGCAGGAATATAAACCTTATATTTCCTGAGGTCACGCTTTGCTTTTAAAATGGGACTTTTTGCTGATGTAAACAGGGTGAATGCTGAGCCAGAGCCATCATTAAGGTTTGCGTGTTCTACACTTGTCTACATCAAAATCTGCACATAGCAGACACAGCAGGAGTCTGATAAACCAAACGCTTCTGAATGCAGCTTAACACTGGGCTTTCAATTATTCCCACTTTAGGAAGTTAATCATTGAGGCAATGTGCATTACCAGTAAGCCAAAAGGTGCCTTCACCAATAAGGATGTGGCAAGGACAAATGTTATTGGAATGACTGCAAATGATTCCTATGATAAAAAGCAAAGCAAAGGAAATTTAATTTAATGTTTATTTTAAATGCCAAAATGGGCTGTTCACCCCATAACCCATAACTCTAAGGGGGCAGAAAGCATCTTTTTTAAATATATTTGTAATAATTGACACTAGGATGGAGCACAAGCAAATGACTTAGTGCTTGTGTTAGCCTTCCCCAGCTGACTCAGCTCCTCCCTACTCACCATTTCCCAAATATCACCTTTGAGGCAAACATCCTCTTCACTGCTTTGTCTTCACTCTTCCTCCTTCTCCTTGTCCCATGGCATCTCCTAGAAATACAAGCACCAAGCACTAATGGGAGCCTTTTAACAGCAAATTCAGGAACACTTGCCTGCAACAAGAGCAGAGCCTTATTCAGAGCTGTATGGCCCTCGTGGATGTGCAGTTGCTGAAAATGTATTGAGTGGGTGCTGTTGCCTTGATGTTCTCTTTTTATGCCATTCAGCAAAATGTGCTTCTTTTAATTCAGAATTTCTGTCCTTGGGAAAATGAAAAGCTTTTATCCATCCTTCTCATCCCAAAATGGAATGGAAAACATCTTTAAAAGTTGAATTTTTGAGCAGATTTTCAACCTGTTTTCAGGAATGAAATAATGTAGGCTGGTGCAACAGCTATCCTCGCTGGCTCACACAAGGTGAAGTTTTGTGTCTCGTTTAGGCAGGTTCTGTTTCTCTGCGTTCCACAGAGGACACGTGGCTCTCAGAGCACAGAGGCTGTGGTCTTTGGTGGGAAATGATGTCCTTTAGATCATCAAGACCTCCTAAGTATGTTTTCTTTATCATGATTCAGGTTTTATATGCAGTTCTTGTCTTAACTTTGCAAAGGTCTTTTCCCAGAAAACCCTTTTTTTCCCGTAGAAATAACTGATTAAAAATTTAACATCTTGTGAAAAATTCAAGAAAAACTGTTCCTTATAATTAAGATTTTAATTGATATCTGCTTGAATATGTTATCCGATTCATTATTGAAATTCTATTCTTCTTAAGCTTTTTTATTAAAAAAATGCAGGGTTTCATTAAAAGAAATGTGACAGGTCTGAATGCCTTCAAATGAAAATTATTTTACATAATGAATTGTGTGGCATTCAAGCCAACCTCATTGTCTGCTGTCATATCTGATAATGCCATGTGATACAGACAGCCTCTCACATCTATAGAAACATAATTTGTGACACCACTATTTTTAAAATTGCTGTATTAGCATGTAATGCAACTGAGTTTCATGAGGTTTCAGGATGAGGCTTATGGAATTGCTCAAGGGGGTAGTCTGCATGGTACCAACAAATCAACCATGGCTTTAGCTTCTTGCAGAGAGCAATACTTGGTGATAATGTCAACTCTGAAGAAAAATCTAGCAAAATTTCCTTCATTTGAATGTGGAAGCCACTTTATTAACGGAGAGTATTTAACTTGCTGGTTGAATGAAGGAAAATGCTTCATAAAAATAGCTTGGAAAAAAGACAATTGCCTATTTCTGCCTAAGATGGTCTATAACTTCTAGACAGTGTCCTGATAATTACAAAAATCCTGATGCATTCAAGTCATAAATCAGCATTTCTCAAGGCAGCCAAAATAGCCTTTAAAATTCATTGGGGCAAGACTGCTTTACTGCAGTGCTGAAACCACAGTTTCTCAGCAGCAGCACCCTGTTCAATCCAAGCATCTCTGCCAAGAGCTGCTAAGGCAAATGGGAAAGCTGGGGCACAAAAGAGGGAAACGATGAAAGAAACCTTTGCTGTAAATTACATACAAAATTATTTTAAGTTACCTTGTTTCAAGTGTCTTTTGCCTCCACCACATCTCACAGTAACTCTTTCAGGAGGGGTGGGTTTTGCTGATCAGCCCTGATTCACTCCTTGATCAGGCAATCTCCCAAGGGCAGCTTTCCCCACCAAGAGACAGGAAGAGACCTTTAGGATTTCACACACATTGCCTGAAACAGCGAGCAGGACTCGACCACAGAGGAATTTGCAGACGATAGCTCTCTTTCTGGGCATCTTCCTCCTTACTATGTTTTGCCTAATTGTGTCTGCCCGTCTCTGATTTGAGTTATATCCCTTTTCCTTTCCTTAGTCAGCCTCTCCCTCCTGCACATCATCTCCCTGGAACATCTTCCTGATCGGGAGGAAGCAGTGATTATCCTGTGGCTCCTGCTGATCCTCACGCTGACACTCGTGCCCCATCACTTGAAAGGTTTTTCAGGGTGATGATTTCCAGCCTTCCGGAAATTGAGTAAAACTTAACACTTAGAAACCCCAGGATCTGTGTTCTGTTGATCTGACCCCAGGCAAAACACGGCTCTGGCTGGGGCTGTTTTACATCTAATTACAGCAGAAGAACAGCTCCCATCCGCTCTTATTTGTAGTTTTTTATCTCACTGTCCAGCTAAGTCAATCAATTGCTGCAAACTGTGTTGTGCTGCAGGGTAAAGAATAACAGAGAAATATTCAGCCAAACTGTACAAATGTTCCTCCTACTGGTGTGTATCTGTGCTGGAACAGCAGCCTGGCCCCTGCTTGCCAGGTAATGCCACTGCTCCTTGACAAGACTCTTGCAGCTCTTCCCATTTCAGGGGGAAAAACATAACAAGAGCCATCATTCACCTCAGGAAGCATCCATGGAATAATTTCTCCCTCCAAAACAATTATATCCACAAAATGCTCCTTTTCCTCAGGGGGAAAATCCTTGTGGAGCCTGTTCCCAATTAAGGTTAATATATGCCTCTATTTCTTCAGGAAAAGGGTTGTTCTGGTCCCCATTGGAACCACTCAGAAACTTTAATGGTCTTTGTACTAAGCCCAGTGACAATGTGTCTTCATTAGTGATAGGAGTGCTCCCTTGCTTCAGGTTTGTCTGGGGTTTGGATGCTGATCCATCACACTGAGGCATGCTGGGGACAAGAAATTGGACGTAAACTTACAGAACGAACTTAGGTTTCCAACAACTGGGAAACCCCACATGCCTGCTTCCAGGGCTGCGTGGAGGGTGGCATTTTCAGTAACATTTGCTCTGGTGACACACTCGGGACCAGTCCCTGCCTCCAGCTTCAGCATGGCTGGGAAATCACAGAATCATGGAGTTGGAAGAGACCTTAAAGCTTGTCTTGGTCCAACCCCCTGCCACGGGCAGGGACACCTTCCTGTAGACAATGTTGCTCCAAAATGGGGCTGGGCAGCTCAGCACTGGTTCTGGACATACTCCAGTGTCCCCAGCTGTCAGCTGGTGTCCTCTGGGCCATCCCTGGAGGAGCACATTCTCCTGAGTCATGTGCACACTGAAGCAGTCCTCAGTTTTGGGGGCTGGAAGCTGCCAAGGGAAGCGAAGGAAATGAATAATTATGCAGCCATCATTCTTGCTTTACACCTCTGCAAAGCAGCTTTGGAGTGATTTCTGTGTCAATTGCCCCACAACAACTACATCTAAGGCTCCTGGGAGGAGCAGGGATTTTTTTTTTTAATGGAATTATTGCTTAATTCCAGTGCCATATTAAGCAAACAAACTGCCAGACTGCTACCCTGGAGCTCTCTGCAGAGCAACTCTTACCAAATGCCTGGAAAAGCTGAAGACAAATTCCCTCTGACTTTCATGGGCTCTTTTATCACCTCGTCCATGCTTTCATCGCCCTGCTTATGTTTTCCTGTATATCCCATTACTTTTTACAAGAAACAGGGTGTAGTTGTTAATATTGATCACCATTCTCCTTTCTCTCACACAGACTGCCTTCTCTCCCTCTCCCTTTCATCATACAGTTGTCAATCTTTACTCTTACCCTGGTTTAGGTATTGTATAAGCTTTTCTTTCCATTATCCCACCACTGTTCAGTAAATGACTCCTCCAGACTGAATCTGTGCTGCAAAATCTCTGCAACGTGCTTCTACCTGAAGTTCCCTCTAATTCTTCCAGTGCTGTGGTTTCCAAAGCTTTGCTTTCTTGCTGTGGCTGTCTGTGCATCATTTCACACCATTCCCTTACAGGATTGCTTTTCTCAGCTCCTCCAGCAGTGCAGGCTTTCCTTCCAAAATATCCATGGTTCTTCTTGGCATCCAGGTGCCTGTAGCACCTTGCAATGAATGGGGGAAAAAAAGTCAGTTGTGAGCTGCAGACAGATGAAGGGGTTGTGCCAGCCTTTAAATCACCAGAGCATCTAAATATTTGTTAAAAACAATAATGGGAACCCTCTCATCAAATGTAGTACTCAAAAAGGGATTGGATTTTAATCAAATGAGAACAAAGGCGGTACAGAATGGCTCCCATTCATCTTGAGGCATCTTAATTCTGGCTCCAAATATTGCTGAAAGTGAGATGAATGGGAACTACTGGCACCACTGGCAGAGTCAGCTCTTGGCTCCTGATCACTCTTAAAGCAGCTCAGACTCTAATGCCTACCCATCACGGGGGTTTAAGGGAAAGCCTGTGCCTCAGAGTAATAGAGACTTCAACTTCTTAGCATAAATATTGAGTAGAATTGAGCCCCCATCTTCCTCCAATCTTAAAAGGTGTTTTGACCTGTGCCTCTGTCCAACATTCCATAATATCTACCTGGCAGGGGAGCCACCATGATCAGTCAGGGGGTGTTCCCAGGCCAAGGCTCATCCCCTGCTCTCCAGTTGTGCTGGGTTTTACACTCAGTCTTTTTGCAGTTGGACTAGATGAACATTGTAGGACCCTTCCAAGTGAACTACTTCCATTCCATTCCATTCCATGCCATTCCATCCCATGCTGATAAATAAGGAGCTGCAACCATTTCAACACAAAACATTGCAGCTGACCCTGAACACCCATCCCAGGCATGTCACACACCTCAAGAACACTCTCACCTCCAGATCCACCTGTGCTGACTTTAACAGGCCTGGGCTACGGGTCTGCAACCTGCTCTGAAATGTGTTTGGGAGGTGGAGGGACATTTGCAGTTCGGGATCCAGCTGAAATAAGTTGAAGAGCAACCAGGCAAAAATAACACTGAAGTTGCTTGGACTGTGCTGTGCATCAGCACAAGAGGGAACCCACGGAGCATTCCAGCCAGCTCCACCAGGATGGGATCCCACTGAGCATTCCACCCACCTCCACCAGGATGGGATCCCACTGAGCATTCCACCCACCTCCACCAGGATGGAATCCAACCCAGCACTACCAGCTGTCTGAGGAGTCATTTCCAAAGCCACGGAGTTTCTCTGTGCTCAAATGAAAACAATACTTGTGGACCATAAACCAGTAGTTGGATTTTATGGTATCTATGTTGCTTATCAAACTTCTGAATTCTGTGAGAAATATGAGAAACACATGTGAGAGTTCCTTGTGAATATACAATGAGATTGTTCCTTTCTGGGCAGCAGAGCTGCTTATCAAATAAATGAATAAAACAAAGTATTCCTTCTTAATGTGGAACTTACATCTTCAATAAATATCAGCTTCATGTTCTCATGAGAATCTTATTATACAACTTCCTTCACTGATTCATGTATTAAAACCATTTTGTATTAAGCTGGTACATAATTGATGATATGGAAGTGTTTTCATATAACAGCTCCTTCACTGCATAATATAACCCACTTATCATATTTTCAGCTCAAAATTCAGAAAGTTCACGGATGCATTATACACTAAAATGAACACATTAACTGTATAAAAGTACAGTATATCATTTGCAAATTGCGTGCAAACCAAAGTAAATATACAGTGCTAAATGCTGACTTTGATACAGCTCATGTTGAAAGGCATAAATCAGCTAACAGAAAAAAAAATTTTGAGCTCAGTGGAATGGAAAAATCCCCTGCAGGAAACAAGACCCAACCTAGTGATTTGGGTGCAACCTGTCTCCTATATGGCTGTGATTAGCACATATGTTACCCATTCAGAGACAGGACTTTCCCCCAGAAAAACAGTCCTGTCTCTCAGTACCACTCACTAGAAGCAGGTGAAATCCCTGAGGAGATTTGCCTTTCAGGTGTAGGCCATTTTTGTTTGGTTTTGTATCCTTTGGCCTGCGTTTGCTTAACAGGATTCAGCAATACTTCAGTATCTGATATGGTAAAATTACCTAAGGCTCAGGAGGCTGCTCTGTTTTATAAAAGCTGTTTAAAACTAAGCCCAGGAAGACAGAGAGGGAAACCTTCTTGCCAAACAGCACACCAGGGCAGTGACAGCACAGACCAATGTTCCCTGTATTGACTTACAAGGTTTTCATCCTGTGGAGCTCATTTTACAGATGCTCAGGCAAAACCATTAATATTGGAGAGCTCTCAGGAATAAGTTCACCAACAAAAAAGATGATGGTTTGCAGGAGGAACACGTGTCCACTTCAGCCACATGCAAACAGAGGGAGAGTTCATTTCTGTGCTGCTGTATCCAGGTGTGCCAGCCTAGCAAAGGGACCTCGTGAGATGCCTCTGCCTGTCATGGACTTGTGCCAGCACAGGATTGGCTCCAAGCTTTCAGATGCTGTTCAATTCCCTGCTATCTCCACGAGGGGGAATGGCTTTAAACTGAAAGAGAACAGGTTTGGATGAGATACTGGGAAGAAATTCTTCACAGTGGGGGTGGGGAGGCCCTGGCACATGCTGCCCAGAGAAGCTGTGGCAGCTGTGGCTGCCCCATCCCTGAAAGTGTCCAAGGCCAGGTTGGATGGAGTTTGCAGCAACCTGGGATAGTGGAAGGTGTCCGTGCCCATGGCAGGGGGTGGAACTGGATGGTCTTTAAGGTCCCTTCCAACCTAAACCTTTCTATGATTCTGTGTTGCGCCATTAAAAATATATCACTGTTGAATAGCCTGGCTCTTTCCCCTCCACCACAACACTGACTCATCACTTCTCTGCTGCTAGAAATGGTGCTCAAGACTCTGGGTTCCCTTCCAGCTCCCTTGGGCAGGTGGCAAACCACACTGCCTGACCTTTTAACTCCCTCCCCTCGAAATGACCTCTCACTTCCCAGCCCCGTGGCTCCTCTGGGCAGTAACACAAGCCTTGCTCCAGCAACACTGTGATCCATTATTAATCCAGCATCACTATGTCTGGGACTTTGAGTCCAAGGCAGAAATAAAAAGACAGCAGCACAGGCAGACTGGGAGTGCAATCAGAACAGCGTTTGTAATTTAATAGAGCTACCTGGAGTAATGCCATAATCTCAAACAGCCTTCACAAGTTGTTCAGAGAGAGATTCCCTAAATCCTCACATCAGCTACAAATATATAGTTGCATTACTACCATGGATTTAAATGCCTTTGAAGTCAATAGAGAGATTCTTATGGATTTTTTACAGGCTTATGTGGCATTTACATATATATACACATGTAGAAATACATATATATATATATATAAATCTCCCTAGGGGTTTAATCTGGGTTGAGAGTCCCTGAGGAACTCACAGCTGAAACCCTAAGGAAAGGCACAGTCAGAAAGCTCTCTGTCTGCAGGGTTTTATTATAATGTCTTTTGAACATAGTTTTTATTCCATTAACCACCATCTTTCTTTCCTTTTGTCAAGGCAAGAGTTGTCTTTATTCTGTAATGTAGACATCACCATCTCAGAGTATGTTCCCAAGGAGGCCAATTTAAACACTGACAAGAAAATCACCCATTCCATTTGGATAGAGAGAAAATTATATTTTTCCAGCTGGAAAGGAAAAAAAAAATCCTGCTGTGTAATCTTAATCAAGTTTACTGGACAAGTCAGGGAAAGATGGAGGTTTTGCCAAAATGAGGATCAAAATTATGGAAAAAGGTAACTGAGTTTTATTTGCTTGTGTCATTGCACTAATTTTCCCAACCTGGTTCTCCCTTGGTGCAGAAGCAAGGCCAGTTGGATGCTTACAGGACCTGCACAGATTCACCCACATCCCCACTGCCACCAGTGCCACCAAGGCTGGGCTGGGTCACCCATTCATTTTTTACCCCTGTTTTTATCTTGCCCATCTTCCCAAGGTCTCCCACCACACAAACACCTCCTCTTCCACCTTACACTGAGCAGTGCTCCTCCTCCTGCCTTTTCTCAGCTGCTGCTGCAGGGGCTGAGGGATGGCACCAGCTCAGTGCAGCTCCAGCCTCACCCACAGCTCCAGACAGGAGGGTTCTGAGGAACGACAGCCACGGTGCTGACAGCCAAAAACACCATCGAGCAGGAACCCACGAGATGCCAAAAGACAGAGGGCTGGAGGACAGCTTCTGCTGGAGGGCTCAACAGACAAAGGGAAGTGAGGCGAGAGACAGGGTAAAAATAAACACAGGTGTGCTTTGGAGGGCACAGATCAGATCAGAAGCCTCTGACATTTTAACTGACATCTGTGAAAGCATTTCCAAACCAGAGAGCAACTTGCTGTGGGAGGGGGAAATGCTCCAGTGAGGAAAAATCCTTTTTCCAATTCAGTAAAAAGGGAAAGTATTATTAAACATTTTTGTTTCATACTGTTTTGAGGATGGGGGATTAAAAGTAAATTAAAAGCCTGATTTGAAGGCTAAGGCTGTTTCTCACATCAGTGGTCCTGCCAGTTTGGAAGCAAATCTTTTCATATAGGTCCAGGATGGACTTAGCACACCAAGTCCTGCTGCTCACTCTCAGTAATGGCCAAAAATCCCATGGAAAGCCACAGCATCAGCATGGACTGGGTCTGCCATCACTGCAGGCTCTCAGAAAGCTCTGCCTGGGAGTCACACAAGGCTTAATCCCCAGAACTAGGCACCACTGCCATACAAACACAGGGAGAGGTTAATACAAAAATTAGCTGAAAACCCAAGTGTATTTCGTTAATCAAATAATTTACAATTTTGTGCAATATTTCTTTGTTTCAAAGCAGAAGAGGAAAAAAAAAAAAACAACAAGAAACAAACCACAGAAAGTGCAAATGTAGACCAAGAGCAAAAGGCTGTGAGGTGTGTCTAGTGGATGAGTAAAGCAGGAGTAAGGCGTAGGAAACCTCAAGCTTCTTTAAATGCCTTTCTATTGCTAATTAGAACACCGTGCAGAATTTCCCATGGGAAGAATCATGGAAATTGAGCCTTGTGGCACAATTCTGATAGAGGGGTAGGATACAACTGCCTTCCTCTCAGACAAAATCCTCTCCCACGCTTCTTTCCACCATCCTGTCTCAGCCTAGCTTCCCACACCCCTCACCACACTGTCCACCCTTTCAGTGAAGAAATGTTTGCTAATACCCAATCTTTACCTCCTCTGCCACAACTTGAGGCCATTTCTTCTTCTCCTATCACGTGTCCNTTCTCAAGATGCTGGGTTACACATTTTGGGCCTAGGCCGGGCTGGGTGTCCTTGGAGAGCAGCCTGGAGAGGCTTTGTTCTGTCTGTCTCAGCATGAGAGAGCAGCAGCTCCCAGGCTGCAGGACACTGCAGAGTTACACACTGGGAATGCAGAATTTGAAAAATATAGAAGCTAAAACGTAAGGCATCAGTCCCTGTGAGAAGAAACTGCCTGCCAGCTACAGTCTTCTTTTGGGGAGTGAGAAGGTCCTTCTGAGTCTCCTTTTCTCCAGGATTAACACTCCCAGCTCACTCAGCTGCTTCTCATAAGACCTTGCAGGGCAATTTCAGAGATGTGTCATGTGCTGGATTCTGCAGTCAGGAGCATGGGGCACCTTTGCAATCCTCTCTCTGCTCTCAAAACCCTGAGCCAGTGCAGCCCCTGGCAGAGATCCTCTCCCAATTCTCCCCCACAGCCCTGCTCACTACCAGTTTCAATGCACAAATCCCAACCTCCACACTTGCTGGAATAATCTTGTGTCATGTTCACAGAGATCAGACAGGATTTATTTCTAGATGAAACTCGGCTGATAATATAAAGCAAGTTATTAATCCACTCAGACCGGCCATCTAACACCCAGAGCCTGTTACTCTTGCTGGCTGGAAGGAGATATTTGATTGAATCAAGAGGGATTTTTAGCTCTGTCTTCTTGTTTAAGTTAGAAGCTGCTCAAAAATAAGTAGTAGGGGCTTGTGCCCCTGCATCCACCACCCGACTGTTGCCTCTTCGTTACTGGTGGCTGAACCTGTGAACTGAGTCTTTGCAGTAGGAACAGGAACAAAAGTCAGGATTCAAGTACCCTCTGCTACACTTTCATTTAGTACCGAGACGCCAGGACTAGAAATAAGGCCAGTCCTGATTAATCATGTAAATTTTTTGTCTTGAATATTCATTAAACATCTCTTCCTTTCAGGCTCTGAGCTCAGTTGCCCTGCCTCTCCCTGGTTATGGCTCACCAGCTCCCAGTCCTCCCCTTTCCCAAGCTGACATCCCCCACCACCTCTCCCCATTTCCCCATCTTTCAGCCTCACCCATGGGACAGCCTTCCCCTGTTCCTGGGATCGTGGCACATCCCCACACCCCTGCCACGGTCCCCAAGGGACAGCCCCATGCCCACAGGCTGGGAAGGATCCAAGGCACCACCCTTCAGCATTTACTGCTCTTCTGGTCATGAAAAAGATGCACCTGAAGAATTTGGGGGAGTACAGGATGCTTTGAAGACTGGTGTAGCTTCTAACACTTGTGTTTTTGTACCTCTGTGCTGAAAAACTCTGATTTCTCCATAGGAGTGGTTTAGATCTGTCAAAACTCTGTGTTTAGCTGCTGGTTTAACCAGCAGGGACTGGATTTTCTCTCCTTTTCTGTCAGAGGGTATGATGAGAGAACTGGTATCAAGAGGATCAGCCAGAGAGTGATGATAATGCTTTTAGCATGTGAGCCAAAGCCCACTGCCTTTAGTGAAAGCCTTTTCATTGACTTCAGTGGGGTTTGATCAGCCCTGTGCATCACACAGGACTGGGCAGGCTTTGCTTTGAACACAGCTTCAGCATCAGACGCCAAAGTTTCCAAAGGCCACCATGTGGCCCGGTCACAGAAGTTTGAGAACAGGCAGTGCACCAAGGGAGAAAAGAATTATTCTTTTTCCCTATGCTTTCAGTTCCTTAAACACCTTTCTCATGCCTCTCCCAATATATTTCTTTTTCAAGTATTCCCCAATATCTCCTAAAGCATTCAAAAAATAAAAAAAGACATCGACTCATTTTTAACAGAGAGACGTAAAACCCAAAAGATTTTGTATAAACAAATAAATATGAGGGGAGTGAAGAAAGTAAACACAAAAAAGATGATTAAATGCTTTGAGAGGTTGACAGGAAGGCATTAGTTTAACTCCTCTCTCACACAGCCTGAAATCTGCTAAATGCACGGAACGCACTTCTCCCCGTCTCTATTTATTGCATTATGCATAAACTCTGCTATCCAGGGAGATGAGCAGATCTTGACACGCTGTGACAAGCTGCCAAAGTTTCTGCAAACAGGAGGTTCCTGAGCAGCCTCACTAAATGAGGACAGCCCACACGTGCTCCTAATGAAGCGAGCGTGGAGCCGTGCCCGCGTTCTGCCTCCCTCAGCACCGGCACCAGGCACTGCAGGAGCAGGGGAACAAATGGTGGATGGAAATGCCTGGCACTGGGAGCAGCCCTGGAGCAAGGGATGTGAACTTCCACACCCCCCAGCAGCCACTGTTGCTGCTTTGAATCAGAAATTAAACGAGCAGTCGCGAGCCTGCCCCTGTGACCATCCAAGGATTTAAACTCATTAAGATGCTGTTTGACTCCACGTATTTTTGGGGGGTGAGACCACAGTCCCATTTCCTTCTCATGTTTTCTGCCTCGTTACACACTAAAAACTGAAAGCTAATTAGCAGCTTGCATAAAATACAGGAGGGATGAGGGAAGGTGCGACAGAGGTGTGACAGAGACAGGTGGCTGTCACAAGGGAATGTCTCTTCCCATAAATGCTGGTGCCCATCCACAGACTCCCAAAAACCTTGTCCCTAAGAAAATAAATGCCAGCTGCAAAGCACGTGGTGTGTGCTCTGCTCCTCTGCAGCAGCTTCCCCTTTGCACCCCCAGTTAATTACAGCTTTGAGGAATAGCAGCCCATAATCAAGGACGTGCAAACTCATTTCTCTTTAAATGAAACCTGGCTAACGGTTGAGTTTTACTGGAACAATTTTCAAACAAACAAGCTCTGAAACTTAAAAGGAATCTTAAACTCCATTAAATAATACAGTTCCTTCACAGGAATTTCTCCTGGGAAGGGATGTCTTCGATTCAAGTGCCATGTTATGACAAGCATGACAGACTTGATAGCGATCTGTTCCAACTCATGACATTGCTTAAATTAGGTTAGATAGAATCTGTACAGGCTTTCTAGGGAAAGCTCCTCTGGGTGAAAGCACTATTATTTTTGTTAATGGCAGTGAATTATGATTTTCTTCTCCTAGGAGTCATAAACTATGTTGCTACACAGTACTACATCATGTAATGTATGTAATACATGATTCCTTAGTAGGGGAGGAAACTGTTACATTTGCATACATTAGAGCCAGAGTTGTAATCAGAATGTGTTTTCCCGCTTCCTTCATTGAATATTTATGGATTTCTTTCCCACTTCCCCCTCTGCTGCACATGTCTCTCCTTGACCTGGTGTCTTGCTCTGTCTCATTCAGGCTGTGGAAGGGCTCACGCTCGTGGCACGCTCCTGTTGCTCAGCAAACACCGAGTGCCTGGCTGGCTTTCAGACTGCTCTCTGAGCCTCACTTGCTCCCGTGCACATGCAGCCACAGCCTCAGCCATGTGGAAAGACAGATGGAGGCAGAAAGCAGCTCCACTCCATCGCTGTGGGCTCGGGAGCACATCAGGCCAGGCAGCTGCTGCTGATACCAAGGACGCTCGCAGGTAAATAAGGGGATTTTAAGGTTGTAGCAACACCTGAGCAAGCTGGAAAACACCATAGCCAGCAGATTGCAGGGTAGAAAGGCACACGGTGATGCCTTCAGTGCTGTGCCTCTGTTTTCAGTACATTCCATACAGTTGTTTCCAAGGGCTCAGATCTCTAAAGGTGTTCTTGGGCTCCTGAGTCACTGAGGCTTTACTTAGAAATCCTATTTAGCAGCCCACCAAGCAAACCCATGCTTGTATTCTTCCACACCTTTGATAGTTCACATCTCAGATTTAAAAAGAGTCATTCAAGTGCAAACACAGATGATAGATTTAAAGGCTTTGTTCCAAGCTCACATGAACATTCCTGTTTTACCTGCATCAATACAATGCAAGACAGAAGACTGACACCCGTTTGTAATTTGCAGAGGGGCTGGAGGACATCTGAGCAACCGGGACAAAGGGAAGCAGCAAGTGCACTGTTTTTGATGCCACGCATGAGCACAGAAACAAAGCAGCAAAGCTGGAAGACTATGGGAAAGATCAAGAAGCAGAAGAAATTTAAATTGCTTTTGAATGCTGTAAAGCAACAAGAAGTACATAAAGTTCGAAGAAAAACGCTTGGAACTCAAGTACACAAACCCACACTTGGTCCATTTTGCTAAATACGTGTCTGCAGCTCGTGTAACAGCACATCCCCAGTCTCCCCTCCAGATAACATTTGTGCGAGTGCCTGAGGTTAGGGACAAATGAGAGGATGGGTGAGATCCCCCACTTGCTCCTGAGGCCCTGCTGGAGCACTCAGACCCTGACAAAGGTGACTGACCAGGGACGTGCTCCCAAGCACATTGGTGCTGATCAAAACAGAGCAGACCTTCTCCATGTCCATCATGCTGGCGAGGCTCAGCCGGGTTAAGAGGAGGTTTCACATCCATGTGTCAAAAGCCCACAGTAATAACAGGCTGCACTTTCAGAACTGAGTTATTGCCCGTGCAGGGAGGCTAGAGAGAAACCAAGAGCATTCCTTACCGACTCAAACCAATTTAAGCTCGGGTTGCCAGAGTGACACGTTGTTATTTCTTAGCTGAGAGATCATTCAAGGCAAACCTGAAGCCTGCAGGCAGCCTGTGGGCACACAGCACACAGCAAGGGGCAGGGGCTCGTGTGTGAGCTGGGAGCGCTGCGGGTTACAGGCCACTGCCACCAAAAGGACACACAAAGATCTCGGTGCTGCCACAGAGGAACATCCCCTGTCTCAGAGCAGATTTATGGCTGGGCTGCCAGGGAAGAGCTGCCTTTAATGAAAAGGAGCAGAGAGGGTGGTTACGGTGTGAGATCCCCGAGTGTGTGCAGAGGAGGAGGCAGTACATGGCACTCCAAGGGTTTTAATACATGACCAAAAATGTACTTACAGCTAAAAGATGTCTAGGTGCCTCAAAATGCAGAGAAACCAGATCCCTGAGGAAGAAAGCTTTTCCTGGGAAGGGCTTCACAGAATTTCCAAGTCCTCCCAGTCAGGGGAAATGCAATGACAAGAGCGTGGCACTTCTCTGCTTCTTAAAGATGCAGAAATAGCTCTGCAGAACTGGTCTTTGTGCTGAAGAACAGTTGCAAAACTAAAAGAGGAAAATAAATTTTAAATAGGATGTTGCAATTCCTGTGCCGTTGGGACAGGCACAAAGCAAAGGTGTCAGGTGGTTTTACTTCCTACATTTAAATTTGTGACAAGTTCATGGTAAAAAAAAATATATGAAAAGCATCTTGAAATAGCTTTGGCCTCTCTCTTCACACATGGGACACTAGTCACAATTATCTAAAAATTATGTTACAGTCATTTGCCATCCTGGGAAGGACAGACACTGTCACTCTGCTGCTGCACTCATCCTGGAAAATCATTCATATAGTGCAAACAAGGAAGGAACATGCTTTAAAACACTGTCCCAACTCAGTCCCTAAAGTTGGAGGAATCACATACCACTGAACAGACATGAGTCCTGAGTTCCCACCCAGTTCAGGGCAGATGCCCCCATAATCCCAGTGTATGGAAAGGTTTGCTCTTGTATTGGATCATGGTTTTTCAGCTGTTAACCAGCAGACTGCAGTGCTGTTAATCTAAGATCTTTATGAGAACAACATTATTTTCAAAGAGAACTCAATATTTATGGCTGATAAGTGTTATTTGATCATTTTTGTGGAATTAAATTTAAGCTCATACTGCATGCTCTCCAAACTACTCTATAAAATTACACTTAAAGCAAAAATTTTATAAATCATAGACAAATTGATACATTCCTTACCCCTTAAAAGTACTGCATGGGTATTATTTAACCATGATATATGCAAACAAAACGCAAATTAAATAGCAGTGGGTGTGGTATATATGTAAATTTCAAATCCTCCCCAGTCCCAATTTCCCCTTCATGAACTGCCTACAGCCATAACTCAGAATTTATGAGCCTCTCAGCTTCTAATGCAATCTCTGTCATGGGAATGAGGCAAAAAGAATGGAAAATGATACAAAGCCAACCTGCTGCCTTAGGCCTGTTCCTATCCAGGGGTTTGGTCACCCAAGGAAGTGCTGGCTTGAAGATGGCCAAGCAAGGTGAGGCACAGGAAGGTGTGAAAACCTTGTGAAAACAAGGGACTCATGAAAAACCCCATGTGCTGTGGGCACCTGAAGCTTTCTGTGTTGCCCAGCAGAGAGTGAGACCTTGAGGGCTGGAATTCACACATGGAACACACCTTGACCAAACAGCTGCTCCTTGCAGCAGCTCAGGGGAACAAGTGACCAAGAGGAAGCCCTGCAGCTTCTGTGCCCCTCGTAGCCACTGCTCCAGCCTGCAGCCCTCTCATTTCCATCAGCTAGATCTCACTTTCCCACAGCACAAATTGCTTTCGTCAGCATCTCCCCACGGTTTCAATGCAATCTGTCTCCTTGTTTTCCAGCAATAATGTGAAATGACAAATTCCATGAAGAACTCTATCACACCTCTACCTAGAGGGGATATTTTTTATGTTGCTGAGGCCTAAGTGCCTGGATTTAATTTTTTTAAAAACAGAGCCCAGGTGTTTGGACAGAAAATGTTCCCTGTTTCCAACCAAATTAATATTTTGGAGAGTCTTCACTCCTAAGGTGAGAAGTGGCAGTAGAAACAACCTGTGCTTGGGGCACATAGGTCAGTATTTTCTGGAGGAAACATGAAAGTCATCTTTTTGGCTGACCTACCTGCCACTGACACAAGACATCATCACACTCATCCAGCACTGAAGGAGAAATGCCAACAGCTTGAGCTGAGCCCTGTACCTCAAGCCCAGCCCTCCAACCCTGGTCCCAGAGGGAAATTTTCCATATGTTAGACTGACAAAGCATTACAAGCGTTCCCCTCCATCTCTCCTAATACTTGAAGGACTCCCCACCTTTGATTCCCTTTAAAATTTTCTTTTCAAGCATTTATTTGAGCCTTCTCTCAAAGGCTGTGGGGACTTCCACCCTGTGACAGCCTCACTGCGTTTTTCTCCAGAGCCTTCCAGCAGCTTTGTTTCCCTCCAGGGCCCTCACCAGGGAATCAAGGCAGCACATTTAGTTTCAAGAGACTGGATAACAGAGACTCTGTCTGCCAAACCTGGCAGACTCAGACTGAACAGAGCTTTCCTCCACAGTTTCAAAAGCAATAGGATAAAACAGCCCCAGAGTCTCTCCTTCACTTTCCTCCTTTCTAACTCACACACTATGAAAGGAAGTTGGTTATTTTTCACTCCTTTATTGGACTGATTGCATTTGTCATCAAGACTTTTCCCTGAGCACAAACCTAAAAAGGACAGAAATGAAGGTTTTCCTTATCCCACTGATTGAGGACTTGGAGAGGGAACAGAGTAAACACCCAAGAAAGGTCTGAAAGTCTGTCCAGTTAAATTCCAGGACTCCCAGCTGTAGCTCACCACTCACAGCCCCGGCCACTGGGTGGATTTGCTGAATGTTACTACATTTTCTGCTTTTATTAGACCTTCACAGGCCACACAGCCTTCACAGTCACAGCCATGTAGAAAGGAAACTTAACATATAGAGTAGAGACAGGGCTCAAAGAACAGAGGATTAAATAATTAATTTTGGTTCTGAGAAAGCAGCTTAAAGAGGCACAAATGAGAGCCTACTTTTTAGTTCAAACTCAGTGAAGGCAAACTTTATTTTCCTGGAGACTGGGAAAGTTGCCTTTTCCCCTGTGAACACCTTTTGGAGATAACACAGTTTCTCTGAGTCCAGAGTAGCCGGAAAATTTCTGCATGAGAAAAAGGTATTTGAAGAGGAAATCAAGGAAAAATGCAGCTTTGAGCACAACGTGCTTGAAGCCCCATCCACTGCAAATGGAACACCCTAATTTGTGACTGCAGACCTGGGAGTAACACGATGATCAAAGGCAGTGTCTGATAGCGCAGTACTTGTGACTTGTTCCTGTCTGTTCTGTTCCCACCTAATTATCCCTTCCTGAAGTGAATGGAAAATGGTTTAATCTGTTTTTACAAAGCTCATTCCATCAAATTAGTCAGTGAGGTACATGGTGCAGTTACTGCTGGTAAAACCTACACCTAGGAACAGCTGAGGACAGGAAAACTATCTCTCAGTGTCTTAGTTTTTCTATTTGGCAAATTTAACCAGCTCCTACAAGGGGAGGTAGGAGAAAAATGTGCGGGAAAAGGCTCAGCAGACACCACCTTGCTCTGGCACACAGGTGCCAGGATGGTGGTGCACATTTAACACACTGACTCCTTTATCCCTACTGAGAGAAAGAAACAAACCAAACCCCCACAGCACCTTTTCCTCTCCCCAGTCCTCTCCCTGCCCACAGGAGCACAGGATTTCAGCACTGATGGCTGCAGACCACCAAAGCTGCTGTCCTCAGCCCTTCCAACACTCCATAAGGAATGCTCACTCATTCCAGGGATTACACAGCTGTGGTGAAAATCACACAGCTTCTCAAGGATGGAGAGAGCAAGCAGTATTTGGATTAGCAGGGTTATCCATTATTTAGGAGTGTCTTAGCCTATCCTTCTCCTTGGAAGGAACAGCTCCTACCCAAGGCATGGTCTCGTTGGAGCATGAGCAGTTCCACGCTTTGGGAGCTCTCATTAGCAGTCAGCACTTACTTTATCAGCTGCTGTTAGGCTGCACCTGTGCTTTGGTCTCCTGAGTCTGTCAAAGTAATAAACCACTTGACATCTCCTCAGTCTGCTGTACACTTTATGGTTTTATGGCTTATTCCTCTAAACCATCACTGTGTATGTGCACTTGGGGTGGGCTGACCTTGAGAGGCAAGAGCTACTGTTAGATAACTACACCCATAAATCCAGCTCAGCCTCGTGCCCTGCTGACCCCTCCCCACACTGAGCCTCACCCAGGGCTGACTGAAACTCCCGGGAAATCTCTGGCACTAGACACATTGCCCTTTATCCTATCTTCATGCTTCTCTGACCAAGTAAGCTGTAGTGTTACTAAGCTTTCCATATAAAAACAATCCTTCCTTATTTGGAAATAAATTTAAAGCAGTGAATTAGATAATTATGGAAGACAGACCCACAAGGGGACAGAAAAGGTTACCAGCCTGTTCCCCCAATCCCAACAGAGAACCATATCTACTTAAACTATTCATGAAAGATCTTCTCTAAGCTTGTCTGAGAGTATCCAGGGGTGCTGCATTTGTATTTAGGCACAATTTTTAAATTATTCACCTGGTTTAGTCCTTGTACAGGTTTTCATATCAATTCTAGGTCCGTGGAGTGCATCAAATCAAAGATCATTATTTTTGGGGGGGTGTCAAGGGGTGGTGTTTGCTTTAAACTGGTGTGTAAAATACACAAGACACTGTCAAAACAAGTGGGAGTCTCTTTGTCTGCACTTTTCAGTCTGAAAAGATTCCAAACTATAGAGTGCAAAACACATGAAGTTGGAAAGCAACCTATAGGGAGAAATAATGCATAAAACAATTTGATGCCTTTCCAATCTGACAAAACAAAGAAACATTCTGAGCAGCAGTTCTAAGGGATAAAAATCATCCAGCTTTTCATTATATGTGTTAATTTATGCTTTACATATTTTAAGAAACATTGAGTTTTTAACTTGAAAACCTGCTATTGCATCTCACTGTGAGTGACACTTAGGCAATACACAGAGAGGCTCCGTAGATCTAAGCACTGAGGATGATGCATTTGTAGTTACTACCAACACTTGCTAATTTAGCAAGGGATGGGGCTTTGCTGAATAATTGCTTTTCCTAACCACAGATGGCCATCTCCTTCCACCCACAGCTCTGGCCTTGGTGACATCCGTGGGAGGAAGGCCTTTGAGCATTTGACTCTGTCACCTTACAACTCTTCCAACGCTTTGAGGTATCATTTAGTTTGTTAAACCAGTTGCACCCAGCTGAGGAACAAATGCAAATTTCCTTGCACAGAGTCCAGTAGAGCAGAGAGAAGCCAGTCCCACCAGGGCTCAGGGAGTAGAAACCACCAGGGTGAAGTTGCTGCAGTAGCAGTGCCCTAAGCCTCCTCAAATTGCATAAAATATTTCTTCCAACTCCACCATCTGTTGAATCAGTTCTGAAGACAGTTGCTCATTCTGCAACACCATTAAACAGAACAGAAAGGAGGAAGGACTCTGAGGTGACTGCAAGATCAGATGCCAATAAAACAAGTCAGACTAGGCAGGATTTCAATTTGGCTGCTGTATTTAGTCATGACTGCATCACTGAGATGTGACTCAATGATGTTTTAGACTCTTGAAAAGACACCTCTCTCACCTTTGCTCCTTCTCATCCAAAAGTCTAGGATACATTCCCCACTCTAGGATGTATTTTGGTACACACCAGACAAATGAAGAGGAGGGGTTAGCTGTTCCTCAGTTTCAGACGTGGAAAGCATTCCTGCGTTGAATAATCAGAATTAAAAATAAATACACGAAAAAAACCCATACAGCAAGAAAATAAGATGATCAGCAGCATGTTCTCCTCCAAAAAGAAAGACTTCTGACTCTCTCAATGAAATTATAGATCAGCTGCCTACCACCACATGGGAACTTTATATGAAGACATTCAGCTATCATGTTATCTAAATTTTCTTATGAGGTGAACATATTTTGCATCATATTCTCAATACTAAATCTGAAATCTTGTATTCCGGAAGCACTAGGAATGTCACACTCTGTTGGCATTATTACTAACTAATGAGAGCAGAGATCAGAGGTTAAACCACACACCAGCATGGCTGAGAACAACTGAAACTGCCTTGCCTTCCAAAGAAGCCTCAACTTGTTCTAAGTGAGCAAACCAGTCACAAAAAACCCCATTATATATTATCTTCTACTGTTTAGATGCCCTCACTCTGCCTATTCCCTTTATCCCTACCAAGAAGGTCACTCCATGAATCCAGCAAAACAAAAAGCTGTGGAGAACTGTCAGCTTATTAATCAAGTACATATGGCTCTCCTTGGAGAAGAAACTTTCACTTACAACCAAACTGATGTCTTTGTTTCTCTGCTTCTGCTAAGTTCATGTTTTTTTCAAAAAAAGCCAGGATATAAATAGTCAAAAAATCAAGCCTTCAAAGTCCTTTTTTCAATGATAAATTATTTCTTCGACCTTTTCAAAAGCTGATCCTTGACCTTGAAGATTCTGACTCGTGTTCTCCTCTTGACACCTCCCTGCTCCCTGCCAGTTGTCTCACTCTGGTCAACATCCTGCACAGAACAGGGATGTAGCTCCTGAAACAGCACAGAGAGCTCTGCTGACACCCAGTTCTTGTGGCCACCACCTCCCTTCTACTCCTAGATCAGTCTGCAGTCTTTGATACAAGAATAATAAGTACCAGAAGTGGACAGTTCAACCCCACCATAGCTGCTGTCACTGGTGTCCAGCAAACCTAAGAGTGGAGGCAGGTTCTGTTCTCCCACCCTTGAACAGCCCACAGACATCCACATAACCCTTCTTCCCGTCTTTAATTAGGAAAGATGATTGGGAGAGATGGAGAAGGTGCTGCAGGCTTGGTTACCAACAGGCTGTGGATGACAGGGTCCTCATTCTCCACGGATACCACCACTGACACTCACAGCACGCCAGAACACCTCCAGGAACACAGCTCTTGGAGAGGAGCAGATGGCTTGAACTGCATCCAAGAAGGCTGAAGTGAATGAATCCAAGCACAGCCAAAATGCAGGATGAGGGGAAGGATTTCTTTAAACAGCTTGCGGAAACATCATCTCCCCCCCTGTGGAAAAGCACTCTGCTCACATTTGTCAGAGCTGTGCCTTGGGTCTGACACCTTGCAAAGTCTGGCTGCTTAGGTGGCATCAGTAATCCATGAATTTGTCACCTCTGGGCTGGATTATAATAACTCAATGTGTTTTGAAACTCAGTGTGGAAACTGTACACCAGCTCCAGCTGGTTGGGAATGGGGAACAACTGCTTATTCCAGGGCTTGTGTTGCCAAGGGCATATCTGGTTTGTGCTCAAGTCTTTCCCATGGCTCCCAGCCAGTATCTGATGCCAGCTTAAGGCCCCGGTCCTATTTTTCAAAGCAATTAGTGTCTCAAGTTCCAACCACATCAAAGTCTGAATTCTCATCCATGAACCCCCATGGCATCTGTGAGCCTTTGAGAGGTCTTAAAGCTCAGAACAAAGCATCTAGGGAAGCTGTGAAGAAAATAAGGTGGGTTTTATCAATAGCTGTGGAATATTTTTCTAGTGGATATCAGGCAAGTCCAGACTCTGGTACACTTCAGGCATATTTCTTTGAGGTGGATTTACTTCTGACTTAAAAGCACAACTCAGACAACTGTTTCATGCCAAAACTCTTCCCAAAGCCCTAATCATATCAAATGTCACAAGTTTCTACTCCCATTTGGAAGAACTGGAAGAGGCCCTACAAAGTCCATTGGACTCTTAATGCTGCCACTGACCTTGCCCACAACGTACAGCTGCTCCAGCAGTTTAAACCCTTAAAGAAAGTACATAAAGCAAGAGCAGGGAGAATGTGCTGAATGCTACAATCCATCCTTGACATTTTTTTGGATGACAGACCATACCAGAGAGGAAGTTAGAAATTATTTTAATTGGGTATACACCTACCTTCTCACACCTGGCAGTTTTGCAGCTTCATTAGATGAATTCTTTTGTTCATTCTTCTTATGAATCACAAGTAGATTTGGGAGGTTTGTTATTTACTCCTCCAGGTTAAGCACCTTGACACGAATCCAGGGTGATGTTATGCTACCTAGCACGCCAGCCTGCAGGAAGACTGACTTGTCTCCAGTATCACCTAGTGGAATTACCAGGTTTATTTCCTTTGAAAGCTTGGTTTTCCAGTTCCCCATAATTTTAAGAATTACAAAGGGACATTCTTTTGCAGATGGACAGGATCTTATAAACAGTATGTATGTTAAGCAGACTTTAAAATGCAGTTTCTTTAGGAACTGTATTCTTTCCACACAGCTGTTTTCACTCAATAATTCTCCTGCTGTTTTTCCCCCCTTCCAAGTTTCCCCCCTTCCAAGTGCATCCCTCTCCTCTTGAACTTTCTCAGCATCAAGTCCTGCTAGTGGTAGATGTGATTATCTTGCTGTTCCCACCAACGCCCATGACATCTCTCATTAAAAAACAAACCCAGGGTAGCACAGGCAACCCCTCACATTCATCATGTCCTGCCCTTACTCAGACAAGATTAAAAACCTTTCAGTAATTAAAGATGGAAGGGTGTCATTGAGAGGTACAGGGCAGCTGGGGAAGGTGAGTTATCCAAGCGACACATCCATGAGTCTCTTGTCTCTTCTGACCCCTTGTTCCGAAGGCTACTGTTTGTAAATCAAGATTAATGAGAAGAACAGCACTTAAGTGCACCTGATCATAAATCTGGGAGAGTTAGTACATTCTCTGACAAGATTAATATATTTTATATCTGACACTGTCTGTGAAATGCTCTGTTCAATTTATTACCATCTCAGACCTGAAAGTGGAGCACGGATTTCCTTGCAGTGCAAATTTCACTTTTTGCAGAGTGTTTCATTTGCAACTCTATATCCATTTTCATTCCTCTTGAGGTTATTTTGATTATGAAATAAACTTCTAATATAATTCCAGTATAATTACACATAAACCAACAGGTTGGGAAAAAGCCACAGAAGACTGTTGTTGGTTAGATCATTAAAACAATTTGGGAATTTTTTGAGGAAACATCAGAAAATGCCATTTCACCTAATTCAAAACGTTGCAAATGAAGGATTGTTCAAAAATTTGTCAGTTGGGGAAAAAAAACCTGTAACCTGAACTACTTTTTAATATACTCTTTTACTTGAAACAGACTGAATTTCATATAGACCTGCTTTCTTCCTTTGAAATTTATAATGATCAGCAAATACTTCATTTACATTTTAAAAAGTCTGAACTCGAACTGCAGTAATTGAAATTTACTGAAACAGGTTTTTTCAACTAAGCCAGTTCCTTCCTTTAAATTCCCTCAGCTGATGAATAAGAATGGTTGAGATTTTGGGTTTCTGTCCTAATTTGAGACAAAAGCATTTTTCAAGTCTTGAATTTCTCAGCGATTGGGAAATCAATTTGCACAGTGCCATAACAGCCACAAGAACTCTACAACAAATTTCAGCAAATATTCAGATGTCCAGAAGTTCTTGAGCATGGTCAGTGAACGTGCTGATGAACAGTTCCTCAAGTTGTCTCCTTGGTGGGCTGAACACACCAGCATCACACATTGCAGACAAAATTATTTCGTGTAAGGCTACACCAGTGATAATGACAGCGTGATAACGACACATAACAAAGGTAATGCCACCCAACTCATCCCATGTAGCTGAAATATAATGGAGCAAGGAGAAATGGGATTCAGTCCAACTGAAGGAACTCCTCACTGGTTGTTTTCTCCCCATTTGTTTCTCCTGGAGCTGCCCTGTGGTCCCAGTGAGTGACCCCCAGGCACAATGGGCTGGTGGCATATCTCCTCCCATGGCTATGCCCTCCTCCCAGGGCTGTACTCATGCAGTCATGTGTGCCAGAAAAATACCTCCTCCTGTCCCCTTCTGAATCAAAACCAGAGCTAGAGAGTAACCAGAGGCCCCAGTTTCATTCCTCTGGAGAGCAACAAATGGACACAAACCATCCATCTTTAAGATGCTCCTCCAATTCATGCCATAGCTCCCGTGGCCTCCAGGCTGACATATGCCACTGGAAGCACACACATGACAGAAGGCAGTTTCCCTCCCAAGGCTCATCCCTGTTCACAGCTCCTGTCTTTACCCTGTGTGATTCTCCTTTGCACAAATAGCCCTGCTGTCACCAGTTCCTGCCCTCTGACACCACATTCCTAAAGGCAGCACCCCACAAAAACTTCACTTCTCATTATATTCCTTGCTCTTCTGTGCCACTGTCACCTCCTCCCACCACAGCATATGTTCCTCCTCTCTTCCCCGCTGAGCAGTTTCTGGTCTCTGAAATCTGACAGTTGAAGAGACCTCCCCCTCCTGGTCCCCGGCTCTGTCTCAGCAGAAGTCAGGGACTGCAGTTGGCACACTCTGCTCTCCTCAGGAACCTGATGAACACCTGCAAACAAGGGTAAAAGCACGTCCTCATTCCACCCTTGATCAGCTCCCTCTCCTGATGCTGTGGGGTTTTTGGTACCCAGAGGTCTCCTGTTATTTGGCTCTAAAGTCCCTCTGCAGGTCCTCTCACCTGGTTGAGGTCACTGGGTGCTTCACAACACAGAGTCTGCTCCCCATATTACTACAGACTGTCCTTTTCTAAAGCCTTTTTGTCACATTTTTCTCACCAGCACCACAGAAGAGCTTCTGCCATAGTGTGGGCTCTCAAAGAGATTCTCAAGACACAAGGTCAGAATCTCACCCATAAACAAACCAGTTACTCCTGTTCGTGCTCCAGCTCCGCAGACAGGACTAAAATAAAGCAAAGTCAAGTTCTCTAATCTTCCACAGTATAAAACACCCAGCAATCAGAGGCTTATTAGCAGATAATGATTTGCTTTCTACCCACCAGTTATTTGCAAAGATCATCCACTCTCCCTGTCTGAAGTATCATCAGGGTTTCTCCAAAAGTCTACTCCATTTATCATTAGGGGGATTTACACTGTAAACAGGACAGCTGCATTACTAAGTCTAATTATACCCTGAGAAGACAAAGCACCGTGTGCCTACACATTGCACTGGAATTAGAAGTCCAGGTAGAACAGGAGAGAGGCTTTTAATTAAACAAAGTCAGTTACCTTTCACAGAAAGCCTATGATTTAATTTAAGCACACACACAGAAAGAACAGCAGGTCAAGCACCTTCCCCATCTTGTGAACCTCAGGCCCAGTGATTGTCACACAGGACACAATCATTTCTACCCACCTGCCTCACATTTCTCTTTAGGAGTACTCCATTCTTTTCTTGGCTTTCTTTCCTTTAATTAGGAGTAAGGAAAAGGTTGTAGTGACTTCATAGCATGTCAGATTTAATCTGCATAAGACCCCACCACATGTTGGGGGGATGTGTGGCAGGAGTTTTTAATAAAGGATTACAGAATGCACCTGCTGTGGCTGAAATATTGTGAGCTTTTTCGAAGCTCTGGGAGCCTGCATTAGGTCAGCTTTGACTTTAACATTTATTACTTGTCAACCTTTGGCATGGGGACGGAGTCTAGAGCATGGCGATGACGTCAGCTGATTTAAATTGCCAAAAAAATGATCAGGTTGTTTGCACAAAACCACAGAAGTGTTTGTCTTAATGGCTGTTGCAAAGATGGGCAGGATTCCTCTGCCCCAGACAATATTGGTTTTTTTGTTCCCAAATGTCATCAGATAATGACTTTTATGCCAACAAGTTAATTGCAAAAGCAAAGCAATGAAAACATATACTGAACCGTAGTCACGTATTTTCTACATTTGCTTCCAATTTACTGTAATGAACAGAGAGTTTTGTGAAGGAAGATTGTAGATGCCATGGAAAATAAATGCTGTTTCTGAGCAAAACCATTATCCAGCCAAATGAGCTGCCAGCTCTCCCCTTTGCTTGTACCTCTTGCACTGCTCAGTGTTTCCATCCTCCACAGGGTGTAGGACATGGGGTCAGTCACTTTCTCCATGGGAAGGAGCTCAGCCCAGAGCTCCCCAGGACACACCTTTGGCCATTTGGTGCAGGTTTGGGACAGACATCCTCTCTCCAACCAGCTGAAGCAGCTCCACATTGCTCAGGCAGGTCCAGGATTACTGGGGCAGACAGAGGCAGAACCTGCACATGCTCCTATGTGTTTGAGAAACCTCCTGCTCACAAGTCCTTTCCATTTTCTGGTTTTAAGGTGATCTGAACTAAGAAAAACTCACAGTAGTCCACTCTTGGCATGTGCAGCTGCTCTGCCTGGTTCAGCAGCTCTCACAGCCCCAAACAGAGTCAGGAATGAGCAGTTACTGAGACCACTTCTCCGGGGCTGCAGAGCTGGACCAAGCACGCCCGGGAAACAACCCCCTTTGGGGTGTTAGGTGTCTCCTTTTGAATAAATCACTTGTTAGTTCACTGCTCACAGCTGCCAGGGTGCACCAGACTATTTACTGCATCCCAGCCCTCTGCGTTCTAATGGCTCAGGATAGAAGTGAGAGACATCCTGAAAATACCCGGAGCAGTGACAAGTGCTAATGGGGCTGCTCTCCTGCTTTAAAGCAATTCTATTAGCACATTATGCTGCAACTGAGGGTAATTATTTCCAAGGGAAATGGCTCACCATGACCCACGACAGGCTCTGATAATGGCGATTAAACTCACATGTGACTAATATATATAAGACATTAACTGAAGTCTGAGGATTTATTAAGATTTGCAGAGACATCTCCAGGGCCACAGAAGACAGTCTCCTTGGGTTGCAGAAACAAAACACAAAGTAAGAAAAGTTCTTGTTGGCTTGTAAAGCTGCATAAATTAATTTCAGATTTTTAGTAATACTTTCAATTATAAAGGAATACCTCTGCAAATCTAACATTTTATTTAGTAAACGCATAAAAACACATTTTACCTTCAGTTAACACTGCTTTAACCTACATGATTGAAGAACATTCAAGAACTGTTTGGACAATGCTCTCAGGTAGAAGGTGTGATTTCTGGGGCTGTCCTGTACAGGGCGAGGAGTTGGACTTTGATGATCCTTGTGGGTCTCTTCCAACTCAGGTTATTCTATGATTCTACCACTGAATATCAAGATAATTTAGAAAAATTAGAGAGAGGATAAAAAAAAAGTGTTTACATTCCACTGTTGTCTTTCTCTCCCTTCCTGCAACCTGAGGGCAGCACAGCATTGTGCATTCAATCCTTCCCTGCCACACAAATAAGCAAAATACTGATAAATGGGATTCCCCTTGTTCCTTTGTAGCACCCAACTGGCTAAGCCAGTGCTGGAGAGGGATGAAAGCCAGCAGCTGATTCCTGTGCCACTGGAAAATCTCCACCTGTCTCCCTCCTGACGCTGGCTCTCCCTTACCTGCTAGTCATGCTTTCATTTACCACCGATGCAAATCCATCCCAGCAGGGGCCATAAACGGGGCCAGCAGCAAAAGTGATAATGCAAGTTCTGCTGTGCCATTCATGCTGCAGCCTGAGGCCATACCAGCCTTGCCAGCTGCATGAAAGGAAACCCTTCCAGGGGGTTCCACAGTGGCTTCTTCTGAGCTCTACCACCACAGACAACTGAGAGGTATCAGTGAGTTAGCAGCCTCCCACACCTCTCAGGATGGCTCTGCTGTGTTGGGATGGCAGCTGGCTGCAGCTACAGAGCAGTTGGCAAACCTTTAGCCCTTTATGGGAAACCATTCTGCAGCACCTGTCTGTAAGAACCAAACGCTCTTATGAAGAGTTTCCGTGGCTGCACAATACTATAAACGTTCCTGAAGAACAAATTGTGCCGTTTTGAAAGGATAAACAAATCTCATCTCATTCTGTCCAGGCAAGAGCAGAGCAGGAGGCTTTAATGACTATCTCTCCATTGCCTTTTGAATGTGTGGTTATGCACAGTTTGGATATAAGAAGTGTAAGGAAAAGGAGAACAGAAATGAGGAAAATTTAGATCTACATCTCACGTCGAATGAGCATAGCAGCAGCTTTTACCATGCAGCCAAGTTTTCCACTGCCTGTAAAGCCTCACAGTAGCTGCACACAGTCAATATTTGATAGACAAGTTGGCAAAGCTCTTACATCTCACATTACCTGCTTGCTACACAGCAGACTGGCTTGTAGGCAGTTGGGCTGCAGGAATCCACACTAGGGAAACACCACAGTCTGGCTTCTCCCTTGGACCTGTGCCCTGGGGACAGGATGGGAACAGCCCCGGCTTCTTAGCTCTCACTGTCATCAGCAATAAAGCAGAGAGGGATAGAATTGCTTTCAGACATTGATGGAAAACCTTTGGGCTCCATCATTCATACAGGATTTCTATGGGAAAAGGTGCACACCGGGATATCCACTGCATTTAACAGCCTATCTGCATTTACTCAACCAGCTCGGCATTGCCTGTGTGTCACAGCCTGCAGCTGGATCTCAAACACAACCTCCATGGCAGGACTCTGGCTAACAGCAGCACCAAATCCAGCGTTCCTCTCAAGCTGGTGACACTCTCTCCCAGCCTTCTGCTTGGCCACTCCCTGAAATCAGCTGAGAGCTGAACCCCAAAGGCGCAGAACAGGACATTTATGAACTTGACAGATAAAAAAAAAATTAAAGGACTGACTTTGTCATTCATCAAATATTGATTTGTCCTGTATCTGAGGATACAAGGAATCACACTCCAGAACATAATGTGCAGTAGTAAAAAGCATTAAGAAAGGAAATAACTTATAATTTCACAGGCTATTTATTC
>VWZT01007725.1:1416781-1471607 GCA_013397055.1 Pachycephala philippinensis
GTAAGGGAAAAAATTATACTGTGGAAAATATTGTTGGAGAATACAGAAAACATTCCTGCCTCTTTCACTTGTCTGACAGAACATCATTCTGCACACCTATGGATCAGCAGATCAATGATCCAGGAGCATAACTCTGTTGAAATATTCCTGATGTGGTGAGCATTAATGGCTCAGAATAGCCCTATAGGGTCTCACCCATCAGTGCACCTGCAGCAATTCAGAAAACTGTAGCATCTCTGAAACTGCCATCAGCCCATTAAACCACAGGTCTACAGAATTACCTCTCTCTAAAGGAGGAGCAAAGCCTGATTTGATTTGGCAGACTCAAACAGTCTCATCAGAACTATTAACTAAAATATCTTCAAAGGTGCTTATGGGGGCTTTAGATTGCGTTGAAAACCCCACACCTTTTGCATGCCATGAATCCAGAACTCCAATGGATAAACCAAGATTCCATTCAGGAATTCATGTCTACACAACACAGAAAAACCTCCCCACATAGCCCAGTTAGCCTTCCCCACCATCAGGGTCTTTCCCCAAAGACAGGATGTCCAAAAGGGACTGGATTTGTGCCATCACTGCTCAAGGGTACAAGGGGGAAAAGACACAGCATTTAAAGCTATATCCAATTCATATTTTAAAGGTTTCTCTGCAAATATACTTACAGATATTTGGATAAAGCCTCTCTAAAATAGAAACTAAAATATTGATACATTAATCATAAATAAACATGTACCACAAATGCAGTTCTGCAAGAAGAAACCTGAAAGGTATTATAAAAAGCTCAAAAAATTTCTTCTTGCATGAATTCCAACACTCCAGATCTGTTCGTTGCTAGGCTTAATTTTCAATCATGTGAAAAAAAAAAAAAGGTTTTGCTAAAAGAATGCAAATATCCCTGCGCTTCATAAAAGAAAGTTCCTTTTTCGACATGATTACCCTAATCTAATTAAAAACTGTGCTTGTCACGTCTTGGAAAATTAACTGTCTTCACACAGGGCAAATGCTATCATTTCAAGAGGTCACAATAAATTACTTATAAACAAGAAAACAAAATTAATTCCCGATCTAAGCACCAAATTCTTTACAGACCTAATTAAAGAGCAAAAATCAGCATACTGAAGTGACTCTGAAATGCATCCCCACTTGCAGAATAGAAATCTGTGTGTTTAAGGGAACAACTCAACACATTTGGGAAAGAGATGGAAAGCACCAAATGAATAATATAAAAGATGAGAGACAGGATTTTATGCAAATGCATTATGAATATCAATACACCCCAACACTAGAACAGTGAGTGCATCATTATTGTGGAAACTGGGGGATTGGCTTTGTTGTCATTCAATGCCAAAAATCAATGCTCGGTATCCTTTTCTCTTGACACTGTTACAATTCATAAATTATTAACTGGAGTCTTTTGTAAAAAGTTCCTGTTTACAAGGTTACTCTGGAAGTTAAAATGTTTGTTTGCCCTCAGATCTCTACTGTAAAGCATCTGTGGGTAGATTTACATGATGAAGTTGATAGATTTGTATTTTGACAGTACATCTGTCATCCTCGCTTCACGTGTCAAGAGGTCAGGTGTGCACTTGGTGTTATCAGGTGGCTCATTAGTGTCCTGTGGGACGTGCTACCTTGTCTGCTTTGCTTTAAGTGACAAAAAAACGTTCTTTCTAGCCCTTGCTGCAGGAATTCACATCCCCTCTGCAATAGTTTGTGTTTTCCTACCATCAGAAGATTGGGAAGGATTCTTAGCACATGAACAGAGAGAATGTCTCTGGACACAGCACCTTGTGGGGGGAAAGCTCAGTCCTTTCACACACACCCTGATCCATCTGAGGGTGCAGAGTACCCCCATGGCTTCTTCTTTAAAAGACCTGGAATACATGTTTAGACACTCAGCACAGCCACAGTACATCTTGCACCATCTCTGTGTAAAAAAATGCACATTAATCAGAACCAACCAGCCCTGAGCTCACTGCTAACCATGGACAGGCCCTTGTGCTCTGTGTAGGTGTAGGGCGGAATCCTCAGGCTGTGAAAGCCATGGGGCTGCTGTGGAATGAAGCAGTTTTCCCATTCCTTTCCAAAGGCCCTGTAAAAGTCGTTGAAAGCAGCAGTACTTTCCTGCACTCTTCCTGCAATATTCCTCATGGATTTGCTAATGCCTCCTGCTGACTGCAGGCACATCTTCAAAAGGCAGATAGAGAACATCGTTGTGCATTCATCTGCACCCGTGTGAACTCATCAGCTCCAGGAGTTCCACAGGAATCCGAGTGACAGCAGAGTTTAGTCCTGTGAATACCAGGGCTGTTTTACAAAGCACCGATTTTAGTTTGTTGGGAGTTAGAGTAATGCATTTTACATTGATTTTACCACTGTAGTAGATTACTTTGTGAGCTACTTAATTTAAAGGGTAAGCAAACAGCTGACAATTTTGCTTTCAAATCACTTGTTCTAGTGAATTTTAAGCAATGGGCATATTTCTCAAAAAACACGGTAAAGAACAAAATTATCATGATTCTGTAAACTGGAAAATCATCCAGTACACGAGCTTGGGTGGATCTGCATAGTGCAGTACAGCAGGCAAACAGATTCTGTACCTAATTTTGTGTTGTCTTTTAGGCTACTTTTCCACTCCTGTAATGTTCATCTCTTTCTCATGGTGGCTCATGGATGGCATCCTAGATGTGCCTTTAAGGTGCATGAAAATTATTTTACAATTTATTGTGGCTCTCTAAGGTCTCAGCAATATGAAGGCCACAGGTTACCAGTCCTTGCAATGTCCTGAATAATGCTTTGTATCAATAACATGAAGTATCTTGAGGTAAAGTTGTCTTACCCATGTCCCATTGTCACTCTTCTGGCTCACTGCAGAGAGCATTTGGGGGGTTGGGTGAACTTTGCCCCTCGTAGATTTCCTTTCACGTCTGAGCCAACCATTCCCTCTACTCAGAACACCCAGCAGAAGTTTCCTGACTGGAAGGCATTTCTGTGAAAAACCTCTCTGATGACTCAAATTTTTAAAAAATAAAGAAAAAAAAAAAAGTTCATCCACCCACAACCTTGAATTGCAAAGAACACATGAATGCAAAAAGCCATGAATAGGATCCCCAAACCTTCACCTGGCGAGAACATGAAAGAGCAAAAGGGATGCTGAATTACTACAGTTTATACAATTTTTGTGTAAATTCCTGTATTAACCTTCATGGCGGTAGGGATTGTCACTAAGTGAAACACAACTCCAATGAGCAAACAAAACGTTTGTGTTCCTATTTCTCTGCTGGAATGCCTAAATACCAAGCATGTAAGTAGGGTCAGTTCTGCAAAATTTCACTTACAGAGATAAAAACTTTTTATACCCCAAAATGAAGAAGTCACTGCTAGTGCTGGATTATCCAGTGTCCCTAAAGAACCCCTCTGTGCAGATACAATGCAGGTTATGGCTGAGACAGACAACTGAGGGAGTTAAGAGAGCTTTAAAGGCTGCAACATTCACATCAGTGTGGGATACATCACTTTACCTTATATCCACATGGAAATATGGTACCTGCATTTCAGCTAAAGCCCAGCGTCACTGCTTAACCCCTTGTGATCTGACCATGCTCTTAGATACCTTCCAAAATGGAAAACTTACATTGGCTAGAAGAGATTTATAACTCTCTGAATTCAGTCCTAGAAAAGTGTACAAAGACTAAAGATAACAATCCTTTTCTTCTCTGAATGGAATGGGACAGAAGAGTGAAAACAGAACTGATTTTCCATTTAAGTCTCCCTCATGTCTGCACCTTTTACAAGTCATTACATCTCAAAGGACCAGAAATATATATTCATTTCCAGGACCCATCTTGAGCTGCTAAAATGCACCAGTGGCTTTTCACAGGCTTGAGCCTCCACACTCAGAGCAGCCTGTAGTGATTTCTCTGGCAGCATTTCACTGACTATCATTTTGTAAAGTGATTGTAATAACAATATGCTACCAAAATAACATGTTACCAAAACTGTTCTTCTTTTGAGTGCATGTAATTTCTATGTATTAATGGGAATGTCACACACACCCAGAGCAGGGCAGAATGGCCCCTGAGGTGTTCTTACCCAATATTAATTTCTCCTGGTGGGTGACTTTGTCCTCATAACATTAATAAAGCTGTGGTACTTTATAAAATGCAAAAGGTCTCTTGAAGGTTGGTACAGGCTGTTATTCTAACCCACTGCATTTGTGAAATTTCATCCAAATTAGAAAAATCTGGTAGCTGAGACATATTCATACAAGGTTCTAGACTCTAAAGTACAAGCTGTTAACTCTGCCCAGGCACTTTTTTGTTTGTCTTTTTAAGAAATTTTAACAGCAAAAGACACAAAGGAAATTATTTGGAGATATGCTGCTTATTCATCAAGGCAAAGTCATCATTTGGAAAAAAAGCTCCAAGTTTTGTCATTGTTTAGTTAATCCTGCCCTTGAAAATGGGATTCTGGTTTCTCAACTAAGCACTAAGGTTACTGAAGTGAAAAATAGTACATACTTCATATTTTCAGGTGTAGGATTCTCATCTCCAGGCAGTGAGAATCCCTGCAGCCTTAACCTTCCAAAAACCACCCTCCTGAACATAACCAATATATTTCAAATTGCAAGGTGAGCAGATCCATTCAGAGTTTGTCCAGAATTATTACCCCAATGCATTGCTGAGAGACACTGTGCTGCAAAAAGCAGTCCTTTAAATGACATTACTACAGTTTAGAGGTACTAATTTATCCCAAATGTTTGTTACAGGATCATCTCTATCTCGATAGATATAGAAGCATCTATTGTTATGACAGAAGTCTTAACTGTTCTTTACCTCAGGGTCTTTTCAGTCTGCAAGCAAATTGTGAGTCTTCAAAGCCATTTTCTATTGTTGTAGGTTTGTTATAAACTAACCCTTGAGAAAATTTACAGCAAGTGTAAAAAATTTTTCCACTCTCTTCAGATCCAGATTTGAACAAAAATCCTTGAAGATAACAGACTTAGAGGTAAATTGAAAATAGAAAAAAATCTATCATGAATTTAACAGAGTTGTAGGATGCAAGGAAACCTTGAAAGGAGTTATATTATGATAATTTAATTTCTAGATAAATAAAATACCATATATCTAGTTCAATCTATATATCCAAGCATTTATTTTGATACCACAGATATTTCCTCATCTAACTGGAGAAGACGAGGATGATGGTAAGGAAATGGCTGAGGAGTGAACAGCAGCACTTCCTGCTCAAAGTGGGACACGATGGAGCTCCTCACCATCAGCCCTGGTAGTGTTCAACGCTCCAGAAAAGCAGCAATGGCAGATGTCAAATAAAGCACATAGTTCTGGCAATCTGTGTTCAAAAAATATTCACCAAAACTGCAAGGGATGCAAAGGGGGCTGCAAAGACAGGCAGAGGGGAGAAAAAAGGACATGAAGAAGCCACAGTTATTTTATGCCTACTGAAATACCTGGATGAAAGGAAAGGCATCAGGGTCATCCTGATGAGGGAAAAAAAGAGCACAGTTAAGGAATAAGGCATAGGTATAATCAGGATATGAATCAGTTCAGCTTGGATATTAATATGTCATCAGAGGGGTGAGTGTCTGCAATAATCTTTGTTTGAAATTGCATGGAAAGACATTGCCACTTTTAGAGCAAGGGGATTATTCTCTGAACCATGATAGGACGGTGTCTGTCCAAACAAAACCCTGGGCATGATGACCCACAGGATTTAGCCCCACAGAAGCTCAACAGTGGGATGCAAACTGAGGTTGCTAAGAGATGGTAAGGAGTGCTGCTTACAAAAACTGCTCTTCTAGAACCAGTAGTTAAACATAAACCACTCCAGAGAGAACACATCGAGGATCTGAGGCACTGATCTCTTCCACTAACAGAGCTGCTGGCAAAGACTTTAATTCTGCTGTCTCTCAGCAGAAGGGCAGTGCTGGTGTCAGATGCCAGAAAACAGCATTGGAAGCAGCAGCAATCCTCCAAAAAAAGAGAGAGGCACACATCACAGCATTTGTGCAATGAGCCAGAAAACACTGTAAATCGACCCAAGATCCTCTGGAACAAAGCTTCTTTAGGAATACAAAATCTCTGTCATGGGCTGGGGTTCTAGGAAGGCAAGTCATTCATTTGGGCCTTATTTCATAATCCCATGCTCCCAAATTTACGTTGTAGTTTTCCCCCTTCCTCAGTGACAGCAAAAGCTCTTTCCAGGAGGCTATTTCAGGGCATGTGACATGCTGTACCCCTTTGGGGTAGGACTGAATTAGACACAAGCTTTGGTTTTGTTCTCAATTCTACCACAAATCCAGTGTATGATCACTGGAAAGTAACTTGTTTTCTTTGTATTTAGCGTCAAAAAAGGACAACTTTTCTCTAAAACTCTTTTTTTTCCCACCTAGGACATCTCGGCAGTGGTTTTAACTAAGCCTCACCGTAGAGCGCTTACCAAAATAAATAAATAAATTCCAGTTATGGGTCAACACTGTACAGATAGCAAATGAAAATGATCTTCCCTGATGATACCATGAATATATATGCAGAGAAACAATAGAAATAGTAAAGGTAGTTTTAAAATTTAATCAGAAAATCAAAACAATGGAAAAATATTGGGAATGTAGAGCTCATTAGGGCAAGCAGAGTCTATTAACTGTTCAGCTGTCCAAGAACAGAGCAGAAAATCTCTTGTTTGCTTATCACTGAGTACAATGACCACTATGATCCCAGCTGTAAACAAACACATAATTGAAAGTGACCTAAACCAAGGAAATCAAAACCAACAAACACAGGGCCACATCTTTCCACCACTGACTCTGGTGGAATTAACTGGCTGAATGCTCCCACTCACTCCAGCAAATCAGAAGTTAATAATTATGACCCTGAACAGCTTCCCACTGCTGATGGGATCTTTCCCATCCACTAGAAAGCTTATGCACAATGACCTACACTAGTACAAGACATCTTTTTTTTTTTTCCCCACCTTTCTGTCTATATAAAAATTAGATGTGCATTGTTACCCCAATATTTACATAAAGCATAACAATGACTTCAGTCTCTGGGTCGCCAGCAGTTCATCTGCACCACTGCACTTCAGTCTGCTGCAATGTCAGGGGGAACAGACTGGCTACAGCTTCACCTCTACCCACTATTCTATTTATGAAGACTGATGACAAAAAGCTCTAACAGGCAAATAAGAAAAACAGCATGAAATGCATCTACAATAATAGGGAACAATTATGTGTCTCAAAATGTAACCACTTGGAAATTCAGTCTGTCAAGCAACTGGACATTTAATTATTATAATCATTCTAAACAAGAATTAATTGAAACTGAAGATTCACTTTTATCTAGAATTTTGTTTATGAATTTTAAGTATGTTACCTATTAGGATATAACCAAAGCTATGAAAATCCAAACAAATTACTCCCCTTCCAGTAAGCCTTCCTTATGCAGTACAAGCCTGCTCTCCTTTTTTTTGAGGCATCTCAATGAATATTTCTAGCTAATGGCTAAATTCTTTTCCATATCTAGATTCAAAGAGGCAAGGAATATGTATACTTTGCTATTCCCCTAGAGAATGGATTTATTTTAGGACAAGAAAAACTATGCCTGCTTTCAAATTTTATCTCTTCCTCGTGCTTTCCTGCCATCACTTATGAATGTAAAAGTTAAACTACCTAGAACTATCTAACGAAATAAATCTAATTGCACAGCTATAACCAAAATATGCCCTACAATAATTGCTACTGATTCTATAAGTTCCAGCTTTTCACCTTCATACCAGCTTGATAGGTACTAAATCACATTTGAAAATACACTAAGACACAATTTACTAACACAGTCCTGCCAATTCACTGGGATCAGCTTTGTATTTTTATGTTGTACTGTATACAAGGAACACCTCAGACAAATCCATAGACTCATTTAGGTTGAAAAGACCTTTGAGATCATCTGTACCAGTTCTAACATCAGCATTTTCTTTCTATGATCCCCTAAGTTACATTCATGACCTAAACTCGTTTAAAACAATTTTACATATCTTTGTGTCATTAAGAAAGTCTTATCCTTGGTGCACCACAAGAAGCTCAGGTGCGTGCTTCCACAAACTTCAGCCAGGTCTCAGATCCTTGGGAATCCAAGGTGCATTTCAGGTAGAACCAAATCTCCTTTTTTTTCCTTGTGAAATCATAATGTACCACTGAATAGCAAAATCCAGGTTCAGGAACTGCAGCCACAGTTGAAAGGAGAAGCGTTGTCCTTTTTCCCAACTCATTTTGCAAGTTCAAAGGATTAAGTCAATAACATCGTGACAAAAAAGGGTCTCTGTGTAACAGCCAAGGAACAGTTCCACATGCCATGGTTCTGGGAGCCACCCACAGGTTTAGCCTTTGCTACCGTGTTACCTGTAAGAGAAGAGGAAAGGGTTACTTTCACAGAACTGACCACAAAAAGAATGGTATCAGGTGCATTGCTACTGCAAAGGAACTGTGCACACAAACAGACAATGAATGAACTTGCCCCACCCACACCTTTATACCACACAGAGAAGCAGAATCTCTATAGAAATGCTATTTACACTGTTGTTTGATAGCATGGGGGGGGATTCGCAGATAAAGAAATGGCAGTTCACCATTAAATTTTCCACCAACATCTCCTGGAAATCTCCTATTTTATTTTGTTTCATGTCATTTCCAACACCAATGCCTCCAGCACAAGTGTAGGATTTACATCCCAAAGGACCATTCATGCAAAGTGCTGCCCATTCCCAGGGGTCCATCTTATGGGAGGGAATCAAGGACCAGACAGCACATGGGCGAATAAATTGTTCTTGCAGCAGAAATCTCCCACAGGCAGCACAGCTCCCACAGGATCCCGGAGGGGCTGCAGGGATGTGCTCAAGCCTTAATGCACACACAGGGCACAAAGCCAGCAGCTTTGGCTGCACTGTGAGGAGGGTCCTGTTGGATTTCCTGTCCTGGAAATGGATGAGAACAGGCAGCCTGCAAGGAGGAAAGCTTTGTCAGCTCTGCTCTGCGGTGTCTAGATGTGTCACAAAACTAAACAGACACTCAGCATAGAGAAGTTTTTATTTCTTTCCCTGAGGGAACTGATGGAAGATGCAAACTCCTCAGCTTTGCACATTTTAACTGTCCCACTCAGCCACTAACTATTCATCTAAATACTGAGTAGCATCAGCAGTCTCCTGTGCTTCAGATATTTTAGTTACACTATTTTCACTTATTTTCATGGAATGAAAAGATAGAGGACTTAAAGTTGATTAAAATGGCATTTCCTCTTTCAGTGTATAATTAACCTGTGGAAGCCACTGTCCCTTGTAGCACTGATCCCAGGGTCTTAAAAAGCTTTAAAAATTGATTACAAATTTAAATGGTAATGAGATCATCTCTGATGCATAGCACAGAAAAAAATTAGTATGGAATGGATCTCAACTTTTGTGTTTTAGACATAAGGCAACTATTAAATTGGAAAAAATTCATGGTTGTGTACACTTTCTGTAATTGTCCCAAAGGGTTTAGCTGTGTCTGATTTGAGCATCCTAGTGCTGAGACTCACAGGTGGCTGAACAGTTTGGGCTACTGGTCTGACAGTTCAAATAATCCTCTTTGTGTAAGATTTTAATAATACACTTAGGAAATATTTTGTTTATTGATCTGAGACAAATTTTTGGTTCATTCTCAAAATAAAAATATAAGTTGCTTCGTAATTCCCTTTTCCCTGTGACAAAGGAAATTGTCTTTCCATTCTATTTTCCTTACAACTGTTCATGGGAAGGAAGAGGCAGCTGCATGAATGAGGATTTGACACCTCAGGCCTTCAGTCATCACTGCCAACATAAAAGTGTTTGTTCTGCCCCCCATCCCTCGAGTATCTGTCAAAAGCATCAAGGATAATTAACCCTCACTCGAGGATAATTAATCTGACTCGCTCTTTTCCAATAAGGTCATTTTGGTATAAGTTGCAAGCTCTCTTCTGGTACATCCAGAGATGAAGTTGTTTTTTACAATATCTAGAACTCCTAATTCACTAGTCTCACCCTTCAGTGTGATGCTACAATGCTATTCCTTATCTACAAATAAGTAGTTAAAAGTCAGCGCTGAGAAAAACTAAAAGGCTGAGGGTAATCTTTATCGTGCAATAACTGAGTCCCAGTAATCCACATTGATTCCAGAGTTTGCAGGCCAAATTCCAGGTGTAGTGTCCACCACAGGAAAAGAGCAGGACCCAGGCATGCTATAGACTACATCTTTGGCACTTGATAATTAACATTGGCCATAGAATCATAGAAAGGTTTGGGGGGAAAAGGTTTTTAAAGATCTTCTACTTCCAACCCCTCTGCATGGTCAGGGATGCCACTAGGCACTGTCTATAGACCACCAGTATCACACCACAGCTGCCCAAAACATCCAATTTCCTCTCATCCATCCAGAAATTAGTGCAGTTTTCACTCCTCAGAACAGCCTTTACTGAACAACATTTGGTGACAGTATTGCTTATTAACTCAGCCTGTAACCTAATGAACAACATTCTTCCCCAGCTAGAAGAGGCTGTAAAGGGAAAAGCTGAGCATATGCCTCTCCTTGCTATTGCCTGCTAAAGACTCCTGGTTTATGATGTATTTAGACATGCAGTTTGCTGTGACTTGTTGAACTTCAATTCACTGAACTCATTTTCAATTGCCATGCAGACAGAGGACATGATGTTTTCTCTCCATTAATTAAGAAATAAGATGGAAGAGCAAAGGTTTGGTTTAAAAAAAAAAAAAAAAAATTCACGTCAGCTACAGAGTGGTCTGTAACTAGAAAAATTCTGAACCAACCTGATTTCCAGTGGTGTTCAGTGTGGCACAGTGGCGTCACTGCAAGTGCCCAACAACTCCCAAGCCAGGCTGGTACTTTCAAAAGTTCAAGGCTTTCTAGCACAGGAATCTAACTTTATGTGACGCTGGTAAAGATCTTGGATCCCTGTACTCAGTCCGCAAATTGAAGAATTGGTCCTGGAACATGATTGTCCCTCTAGCACTGAGCACAAGGATATAGTTTCTTTGGGTCACTGAAGACCAAATCAGGACCATTTTCAGTTTGACTACAGAAGTGAAGGGGCAGTTCTGACCCAGTATTTCCTCTCTGAGAACAACTACATTAACCACAGCTTTCCAAAACATTGAGAAGGCCAGGACTGGTGCTCGCACCCACAGACACAATGCAATAAGAACAATCAGCAGACTGGCAGCTTTAAATATAGGTGATCTCTGTACTTGCCTTTGTGGTTTTGACTTTATTTCCACTGCTGCAAGACCAACCTGAATAGTCTGGTAGTACTTTACAGTCCTCTCCATCCAAACAGGGGTTCATATGACACCACCACTTCTGCAGGACAATGGAAGCTAGAGAAAGGAAACAGGAAAGAGAAACAATAAAATATCTTTTTTATGACTGTTGATTTTTTTGCAAGGAGGTTGTCTGTGCCATGTTCAATGGGTTGATTTCGAAAGGTGGAAACAACAATTACAGGTTTAATAGTGAATTGCATGGAGTGTGTTAGACGTAAAAAAAGTGGCTAAACACTTCACCAGCCCTCAGAAGGGTAAATGCCATATGCAAATGGTGAAGACAGGCAGGCACCACCAGAGACTGACTCCAACATTTCGATTGACCTCTGGAAGTGCCTTTCCATCTCCACTGACTACAAAAATGACTTGCCTCCTTCATTTGCATGCTTCAGCCAAGTACCTCCTCTAAGGTGGAATGAAGCTAAGGCTTCTTGTTTAACCCAGATATGCATATGGGAGACTGGACAGAAAAATGCCAGTTCCTCCCCTCACTGGGTGAGAAAATATAATTGCACAGAGATGTAAACCCGTGAGGTCTGTCAGCAAATACTGCAGGTAAGAATGGGGAGACCCCTGGCAAGCATTAGAATATCAACTAAAAATCTCCTTGCAGTTACACTGCCACTTTTGCAATATGTTTTGGAAGACTACAGTTGTACAGCTTAACTGGGCAACTTTATTAATTTTCTATCCTTAAGCCAATTTCTATTAAGACCATGCCTATTATTTTTAGAAATCTAGTCATGATTTTATAAACCTGCTGTTTGCTGTTAACAACAGCACAAATATCTACATTCATTTCTCAGTTTTGTGTTGTTCATGGCACTCATCAAATCCCAGAAAATTATTATGAAATATATCAGTACACAATCCTACATAATCTGTATTGGATTTCAAAATAAAATATGGCTTAAAATGTTGATTCAGCTAGTCTGCATTATGCTACTATATGCACAAACTATTGAATTGCATGATTTAAAAGATAACACCTTCAGAAGAGATGAATAAAAATTATGGAGTCTACTTCTTGTAAAGCACTTTTTTTCCTTTTAATTTCAAGACATATTTGTTCTTCTGCAACCTCTAAATTAGAGTGTCAAGCAGGCAAGCTGACATCAGGATATTGCTGAAATGTTCATTCAATTACTTTTGTTTTGTACTTTTACTGAAAAATGTTATGAAAAAATATATTTCTGGAACATCAGTTTGGCTTTTATAATCTAATCTTTCAGTCTTATAACATTACAAAATAAGTCTATGAACTTTCACCAGCCATATGGGTCTCAGATCCTTTGCATTGATGCTGATTGATTGTGGACAGCAGAGTGTGGACAAAAAAACGGATGAAACCTGACTCCTGGGAGGTGAGAGATCATTTCTGATGAGGTCACTAAGGATGGAGTGAAAAAAACTCAGAGAAGATGGCCGCACCCAACAGGGGTTCTGGCACAGAGGAAAACAGACAAAACAAGGGAGTGTGGGATGAAAGAGGCACCATGATCCTTCCTGGAGGAGTGGGAATGAGGAATGACAAGCCACAGGTCTGCTGGGGCATGGAGGGCTGGGTGATTTGAGGAAAAACACCAGGTACCAACCACAGCAGTGATCAACAGCAGAGAGAGTTGCTGCCCTGATGCAAATGATCACCACTACTGGACAAGGTCTGAAGTTCAATGACAATAAAAAAGATCTACAAGCCAATTGCTTTTAAAATCTTTATTTTTTTAAAATCTGGAAAAGCAACTCTATGCTTTGGGTGTATTCTTCCCTTTAAACTCACGGCAAATTCTAGGCAAATTAAACAAGCCTGCATTCAGGACAAGGATGCTGGAAGAAGACCCTAAATGTCTGTATCAGTCTGTAATATGCAAATTCAAGAATCAAACAGTTTCTTGCTTTCAGTGTAGGAGCCTACTGAAGGGTATGTACGGAGTGGGAGCAAACACATCTCATCCTGAGGCTAAGGAAAGAGATACATGTTCTGTGCTACAGCAACTCACTGGAGTCCCAGATGCCTGCAAAAATCAGCAAAGCCGTGCTAAAGCATTACCCTGAGGAGTGAGGGGGAATCAAAGTCTTCCATTTTAAAAGTCAAAATCTTACATTCATAATATTTTGTTGCACTTAATTGCAACTATACTTGAAGAAAAAGCAGCTATTAAATTCCTTCAGCAATTATTGACTGAATCAAGCTTCTGCTTGTATTTATTTATCAAGCTTCTACTAGTATTTATGAATTTCTGCCATAGAATGACAGTGTCACCTTTGCAGTCTTTAAGTGAGTTTAAAATAATGCCTGAAGTCTATTATCTGCTATATGTAAAAGTATTTCTGCTGTTTGATGTGTCACCTAAAAATACAGAAGATACTTCTGATGTAACAAAATTCCCCAAGAAATCGCACAGTTAAATTTGACTGTATTGCTGAATTACAAAGCATAAAAACACTAGGCATCTAAAAAATTAAAAACAAAAATCTACTTTCCTAAACATCTGTTTTGACTGCTTCATAATATGTAAAAAAACCCCTCAAAAAACAGATACACATGTATTTAGAGTTTTATGTCTGACACTAAATATTTCTGAATATTAGATTAGAATTGGACTTTGAAGTTTTTGTTTCACATTTGAGTGAACTGGTTGCAATTTTACATGCAAAAGAATGAAAAGAGAATCTTGCTTATGAATTAATGAAATGAGGGATTTTGGTAACCTTAAGATTAAAAAAAAAGTCTGTCTTGGAGTAGATTTACTAATTTAACAAGAGCAGCAACCTCAACAATGAATAGGCACATTAAATGGTGAAATATTGATCTAGAGAAAAGATCTCCAGTCTTAGGGGTGCACTTATTATCCAGTGATTTTTTAGCCTAGCTACTAAGCCTTAAGACATCTGGAAGAGTTAATATCATAAGCTTGAATTTCTTGGCTTATGCTGTTTTCAAACTAGTTTTAGAGGAGAATTCTTGCGTGAAAAAATTAAGAAGTTTTATTGGCACAGACATGAAATGGACGAGTACATATATTAAAAGGATTAATTACACCAAGATTTATGCACAGACTCATTATCATCAATGCACAGAGATGTTTCCAAAATTAACAAAAGGAAGGATTATGCTTTTGAGGCAGTGGGAAGTCAAACATCAAGGAGACTAAACTTCTCAAACAACCTTAATGAGGCACGAGCGAGCAGAGCCTCTCACCTTCCACACACGAGGGCTGAGCCCGCGTGGTCCCGGCCACCTGCCCCGGGAAGCAGGAGCACTTCACCGTTTGGGATCGCTCCTCGATCCGGTTCTTGTTGCAGCACCGGTGCACGGCCACAACTTCACACGTCCCTTGCTTCACTTGGTGCTGGCCTAATAATTCCAGAGGTAAGGGATGGAGAGAAAAAACACATCAGTGCTTTAAGAAAGAGCCAGTTTGTGCAGTCCTACAAGATACTGAACCTCCCCAATGCCAGCTTAAATCCCAAATCCCAGGAATGCAAAGAAACAAAGCGTCTTGTAGGATCTGGCTCATTCCCTGAGTTTATATAGTATTCTTTCTAATAAAATTAGTTTTCATCAAGTCAATTTTTCAGTCTATCTTCCCTCACCCTCATAAAGCCATAGCAAGAAGAGCAGGTGGGAGTATTCAGTTAGATGATGAAGGCAAAAAAGCAGACAGAGCACACCTCTTTTCCCTTGCCTTCCTGTCTTCCATTAGGTTTTATATTTGATTCTTTCCCTTCATAAATGGACACAATGGACAGGGTAATATTCAATACAAGAGACACATCTTAAATAGTAGGGAAACTTTTTACCACAATAACGTGTGAGCACTGCCTGCTGTCTGTCATTGCAGACAGGCTGAGAACAAGGTAGGCTGAAAAGCTGCCATGGATAGTCACGTTTTGTCCAAAAGAAAAAAAAATGCCCAAACTGCATGGATTTCTCAAGTTCCCTCCCAGATCATTATGGATAAACCTCTGATAAATATTCTGTCCTCTTGCTTTTCTCATGATTCACTGTCCCCTATTTCTCCAAGTTTATTTTCCCCCTCCCTTTCTCTCCCTCCCTCTTGCCTTCACGTCTCACCTCACCACTCCTTGCAGCTGATCATTTTCCTCTGCTGCCAAACTTCTCTCCATCCTGCCTAAACCTTTTCTCAGAAACTCCACTTCACAAGCCCCTCACCTCTTTGCATAAGTCATTTCCATGTCCTCACTTTCCTGAACAGCCTTCAAGTGCTTCATCTTGCATTTGTCTTGTCTTATTTAGAGTAGAGCCTTGGATGGCTCTTATCTGTGTTTGTAAAGCACCTTGTAAATTAACAGCACTACAGAGCAGGGTGAGTTATTTCATAAGTGAGTGAGACAGAGAGACAACGCTGAGAATAATAAAAATAGTCACCATCAAAGCAGCACAGGCTCCTGGTATGAGACGAGAGACAGCACAGATATTGGTGTAGGTGTGGCTGATATCAAAGGCACAGAGAATAAAGAAATGCAGGGGGAAGGGAGAGAACTCTCCATAAACAGACAATCCTCCAAGTGGCAAACCTGAGAATTATCCTGCTTCCTCCTCAATCCACGTTTGCCGTGTTTGAGGGGTTTTGTTTGGATATTTTGGCTTGGTTTGGGGTTTTTTGGTTTTTTACAGTATCTGCTGCTAACATCTGGCACACCTTAACAAACGAAATCTTATTGAGGGATTAAGATCACTGTATTTTTGTGCAGAAAATGTTATGACGATTAGGTGTGAAATTTTAGGCTTCAAAAAGAGTTAGCAATGCAATTTAGGCTTCTATGTGGGTTCTTAAAAAAAAAAAAAGAGTATTAAATACATACATATAACTTTTTTAAAAAGTTGGCTTGGCAGTGTTCCTTGCTGTGTGTGTTTTGGTTTCACAAGTATTTCAAGCACAGCTGAAATACTTGTGAAAACACTTGGCTGCCTGAGTTTTGTTGCCAAATTTGTATTCATAACAACCTCAATGGACAAGAAACTATGCATATTCAATCTTGGAGTGGAAATGTAGTGTTTTACTTGAGCACTCAACTTTTAAAAAAATTATATATACAGACATTTTTGGATTTTTTTTCTTTTTTTCCCTGAGGACAAAGCTACACTACTTTTAAGCAAAATGCGCTTCAACAGAAAAATGCATAAGGTATTTTACAGCAAGTTGGTAAAATGCTGAAAATAACATAAAAGTACCTTACAGAGACACTGTAATAAGTTTATTGGCAGACTGTGACTTTTCATGCAAGTACCTAATACCCATATAATACTAAACGTGGAAAAAAATGAAAATAGCTACTAGTCAGGATGACAGCAGCTTCTCTGTAAGTCAATATGGAAAACAAACACACAAAAGAGAAAGTAAATTTGCCACTTCATCCGAAAGTATTGTTCCTCAAAATACCTCACATGACAATACTTGGAGAAAAGGTGGCACAAGTTCTGACAGAAAAGATTTTATAAAAGGCTGTTGTTAATTTAAGAGAGGTTATTAATTTACTTAGGTTGTTAATTTATTTATTAAATAAATTTAATATTTATTTAATTATCTGTTTATTAGTGCTAGAGCCTGAATCAAAACTCTTTGGAGAAAACAGGAGAAAATTTCCATTGGTTTCATACAGTGCCCATTGTTGTGGTCCTGCATTCACTGCAATCAACAGCAAAATTTCTATTCACTTCAGCAGAGCAAGGTCAGAGTCTGGTTTATCTCTGGAGAATGAGATTTTATAAGGAAAGCAATAAAAAGCAAAAATTTTGAACTGCTCAGGCCACATATTTGCCTTTGCCATGTATCTCCCCTGAAAGAGCAAGTGGCCAGGTCTTGTCCTTAATTAAAGTCACTATTCACCAGACATCAGATGCTGAGATAAGAGAAGAAGCCTTTTTTCCAGAAAGTACATCATAAGGATGGACAACACCCAGCTCCAATGATCAATATGTAGCTGCAAGGATGTCTATTTTCCAGCTGAGATCCTGCTTCCTTTAGGTGAACAGTCCTGTTAAGCCAATACCAAAGGAAATAAAACAGGCTGGCCCTGAGCATACAGCCCCAAAAAGCTGGGGCTCTCTTTCAATTATCTTGTTTGACTTTTAAAGCAGTGACAGTGCTGCCCTGAAGTGCCAGGAGTCAACAGACACACTGCTGTTTGCAGCAGGCAAGATTAAATTACCTCATGAAAGGAGCCCCTGGTTTAGGAGCTGTTTTACTGTCACATTCCTGGTTTGCAGCTCCACAAGCAGGAAAGGGAAGGTGCCCCCTCTTCATCTCCTGGCAGGAGTGGGATGCCCAGGTTTGAAAGCACCTCTGCCACACAGGGCAAGGCAGCACACACCTCCCTTGTCCCTAATGCACAGCTCTTATGGAGTACAACAGTGGAGACACTAAAAAGCCAGACATCTGCATGCATCATTTGCATTAATTGGATTGCCCTTGTAATAGTCTTTCCCCTCCTACACGTTCACATCGATATTTCCTCCTGCTTGTTCACACTCATCCTGACACTTTTTATGCTGTTGAACACCGTATGAATTTCTCCTTAATATTCAGACACATCTCTGAGTAGGTGCTGAACAAATGCTGTGGGTTAATGTGGTGCCTTTCAGACCTGTTTTTGCCAGTGCTCAGCAATCTAGAGGATAAACACTCATTTACAGAGCGGCCTTCAGACTTAAGAAAACTCACAGAAAATCTTAAACAACCCTAACTCAGTCTATTCCTCCCTAGATTACTGAAACCTGTTGTATCTGCATTCAGGTGCCCAACAACAGCGAAAAAAGAATATAAGAATTCTCTCCTTCATGTTTTAACATTCATCTTGCACTAAATAAACCTTCATCTCAGGTTTAAAGTACACTTAAGGTGGAGCTGAGATTATACTGACAGAAACACTCAAGAAACACCTTAAAATAGTTTATAATCGATGGTTTCTCTGGAAGCCAAGTCATTAGAGGAACAGGGACTGAAGTGTTTTTAAAATGTGAAGGTCACAGTAAGTGAATTCTATGCTGGACACATCAGGAAAGCCATTTCAGGAAGAAATGCAGGGAGAGAGAGGGAGAAATGCAGGGAGAGAGAGGCTGTGGAGAGCAAAGCTCATAAATTCATAGTTCATCACCCGTAAACCTACTCAGATCTACAACTTAAGGGCTGTCAGTATTTGCAGTTGAAATCCAGTTACAGCTTCACTTTTAAATAAGAAAACTCTCCAAAGGAAGAAACATTTTATCAGCAACACCACCACAGAAAGGTCTCTGTCACAGAATTCCTTCTGCATGTTGAAGGGAGAGCATGGCCCAGCCAGGCACAGTGGAGGACAGGGGGTGAGTGATGAAAACCATGTGGCTCTGTGTTTCCTCTGATCAGGTGTTTGGCACATGTGTTGTTATCCGTATCCTAATTTCTTCACAGCTCTGCTTCCCTGGAAACACCAGTGCTGTTCTAGTTCACTGAGGGCTCTGTCTCCCAGTACAGGGCACAGACACAATGGGACAGGGCTCACTAATGGGAGCAACTTCCAGGATACTCCCTGCTGTGAACTCTGCTGCCTTCCATAATGAGATACCTACAGATAATAACAGCCCTCAGGTGCTCAAGTCCAGAATCCTTCTTAATGACCTCCAGAAGTGGCCACATGAAGGTCCTGTGACCACTTATTTGTAATCTGTAGGATTTTCACCCCAGAAAAAGGTGCTGTGTAGAGCTGCAAGACAGCCCTCAGGGATTTCAGAGAAAAGAGACATCATCTCTGAAGAAGAAGAAAGTACTAACCAGGAAGTTATTAGGCTTGGACATTACAAGCCAGCACAAGTGTTGTGAGTGGAGTTGACTCAATAATCAGCACTGAACTGTTTATTCTCAGTGGTATTCTTAATATTCTCAGTATTATTCTTAATATTTTTTTTCAAAAAAATATTTGACAAGACCTTATTTTCACTTTCTTCATAGAAGTCAGAGGGCAGATACTCAATTAATACTTCTAAAACTCTTTGAAATGCTCAAAAGAAAAGAGGGAAATACAATTATTATTAATAAAATATCAAACATCGCAGTGATGCACTTCAAAACCACAAGGAATATATCAAAGAAAGAAGGAGGCTTTCAGAAGGTTGCTAACCAATTCTGTCCACATCCATTTCATCTCTGTGACTAATTCTGATCACTCCCAGGGAGTGCTGTCTCAATGCAATATACATGCAGCACGCCTCTATCAGAAATCCTGAACAACCTCCTCTTTTTTCTAATTTCTTAGCTAAGAAACATAAGGAAAAGACAAATTTGAAGAAAGATTTTATCTCTGTTTCCTAAGCTGCCACCTCTGATGAAGAGAGCTACTATGCTGTGGAGAGCAGCAAATCTGGAGTAGGATAAGCCCAGCTCAGCACATTCCTCAGAAAGCCTCAAAACCAGCGAGCTTGGTCTGCACAAAATCAACTGCATCCTTTATTTAAAGGGTAAGAGGATGGATGCCAATAGGAGGATGAACAGCTATGGAACTAAATATTGAAGACAACATTAAGAGAAACAAATGAGTTCAGAAGTCAGCACTGATGCTGTTTGGAAGAGGAAAGCACTTTAAGAAGCTTGGTGCCAGTTCATCATCTGCCTTCATCTCATGCTGGCTTTTGCTTACAAATACATGAGCACAGGAAGCACACACTGAAAGGCAAATATTGTTAGAAAAACACCATTATTAGAGGAAATGACCCTTGCTATTTTTCATATTCTTTGCCAAACATATTTATGAGAACCAATCTGGCTCACAGGGCAGGAGATTTTGAGGGGTAAAAGTGGAAAAGGGGTATTTCTAAAGATGGGAACTCTTCTCAAGAAAAGAAGCCAAAAGTTTTTTGGAAAGCAAAATTTACACACCGTGTTAGAGGCTGAGAATATCAGCAGAGCTTTTTCTCTACTACCATTCCACCAGCTACTGGATTTTTTTCATAATTTCACATTCATGTCACAAGGTTCTATCTTGGATGCTCTCCTCCCTCAAGGATATACAGTATATATGTGTATATATATATATACACATATATATACCCCCCAAGTTTCTCAGAAATTGCCTCTGAATATACAAATCCGTCCAGTTCCACTTTTAAAGTCCAACCTTTTCACTTATGGGCAGTAAGGGAGTGCTCAGAGACAGTCCAGAACTGCCACAAAAGCCCAGTTCAGCTGTTCTAGGAATAAATAGACAAGAAATATCTTCCCATAATCACCTGCCCATAATAGTAGGCAAAAAAAAGAGGTAACACACATAAAAAACCCAAAAATAAACAAAAAAAAAGGGAAAAAGGAACCCTGTTTGCTAACCATTACTCTCACAGTCCTCAAACATACTGTAGCATTATGATTCCTAGTGCTAATATCGGTAAGAAAAAAGCAAGCAAAGATACAACCATCTTCCAGATGTAGGAATAGAGGTTGGAGCTTCCACAATGTGTAGGTTTCAAACCACAAAGATTGTCTCACAGCCCATAAAGTTACAGATTCTGTTCTAATCAAGACATTTGTTCTTTTTCCCTTGTGGAAACCAGCAGTGTGGGATGTGCAAAATCATGAACAGGATTTTAACTGTCCTGAACCACTTTAACTAGTTTCAGGTGAGAAGTGACACCTGGGGTAAAAAAACAACTCTCAAAACAAGCAACTAAGTAGGGAGGAACACCAGGGTACAGTAGGTGCAGCTGTATATTTGAAAATAGGTGAGTGACCTCAAACCCTGATAATGAGACCCAAAGAGTTAATGAAATCAAAAGCATAACCCTTCAGAGCAGGTGGAGGAACCTGCTGACACAGCTGGAGAGAATCATGTAACACACTGAATTCTGTGGTGAGTGTCAGAGGTCACATCCATATGGAGATTAAAGTCTCCTGGAATAAGTAGCACAGGTGACCTCAGATCAGACACAAGCACGGAGACTTCTCCAAGGGACGAAGCATTAAATCTGAGTGGTCGATAAATCAAAACAGCTGAGAAGGTGCTGTAAATGTGGGGGGAGGAGGGAAAAGCTGCTGCAAATGGAAAGGTGGATGAAGGGTGACCTGGAAGGAAAAACAAATTAAAACATGAGTGTCTCTATCTGCCAGGGTGCTCGCTGGAGTCAATCAATAAGGACTGCTGCCTTTACAGCTGGGCACCAATATTCGTCCTGGCTCAAGCACACAAATCACTTGTACAGACAAAATCCAAGAGCTTAAAACCTCATAAGGCACCTTAGAGTAAAGCAGTGCTAATCATTTTCCTGCAGGGAGCTTCCTGCTGTGGACCTATTTTAGGTGAGGCAGAGGAGAAAATGCAAAGGAAAGATTTGGTTTTCAATCATAACTTGTAGCAAATGAGCAACATTGTGCTCTGTAATACAGGAGTATTTCCCATGTGTCCCATTAACATTCACTCTCGCTATTACATGCGGACCACTATTTTTCTCTCATTTGTTCCTTCCTTCACAAATTTATCATGAGAGAAAGGGAAAGAGAATGAAACTGGTTCCCTGGAGAGATTTCTGCTTGCCTGAAGAAAGCAGGTACACACACATATCCATACAGGGCAGGCTTATGGTTACTCACCACTTTGTAAGCAAAAATTAAATTTTCTGCCTCAATTGTGAGAGCTGATTTCCTCTTAAAACAGGGTTGTTCTTGCCATAGGAAAGCAAAAATAGCATATTTGGAACCACAAACTGGGAAAGGCCGTCCCATCCACACCAATAATGAAGCCATCCCGACCGAGGTGTCACTAACACAGCCCTTGCAGGCACCAGGAGCTCACTGCCATCTGCAGCTGCTCTCCACACCCAGTCTCAGGGCTGTGCTTGTACAGCTTATTACTGCTCATCTATGGCATGACAGAAGTTCATTTAATAATATCATAATCTTTAAGAAATTAAGAAAAAGAAAAAAAAAAACCCAAACCTTTTAAGTCTGTCTTGTGCATGCAACAAAATATATTTTGAGGATTAAGCCTTGTGCCTTTCTGAGCATTCCTCCATCACCTGAAATACCTAATGATCATTTTGGGCTTACTTGTGTAAAACAAACATTTGTAATCTACTAAATACCAGAGGTATTTTTAACCCAGTTCAAGGTCATTCATCAGACAAGAGTGATATTTGTTTAGAGAATATGAAACACTAATTGTCATCTAAGGCATTAGGCTCTGCAGATTAAGTAAATGGAAGCTGCCAGAAAACAAAGTAGATGTTTGGGAAATAAGCATTCTCTTCATTTCAAGTGAAAATTGAATCTTTATTCTCATGTCCAAAGAGAATCAGTAAAACTGGGGAGAGCAACCAAGGAAACATGTACTGAACTCCATTTCAGTGCTCCAAACAGCTCACACTTACAAGGCATAAAGAACTTCTGCTTTTCTGGGGTTTATTTTTATAATGCAAAGGTGTATTTCCCTCCTTGAATTACTTTTATGGGACTACAGAATAATAGAACTGTGTTGACAGTTAGAGGTAGGCAAATAAATAATTATTCATTATTTAACCCTCATTTGAGAATTTGCTCTAGAAAGATCCAGACATAACTGTTATCATTGAATGGTGTGATTTATGAAAGCTCTTCTGGTTGTCCTGTTTGATGTTCTTAATTTAAAAGACTGGCAGTGAATCCCACTTTCTACTAATTGCTTTGTGTTTATTAAACTCATACAGCAGCATTTGTTGCCACTGGAAGAATTGTCTTTTGCAAAAACCAGAACCAGCAGATAAGACTGAATTTGAATGATAGATTTCACTGCTGAAGTGGGATGAAGTTTTCATGTGATAGGCAAATCAGGCAAATGGAATTCTGAGGAACATTACGAGCAATCGGATCAGTAAATGCACTGGGCACCAGGCCATCAGCTCCTCAGCTGGTCTTTAATCCCTGGGAAAACCCCTACGTCTTGATCACCACTGATAAATTATTTCCAACGTTTGTCTCATTTTATATCAGGTTTTATACAGCTGTAATGATCACCTAGGGTTTATCCTACGGAATAGACAAGGAAAGCATCACAGCAATGCAAGTATAAGATCCAGCTGCCAGTTAAGCAATAACAGGTCATAAAACTAAATTGAACAAATGCATTTGTAACTCTGAGTGGCATGAGGACTTGTAAGTGCTTTCAGCATGTACTGAATCTATCCAACCTGGCTGAACACCTAATTGAACTTAACTGCCATATGCATAAGTGAGGTTTTCAGAATGTCAACAGACATTTTTTTAGTCAGTGTTGTTGAAATAGGGAGGGTTTTCTTATGTGGAAAAAAAAATAACACTGCAGACTGCCCACCACTTCAGGCTGCACTGTAACAGACACACAATAAAATACTGTCACAATGAAATAAAGTGAGAATACCTGGTAACTGTTTCCCATAGGTCCACATTTAAACTCCTGACCCCGACCTACACTGCTAATGACAGACTAATAATTTAAAAGGTCAGAATTCAGAAGCTGTGGGGGTCTGTACATTTCCTATTTCATACCGATGACTCTCTGTCAAAGCTTCACCATTAATATTTCTTTTTCTTTTCAAGTTCTGCAGACCTCTTGAGCCTCTCAACTTTCACTTTTTAATCTTCTTTATCTAAGAATAAAGGTGCAAGACTAAAATTTTAACATTCCAGTCGCAGGCTGTAACCCAAGAAAATCCCAGAAAGGTGCAGTTCGAAGAGCCAAATGTGGAGATCTCTGCTCAGTAACTGGGCATGTACAAATGGGTGCTGACACAACACACAAAATGTGCTGGTCTCTCACCTTATTTCCTCCATGTCATTTATATAATTAACCCTATTATTTTATGCAGCAAAAGGTGTATTTGAAGTCAGTATACAGCTTGTTCTACACAAATTTAACTTTTTTCATTTGGCAACTAGCATCAATAAAGATATTTCACCCAGGCTTAAAATGTGAATTACTACAAAAAAGCTGCTTGAATCAGTAAAGACAGAATATTAATAGACCCTCCTCAGAAATGGAAGAACTATAGGTTAAAACATTATTTTCTTGTTCCACACATCCCCTTCCAAGCACCCAAGAATCCAACTTTTCTTCTGTTCTTATTAAAATTGACAGTCCTTGATAATGATTAGGTAGATTTTCCATTTTAATTAAGCCATTCAGCTTGAAGTGAAAAGTTAAAATGTAACTTAAAAATGGCAAAGAAGCCACTGCATCCCGTAATATGTACAACAGGAACAAAATGGAGAGTAGCATCAAGAGCCCCCCTCCACACCATGTCATAGGTTTGACAGAAAGAGACCAAAACTGCGAGAAAGTCCACAAGTTTGATCCTTGACTCAAATTCAATCCTCACTGCCATCATTCAAAGGACTAAGAGAGCCCTTGACTCTTTCAGATTATCGTATTTGGAAGTGGGTTTTAGACCATGAGATGGAAATTTGCCCCCCAATAACTGAGCACTTTTATTTTGTGATTCAGCAGATGCAATAATAACATTTCCCTGTGCCTGGAGGAAACCAGACAGACACTGGCTTAGCTCCAGGACACTTGACAAAGCATATTTGGATTGGAAGCTCAAAGGAGTTAGAATTGAAGGGGAAGTCTCAAATTCCCAAGGGCTTTTAAATGTGCCGTTCTTATGTTGGCAATGAAATCTATTTGAAATCAATGGAAATTAGATGTGTAAATAGCAGGAAGACACTTGGATATTTTTCTAGATGTTGGCCAGAAAAAAATAAATCATCCATGTCAGTCAGAAAAGGAGACTTACTTCATTCACCACAAAAGAGAGGGATTGCTCCTTTTAGCAGGAACACTTGACCCAGCTGGGCAAGTTGCAGAAACAATGGAGTGAAATTGTCCCTCAAAAGTATTCCAGCCAGCTTGTCAGATTTGACAAAGTTTCATTCTTACCAGAAAACAACAGGCTTCCTCACCTGGCGAATTTTCCCTTGGCCCTAATAAGACTATCAGCAAATGCAGAGATGAATTAGAATAGTCATTAAGGAGACAGAGCATAAAAAATGAGCCACAGGAAAGGTCAGAGCAATGGGGGTGAATGAAGAAGAGCGTGTGCCCTGTCACCACCGCTGCAGATGTGAAGGAAACAACCAAGGGAGAGAAGCAGATGTTCCTGTTAAAGCTGTGCACATTTCATGGCTGCTTTCAAGGATAATGGAGCAGCCATAGGTGGCAGGAGAGGACATGTCATTACCTTCTACAGTGCTGGTTAGGCTCCCCCAAGAGCCATTGACTTTAACAGCAATGCTCCACCATCTCCCATCCGAGAAAGTTAAAGGTGACCCGGTACAGTTGTCATTAGTTCCACTCTTTCCACAAGGATGGTACTCTAAATAAAGCAGTTGGGTTTTCCTCTTGAAGTCAGCATATTAAAAAGGGGAAACTTTTAGCAGGTTTCTTCTGATCATATTCTCAAAAAAAAATTCAAACCCACAGTTTACACGGAGGTTTTTTTACCCTTAAAAATTGTGTTGCCTTTAACTCACTAGAAAACAATTTCTGCTAGTGTGGTTGGCTTTTCCTGATCTCAAACACACATTGCCTTGCAATATAAATTGTCAGAATAGTAGGTAGCTTTGAAAATCCATGGACATTGTGAGATTATATACAGTGTCCTTTTGATACTTCCTTCAAATCGATGTCTCAGCAGGGACAGGGTGGGAAGCAGCTATTGTTTGCAGTAGCTAGGCCTACAGAGCAGCAGCAGTTTCATAAAGGCACATTCTTCTGCAAGATCCCTTGCCTGAAGGTCCTGAGAGCCCAAGAAAAGGTCAGTTTAATCTGTAGTGAATCCCAGCAGCAGGAGACAGTGACAGCAGCATTAGTGCCACTGTCTGTAATGAGCTGCCAGGTCCTCCACAGCCCTGTACAGCACCCTTGCTGGATAGCCCATGGAAAAAGACTTCCCTTCCATTCACGCCTGCTCAACTCCCGTTATTTTCAAAGCTTCTCAGGACACTGTGTGGGTTGGACTGGCTCCCTCACACTGTTTTTGAGCCTTTAAATGTGAACTTCTAGCAGCCTCTCCTTTAAACACAAGCTCCTGTCCTGCCTCCTGCTGCTGAGCTCCCTCCAGTGCCCACGGCAGAGGACTCGTGTCCGGCAGCATCATCAGTGCCCAGCAGGCAGCTCTCAGCAGCAGGAACCTGGCCAGAATCACATTAATCTTCCTCAGTCGGCACAATCCAAGGAAACAGCAGAAATTCTGTCTCCTATCTAGATAGGAGCGAAGGAGACAGCCAGAGAGGAAACCACAGCCATGGCAATTTTTCATCGGTGAATTTGTGCTTATCAACAACCCTGAGAGCTCCAGCTCACTGCAAACCAAGAACCTGTCTGAGGGCACTTCCCAACACCACAGGCAGATCTGGATTAGGAACAACGACCTTGAGGTAAAAGGCTCTGTATCTCATTGCTAATCCATCGAGGCTTCCTCATTTTATGTGATTGCATCTTGCAATTATTTGCAAGTGCCTCTTTTGAGCACAAGAAATTACAAGACTTTCTTTATAGTGACTATCCACCTTCAGAGCATGCAAACCTGACCAGTTGAGATTAAACAATATAATTAACAGATTGGTTTCTCAGCTACCACTTCCCTGAAGAGAACTCAATTTTTAGCACACTGACAGTCCTGGCTAGTCCAGTTTAATTCTACCTTGACAGACAGAACTTCCAAGGAAAATAACTCACCCAATTGAACTGCCATGACTTTTCTCTAACGAAATAGTCTGAGTCCTGTAATGTAAAAATACCTACATTTCTGCATTAATAAAAATATGAGTGTGGCTTAACAAATATTATAAAATTTTATTGTTAGGGAACAGGCATGGTGGTATTCAATATGACAATGCAGAAATATACATGGCTTTTCAAAAGTCTTTTGTGATTTCATATGGGATTAAGTGCCTGCAAGCTTTCTGTTTAAACACTTCTAACAACATCATTTAGTTTTTACTCCTGAATTAGGGCTGAAATATGTAATAATTTTAATTGCAGTCTCCAAAAAGCTGCTTCTCAGACTGCAAAAATGGCAGTACAGAATCTAAGGTAAAATTTCCCCTTGATTTTTGGGCAAAGGTTAAGGGAGAGACAGAAAATGTGGAATGCTTAAAAGATTCTAAATTGAGTACAAAAAACTTACTCGGTTTAAACCAAGAAAATACAGCAAAAGATACATTCCACTGTGAATCACTGGCTGTGATAAGGCAGGATACATCTAGAATGAATATTTTAATTCATTCTGAAATCGGTGGCAGATGGCCTGAGGTTATCATAAATATGTACACTTTGGAAGTAGCCTTAGCTGAGAAGGGATCCGGCTTCAGCAACATAACCCCAGAAGAGTTCACTTACAAACAAGAAAGCAGGTTCCTCACTATCCTATTTCCAAACACTCTGTGTTCTGTGAGGCTGCAAAATAATGATCTATCTTTAATCACAGCTCAAAACTACACAACACACCAGACCCATGAGCTGACAGTAAACGTGCTCATAGTTTTACCTGGCCATGTAGAGAGTGTTCCTAACTGCAAGCAATACAAAGCAATGGTTTACAAGGCTCAGCACCAGAGAGAATTAGACCTTCAGATATTAAAAACAGCTGACACTTCACTTAGAGTATCCTACTTTTACCTGAAGGAAATTTGCCATGCAAGTTTCCTAAAAAAAGCAGGGAAGCACCAGAAACCACACCCATTGCCAGCACCTACAGTTCCCCATGGGGTGAGTAAATGGCACATTTCAGCATCACCTTTTCCTCAGGGACTCTTGACTCTAACACATCCTAGAGACAAGAGCTGGACAACTAAACCATCACAAAGATATTAATCCACCAGGACAACTCCAAGGAAGGGAACACCCACATGGGATTTCCTGTGCCACACATTGTGCACTGGTGATGGATGGGACCCTTGAAGAAAAGTGTGATAAATCATAAAATCATCGAATCATAGATAGGTTTGGATCAGAAGGGACTTGAAAAATCACCTAGTTCCAACCTGCCTGCCATGGGCAGGGACTCCTTTCTCTATCCCAGGTTGCTCCAAGCCCCATCCAATCTGGCCTTGGACACTTCCAGGGATGTGGTAGCCACAGCCTCTTGGGACAATAACCCCCACAGTCAATAATTTCTTCCCAATATCCCATCTAAACCTGCTCTATTTCAATTTGAAGCCATTCCCCCTTGTCCTGTCACTACAGGCCCTTGTAAATTAGCCTCTCTCCATCTCTCTCATAGCCACCTTCAGTCCTCCCAAGGATTCCTCTGCTGTCTCTCCACAGAGCCCACAGCACACTGTGTTCTGATGGACCCAGCTGGCAAATGATGCCCAGAAAAAAACTTGGAGGAGGTTTCAAGTATGTCTTCCAAACTGACTGCAGCCTGAAGGCCTGAACCACTGAATTTAGTATCAATGTCACTCCCTACATAAGTTTTAGGTACAATTACCTTAAATATCAAGTACCTTAGATATCAATAGTAAAATCTCAGACCACCAACACCCTCCTTTAGCTTCAAAGGCTGCCCTTTTTCACTCCTCTTGAAACCTATTGAGCCTGTGAGCCAGGGTGGATTTGCTCCCATTGAGCCCCGGCTTCACATTTATTCTTTCACACAGGCAAGGCACTGAGAGCACTGAATTGCCACCTGTGGGTATCTTTTACAATCGAATGAACAGCAGGGTGTGTCAAAAGAAGAACTAAGCTCCCTTCCTACTGAGAACTATTCCACTTTTCAGTTTGTACTCATTAAATTCCACTAACTATTAGACATGAAATCAGACATGTTATTTGGCAACAAACCTGACATCTACTTGCAACGGTCTAGGAAAAAAAAGAGCATTATTTCTCCTTCAGGAATATTTTGCACTCTAAGATTATAAGGTGCAGTCTTTTGAAAATCATAACTCATTTCTCCTTTTATGTATTTAAAATCATTGATATTTTATCGGGAACTTCAGTAATACATTGTTATTCAAAAAAATACTGAAGTTGGTTAAGAGAGAATAGATTTCTATTTCTTCAAGCATTCCTGTCAGTTCAAAGCAGAGGGATATTTTTTTAAGTTAACTTTTTACATATCCATCAAATTTCAGAAAAAATTCCAGTAGAGAAGAAAAATCTGTTAATCTAGACCTCATAAAACCTGAAACTATCGCAAGTGAAGAAACAGACATATTTGCGCATGAAACACCTTGTCAAAACTGGGACTACCCTCCTTAAAAGAGTTTCTCACCTCGTATTTCTCCTTCCTAGCATTATGAGAACAGAGCTATGACTGATCATGATTCAGTGCTTAAAGCACAGGTGAGTTTCAGATGAGAGGTGGATGGCAATTACCAGGATGAATAGAGTCTGTATTAGAGATCCAACATGCTGCCAGTCCAACACATTATCCTTTGTCAGCTTCTGAGTAATTTTAAGCATCTGTATAGAGGTGGATTATTATGTAGTTTATGTTTTATGGCACGCAGGCCGTTTATGGGGAGTCTCTGTCAGAAATGGAAAACAGTTTTGTTTGCAGGATTCTGTAAATGGTTTGCCCAGATACCTTCATACTAAAAGGTGCTGCTGTCATGAAGGCTGAGCAGGGACCCTCTTCTCTCAGCTGACACCTCAGACCACACAACAACATGGAAAGTGATGATTAAAATACTGAAAGACAATCCTGGAGCAGGGAGTGACCAGTTTCTGGCTACAGGCAGACAGAAAACACAGGACCTGTGTTGCTTTCAGTAAGCAATCAGGCCCGGGGTGTAAAGGTAAATGCAACGTGGTTTGTGTCTTGTCTTCAGAAGCATTGAACCAAGACAGGCAATTAGGCAAAATGAGAATGGACTCAGTGAAACAATTTGTTATTTGTTTATTATTCACTAACATCTGATAGAGACTCCACAGAAACAAAATCCCTTCCTGGAGGTCTTTGCCTTGCTTAGAACTCATTACCCCAGAGACTGGAGATATCACTGATGCTATTTTAATCCACTAAGCTGCTGTTGCTTAGCTATGTGGCAAGTCATATAAAACTCTGCTCTGCACAAAGCAAAATCATCTCTCTCCTGGCAAGAAGTCCTTGAACTTGAAGGTTTGAATCTCTAGCAAGTGAGACTGTGGCAAAATGACTAGTCATAATAGCAGTGCAGGATAATGCCTTGTATTTTCAAATTCTAGGTTTTGCTGTACTGTATTAGTGCACATCCAGCAGCTCTTGTCACTGATAATTACTATCCCACAGCAACTACACTAAAGTACCCACCAATTAACTAATTTCATTTTGACAGTTTTAGAAGCAGAAGAGGAGAAATATTGATGTCTCCGAAGCACAGTCAGCAGCTGACACACATCTTCTTTCTATCCAAAGGAGCTGCTGTCAAACGAATTGCTTAAAAAGGTATTTGAGGTGGTTCTATAGAATACAGCAAGGATGCACTGCAGAGCCTTCTGCAAGTATTAATTCTTGGGGTGCTACTAAGATTGGTACAAATGAAAAATACTCCTTGGTGGCAAGAAATGACAGCTTGAGAAAAGTAGTATTTATAGATGGCCAGTATTTTAAAGGCTGAGTGAGTTTGGAGAATAGACATTTCCTCTAAAATATAAAGCAAATCTTGACTTTTTCAGCAATTTGCACTAAATATTTAATAAGGGATCCTGGAGCTCAGGAAGGTTTAAGACACTGTGTTAGAATATTGAACTAATAAGCTCCTCCAGTAAGCCTCTAAATACGTATAGTTAAACATTACCTAGTTTATTTTAATTATTTAACACAGAAACTGAAGGAGGTTAATGTGACCCAGCGGACTTGTTTATGTTGAAAACTATTGCCTCTCCTTACTCAAAAATCTGCATGCTGAGCTGCATCAGAGCACAGAGCTAAAAGGGAGCCATAAGGAATAGAGGTTTACAGGTGCCTGCTAACATCAGGATGAGAGTGTTTGCACCAGGGCTGTGACTGCGTGGAGACACAGCCCATTAAAAAAGTCAGGCCCATTGATTTTATTTACATCACTTGGAAAACTAATATACTTAAGTTAGAGATATAGCTGAGAACGCCCTTGATGACGGGGGATATTGCTAGTTTCCAAAATTTAGTTTTAGAAATATAAAAATCCCCCATGATTTACTCTTCAGTTCACAAATCCTAATTGCTAGTGGTCCTTCTCTTTCTTCAGACTGTGGATGATATGTCACTTGGATCTCCAGCCTGGTCCTCCAGCTAAGACAGAAGAGAAAGCTGCCTTCACTAAGCCACTGAAAACAAAGAAATAACTCAATCCACTTCAAAAAACTCAAGGGACAGAGGACAGTTATTAAATAACATGGAGAGGAAACCAGCTTTGCAGTCTTCCACGTCCAGTCAAAAAGGAGTTCAGGGAAAGGCAACCATTCATGCCCCCACCAGGGAAGCGGGGAAATAATCCAGTTTTAAGCAATGCCAGCTAAGACCCAGTGTATTCACCTGGACATCTCTTCTTTAGAAAGACTAAAAGCTAGTCTTGCATAAGTAAAAAGGGCTTGAGTTTCATTTTAACAGGGTATAGTGTTTATCAAAAGAAATCTTGTTCAGCATTTGTTTTCATTTGTCCTTGGGAATGCCAGCACAGGCTGAGGCTTCTGTTCCTTCTTGTACACGGAATGCAAAATCATCCATCTCATGCACAGCACAATGTGCCAATGAACAGCATGGTTTAGCTCTGCAACGCCTCTGTTTCAGAGCGATGTTCAGAGCCATCACTTTGATTCTATAAACTGGTATTTATAAAATAAAGGTTGTTACACACTAAGGAGAAAAGCCACTGAGAGCAGAAGTCAGGGGACCCTTAGAGGATCAGCTGGCAGAAGGAAGGCATTGGAGTTCACTGTGCTGATGGAGTCATATGCACTCAGAAGGCAACATGTAATGAAAATTTTGCATATGTGTTTCCTAGAAACAAAGAATGCTCTGTGCTAGACCAATCCTATCAGCAGAACCATGCACAAAGCTCTCTGCTGCTCTACAATTGGAGATCTGCTGGCTTAAAACTGCAGAATCCTGCCCAAAAAGGATGATAAACATCTATTTCAGCTTCTCAACTCAGCACTGGCACCTCAACCCTTTCTCATCACCTTCTTCGAGGTTATATAAACATGGGTGACCATGACTGTGCTTTGTTTCTAACTCATTGCTCTGTTTGAGTGAAAGGTGTGGTATTTTTAAACCTTCATGAGATCCAGGTGCCTAAATTCCACAGCTATTCAATTTCCAAGATTTAAATAAGCTGGGGTTTGTGCTTTGGAGCTTTGCCCTCTAGAAAAACAAAACTTCATGAAAATTACTGATCTCACAGTAAAAGCGACCTGATTTTCAAACAAAGCTGAGGTAAAACGATTGCAAAACCTCCAAGTAACATCGTCATTTTCAATCACTTACAAAGCTCAGTACTGGGGAAATCAGTGGGGTAGAAACTCATCCACACAAAAGGAACATAATAATTAGTGATTCAAATGTTTTATCTGAGAATGAACCCAGGGGGCACCAGAGTCTTTTTTAACCCCAGTCCTGAATAAAAATAGCATGCTTAAGTCTTAATTTTGTTGGCTTATTTTTCCTTTTCTGCAGGAATTTCATTAGTGCTTTCCTTTAAAGCTCTCCCAGGACTCGGATATGTGCCCGGAGAGCTTTTAAAGGGAAAGCGCTTACTTGCTTGGCATCTCCTTCCAGCTCCTCCTAGCTCTAATTACAAGGTACAGATTAAAAATACAAATTAGTTTTATCATTGCATCCTTGGCCTTTTGGAAAGAAAAAAACCAAAACACACACACAATAAAAACATAAACAAAACCCAAAAGAAAAAGAAAAATCAGTGGAGCTTCCAACCTAAGGTAAAATGCTGAAGTCAGCAGCTTGTACTGGGAGAGGGGGAAAGAAAAGATGAAGTCCAATTTAAAGAAATTCCAGTACAAAGCTCGCATGCCCGTGGCAGTCTTGCTTGAGTACAAAGTTGTACAGCATGCAGGTGACATAATTAGGTCACTGGGGGCAAGGCTTCTTAGAACTATTATATAAAGAAATCCATAAAAGTTCTCAAATCACAAATCTTCCAGGTTTCAAGAAGGTTCAAAACAGCAACTCTGCAAGCAAACAGCGGCTCTCTGGAGTAAGTCCTTCCTGGCAACACAAAGCATTGCAGTTATATGATCTGGCTAACTGGTTGCTGTCCATCATTATTCTGTTCTCAGCCTGCAATTATTTATGGGATCCTGCTAAATGTATCTTACAACTTTGTCACTGAATACAAAACTATATTAAAACCATTAAAGGTGAACTATTATTGGTGTTCCCCTGTCATTTGAGGATGAGGAATGACATTGCTCATATAACAAAAGTGGCTAATAAGAGATTTTCAGGTGGGATTTTCAGAATTGTCTAAAGGGAGCACTGAAAATAATGACCTTTCCTCTTCAGCATTTGCTGATGATAGCTAATGGATGATATTTAACTCAATGGATGACATCTAATGCGTGATATCTCAAAGGGATTATATCTAATAATCAAAATCTAATGGAACTGAAACCAAGTGTGAGCTGGACACTCACACATGAGAACAGCACAGATTGTGCTGGGAGGGAGGGACCCCAGCACTGGGATCACAGCCTGCATTGACAACATCCTCTGCTGGCCCAGCACTCTCAAAAATTATAGCGGAGTTAGTGACAGGTGGAGGAACTGTAAAATAACATCTGTCCTGCTCCTTTAGAACTTTCAGTCCTTCAGGGTTAAGAGGTGTGTGAAATTCAAGGTGCACACATGGTTCCCCTTTAGGAAAGCACTGTGAAATAAAAGTCCCTAAACTCAGCAAACCACAACAATCCCCTGTTCCCTGCAGCAGTCCCAGTTCCATTTACTCTGAAGCACTTCATAATTAATTCAGAACATGCTGGACTATTGGATTGACAAGTGTCATAATACAAAAGAGCAAGCAGAAAAGGAACCAACTAAAGAAATAACTTGCTTAGGACAGAAAACAAAGTATTGTTCTTATCACCTGTAGCTAATCCCAACACTTGGAACAAGACACCAGCATCAGGATATACTTAACAGCAGCCTGTCTACACCACTGTTACAACTGCATAAATCATCTCTTGATTATACTGTATCATTTCTTAATGAACGTACAGGAGCAAATCCCAGTACACTTCTAAGATGTGCCCTTAAAACTTCCAAACTCCCTTAAAACGCCCCAATTTCATATGAATTATTTTATATGTCTGCCAGCCAGAGCTGTTCTGTCCTCTCCGTGGATGTTCCATCTTCTGTCACCTGAAGCATACACAGCACTCTCCCACAGGGTCAGGCACAGACCTAGATTAACAATGCTAATGAAATATCTTCCCTGGATGACACAATTAACCCTAACTAAGGGACCTCTTTATTTTTAAAAAAATCTCCTTCAAAGCAATTTTTCCTTCAGGCTTTTAAGCCAACCAGATAAATCCAACAGCTGGGAGAGTCCTGTAAATCAAACAGCCCCAATTTCCACACTGCAGCATCAGATAATACATTCAGCCAGTGCTGTTGTTGATAAGTTCGAAAGAGTTTTGTGTCACTGTATCTGCAAGCAAGTTCAGAATGAGGTGACCAAGTTGCCAAAATCTTGTTTCATTCCAAGATTAAGGGCTATAACAGAGGTCAAGTCTGTACCAGCTCCAAGCTTGCATTTTTCTCTGTATAGCAATTTTCCTTACTTCATTTCCTCCATATTCTTGCCTAGAACCATCGCAAAGACCTGTGGCTGGGATTAAGTTTCTTCTACATATCCAAAAGGAAATACTGTGGATTTGCTGTTAATAATCTAGCATTTATAGCCCTGCTGTTCTAGGGAAATAGTCTGTTCTGATCTCATATTTCCTGCTTGCAACGAACAGCACTATCCTTATTGCAACCACTTAATGCCATATTCACACCCTAGTAAACACAGGTATTTTCTCTTAAACTTAGAAGCACCTCCAAAGAAAGCAGGTGTGATATTTCCTAAAATATATCTTGCTGTCAGCTACAGTATTTACTAATTAGCCAAGATCAATTAAAAAAATGCATTGACTCTCAACATTTAGTTGCAAGACACCAGATGGTAAAAATTAAAAAGCTCTGTTCTGTTGATTGAAGTTCAGGCTCTACCTAGATACCCAAAATGTTACTATCATTTGAATTTTAATTTTTGTGGGACTTTATCATGTTGAAGAGAGTCTTAACTGTACAAATCTCTTTTCTCTCACAGTACAGAGTCCACACACAAATAGCTGAAAATTACAGCATTGACACTGAGGTGAACTGCCCACACTTTCATCCTAATAGATTGTTAGCCTTGGAGGTGAGCTGGAGCTCATTTAAATACTGGCACACACATAAAGTATTGCAGGTCCCAGCACTCAGCATAAAATCATGACATTTGGTTATGACACATTTAGTTATTATGTACCTTTATAACATAAATGCTAAACATCTCGATGCTATACGAGGATGTTACAATTTTTAAGAAACATAACTTACATTTTAAATAGACGCCGAAATTCAGATAATCCTTCTAAGGAGGATACCAACATGGAATGGGGGACTGCTCAAGGTCAAACCTAATTACAAAGCCTGCTAAGATGAGGATCATTTTTTAAGCAGTGGGAAATTAAATTATTTGTCAGAGCTATCAAGCAGTAAATACCTGCCTGCTTTAATTGCTGTTGATACAGCCTAATAAAACCGGGAAAGGAAACGCTGAGGCTCAATTTCATTTCCCTTCCCAGGTCAAGTTCCGCCTGCCAAGCAGCGGGCTGAGCTGGTGCTGGCTGCAGTGTGACCGACACTAGGGACGTGTCCCCTTCTCACCTGGCCCCCTACTCTTGGAAAACCTAGAACACACGTGCTCGGACACTGAGAGAAGTAAAGACCGAGCTGTGCCTCTCCTGGACACACAGAGGCAAATGAAAGATTAAGCAGGGGGAGAATCCCGTGGAAGTCTGGAGAATATGTTCCGAGCGGGAGCGCGGCAGTGCTGGGCCAGGAGCCTGCTGCGCTGCTGCCATCCAGCGGGGCGGCTCGGCTGGGCACGGACAGCGAGCGCGGCGATGGGTGCCGAGCGCCCAGCTGAGCCACGGGCACGGGGACACCCCTTCTGCACCTCGCTGTCAGTGCCCAACAAGGCTGAAGTCCGCAGAGAAAGTAAAATAAAGCAGGCGCTGAATTAGAAGCCGCTGTAAGAGTCTGCTCCTTCTGCACGAGGCACCTCCTGCCCTGACTCGCTCCTGATGCTGCCTGAGCAATCACTCCATGGGCTTGATCCACCCCAATCCTGCAACTGTTTTAGGATGCTGGAGCTGACAGAGGAATGGTTACACAGAGCTTTGTAACGTGCAGGATCTTATCTGTCTTATACAAGCACAAATTTAAAGTCTTCAAATCTAGAATTTCAGTGCAGTTAAAAATGGAAGTTCAGCACCTACCTTGCATAAACCCATTTGAAAAATCCTGCTGGCTGCTAATCTGCTGTGATAGGTATCTAAATATCTTGTTAAATCTGGCTTTAAAAGCCTGTATCTGCCTTGTTTCAGTACTTGGGAGATCAGAATAAGTGTAGAGCAAAATGAGACTGATACTCTGCTATCTACTTATCTGCTCATGGATAACAGAGAGGCTCAGAATTTGTAAATGATAGCATAACATTTTCATTATCAACATCATTACTTGTGGATGATGAAACAGAGACAGTGACAACAATTTAAAGCCAACTCAAATTGTCAGGGTACCGTCTACAGGGCAATTTATGAAGAAGATAAATTTCTGATGCTAATAGGATTCTACAGCAAGACATCAGTGGCACAAACTCCTCCAAATCAAGGAGAATGGGAGGGAAGAAGGGGGAAAATGGTCTGACTCGGGACTAGGAGAGAGGAAAAGACAAAGCTTTCCTCAGCACTTTAGCTGCACAATCAGTACTCTGCTCTGTGAGACTGTGAGATGCAGCTGAGACAGAGAAACAAGTGTCGGTCTCTGTATTTTTCATACCTTCATATTTCCTGTAAAATTGCTACAAGAAACAGAAAATGATCATTTAATTCACTTTTAATTTAACTCATCATTAAATTCCACAACAGAGAGTTCTCCCAAAGAGCAGCACTGGTGTAGCAGTCAATAAAGAAGGGGAGGACAATTTATTTTTGGTGTATGGGAGGAAACAGGTGAACTGTGATAAACATCACTTACCAGTACTTGCTATTCAACTACACCATTGACAGAATGGGAGAATCATAATCCACATTCCATCTGGTTTGACTGCTGAGCCTTCCTTTGACTATCTTGGGGTTTGTGTAGCAGGAAAGCCTGACACATTGTCCTCCCTGTACACTGAGCCTCCCAGAAAAGCAGGGGTACAACCAGAACCCCTCCACTCTGCAGAACGTCCTGGGTGCTGTAAATAACACTCTACCGGAGTCCCAGGCAAAAGCTAGAGCTTCCCTGTGATCACAGGCTGCACATTGCACCAGGCACCAAGTCAGCTTTTAGAGAGACTCTGCAAGTGTATCTGCCTTTATTTGCTGCCATATGTTCAGTTCAGCTCTGTCTGAGACACCCAGCCCAGGACACTCTCAGTGCTTAATTTCAGGAGGACTCATTTAGGATAGTTGTGTTCTGTCAGTAAACAGATGTCCTTGATTTGCCTCTATACCAAAACACAACAGGCTCATTTACTTGTTAAAAAAGTTAACTGGAGCATTAAAACCCTGGCAATTCACACACCCATACAAACATTGCAGAGACAAGACTTGCACAGCACATAACATGAAGAATAATCTCAGCCCTTGCACATTTCTACCATGTTACTTCTTAACTGCATTTTAAACTTTAGCACTTGTTTGGATACAGGACAGCAGACTTTAATGAAAATGTACAATATATTATTTGATTCTAGTCAAGAGGTTACATAATCATTAGTGCAGACCTATTTATCTCCCTCTCCTTTCATCATTCAGAAATTTAAATGTGAGTTTTGAATTTCAATTGGCTTATCAAGTGCTCAACGACATCATGAGATCCTGTCTCCACTGAAAGGGATTTCTGCCTTTCTTCTTCCTTGAAGACTCACGTCCTGTTCACTCTATCATCCAGCCCTTTCACAAAGCAGATAGCTTAAGTCATCAGATTTATGCAAAAAAGACTAAGTAGCTCTCATTGCCCCAGAGAGCACTTTGCAATTGGATGCTGTTTTACACACACTCTTACTGAAGCACAGTGTTTATCATTGTAATTTTCATACTGATTTCTTTTTATATGCAGAATTTATTTGTTTTATGCTCTATTTACAGCGTGTGATAACGTTAATGACCCCTTCTCTGCTGGAGGTCACTACCTGCTGTCAGTACCTGCTGCGCCTCAACTCCTGGTACCTTGATGTTACCTGTGCTTCACACTGCATGAAACAAGAGTCAGCCAATGGGTACACAATGCCTGTGCTCTCACCTCACTCACCTCAGACAGAAGGACCCCATTTCTTCTCTCCCCATCCTCACAGCCAAGTAGCAAACCCATTCCTCCTCACCATGCTAATATAAGAGCAGTGGCAATTAGCAATATCCACTCCCTCAGTACAACCACCTGCTGAGGCTGCCACAAACCAAACATCTTTCCATGGCTTGGCCCCTGACTGAATTCATCATTTCACAACAGGCAGTCTTCCATTGGTCAAGGAATGACCCTGCTAATAATATTTATTATCTAACAGATCTCAGACTGAAAGGTCATGTCATATTTCACAAAAAAATATAGTGAGCAAAACCTAATAAATAAGAATAAATGTCCTTTCTTTGCAGTGCCTTTTGACCAACTCAGCTAACAGACTCTGAACCAAGAAATGCTGGAAATAAGTTTGGGAAGGACTCACCAGTCCCTTGCCAGCTCTGACAGGCGTGTACCTTTGCTGGCCAGCACAGTGCAGCGATGGTGTTTTTTGCATAAATCGCAGCCCAGCCACCAAGTCCCAGGCAAGGCAACCTAAACCTGACCTCTGGCTCTGTTCTGCAGCTGAGACCTGTTTGTTCCCAAGACATGGAATTGTTCACCATGCACACAAGGGTTTCATCCCCCATCTCTTAAATGAGAATAATCACACCTGCTTTGTAAAGCAGTTCATGTTGCTGACAAACACCTTATATTGCTTTGATTTGGCTGCCAGAGGAGTTACTCCAGCAGATCCCTGTTTATTTAGGCTGCACAATCTGGGGTAAAGACCCTTCTCTTTTTTGGAGAGACAATACAGAGAAAACGCTGAATCACCTTTATCCCCCTGGGAAACTGGTCCTTCTGCAGCCATAGTTCTTTTTAATGCTGCTTTGATGCTGTTCTGGCTATAGCCAAAAGAAAAAATGGAAATGCTTTTGCAAAAAACCCTCCTCAGGTTTTGGGTTCGATCCAGAATTCAGACAATCCAAATCCCTCGATAGTGGGGAAGAGTCAGGAAAATTCTTCCACAGTCACTGCTGGATTAGATTTGTTGCCCCAGAAGAGGACATGTTTTCAGAGTAAACTCTTTTTCTCTCTAGCTTGGCACAAACTACCATGTGATACAGTCTGATAAAAGGATGTTTCATTACATTAGCATAGCAGACTTATTTGTCAGTTGTAGACTAATTATCTTGGCTCCTTGTTTGGGGACTGTGGCATCCCTTGCAGTAAATTGCATTTTGCTGAGGGCAGCAATTTTACTCCATTTCTAAAGAATGTCAACACAAAGTTGTAGGGTCTTTTGTATTTCCAAATAAATTATTTAAAATAGCATGTGGTGGGGGGAGAAAAACAGCCCATCTGTCACTGTATTTCTGAATGAAATGTCAAATTTTTGCTTTTTTTCTGTGTAGTTCAAACAACAAACAACATTGAACATAGGTCTGATAATAAAATCCACTATATTGTGTCCATATTTCTGAAACTTGGAAGTAGAACAAAAGCTGAAAAATTAACTCTATGCAAGTAAATTATTAAACTCTATTATCATCAGCCATTCCTAAAAACAGACAATAGAGTTGGACACCCAGCCAAGCAAGTGACAATCCTGAAGAGCAACTTGCAGAGCAATCAGGCTTCTTTTTAAACAACATGCATTTAGAAACACTGAAAATAAAATTATCAGCTTCGTTTTTTTTCCTCAGTGACACAAGAGTACTAACTCCAACAGGATGCATGTAGAGAACAGCAAGGACCTCTTTCTACATTCAAACTTACATTAAATGAGAAATTTCAGTTGACTTAGTTTTGGTTGGGGTTTGTTTTGCTTTATTTTTTCCAGTTGGAAGCATACCAGCATCTGCTGGAAGGACTCAACAGACAGAAATCATTAGCACAGCCACAATTCATGCCAGACACTTGTGTTGCTGGGGTGAGTTAAGCCCACTGACATCACTTGCTCTTTTCTCAAATTATACTCTGACTTGATTTTAACATTTTCAGTAAATTATGTTTTCTAAAGACAAATCTGAGAAAATTTAGGAGTAGCAAGTGTCAGTGATGACACACAGTCTTTGATCTCCTCGACATGGCAAGTCAGGAGAGACTTCATGTCCCATTCAGAGACAATCAAGGGACACCACAAAGTGGGACGGTCAGTGTCTGCTCTCCATCAGCCTTATTTCCTGTTATGTAAGAGGAAATCTCCAGAGAGAAGAAAGGAAGTTGTAGAAGAAGAGATATACAGAGCACAAAAGATGCTTTAAGGTTTTACACCCAATCTGAAAATAAAATGAACCAAAAAGACTACCTTGGTACATTTAGATTTTTGCTTTACAATCAATTACAATTTCATTTTTGCTGTCAGGCAAAATCAGCCAACACGATGCAACACCCTACAAACAGCTGTTAACTCACCCCTGGTCTGCTAAACACACATTCTGCCATTCCACCCCTGCTAACTTGAAACAGTTTGTGCAAAAAAAGACACCTAAAGAAATCTGCTTATTCCAAAATATTCACTGCATCTTAGGATGCTACGTGAAGAAAACACAGCTATAAAACAGAACTGGTATCAGGAAGATGCAAGCAGGAAACAAAGCTAAGAGAAATCCTGCCTCACACTTACCTGGTCAATATTTCTCAAAATAACAACATAAATCAAAAGACCAGTGACTATCCATGGACTGCAAGGCATATGGATGACATCCATAAGGGGGAAAAAAAGGTGGAAATAAAGAAAGGAAATAAATAAATAAAGGCATGCCAAACACTTAAGTAACAGAACTGTTGATCCTAGAATTTTCCACTCATAACTTCTGGCATTTCTGGAGGTATTATTAAAGATTGCCACCCCGGAAGATAATGAATGTCAGGTGTAGCTTCCACCTCCAGTGTGATGAGGAGAGATTACCCTGCCGAAGCCTACAAGACATCTTTAATCTCCTGATTTAGAATCCATTGTCCGCTATCAGTTGTCACTCTCCTGAAGGAATGCAAGAATGCTGCCAAGCACTGAAAAACAGACAGCTGCAGCAAAGGGCTACCGGCAGCAATCCCGAGGTGCTCTGCCAGCAAAACACTTAAATGCTAGTAAAAAAAAGAAGAAAAAATTCCATCTCCAGGTTCTTCCATTATTAATTAAACATTTTCTGGTTTCCAAGAAGAAATGCTTGCTCAAACATGTCCTTGAAACCAGGCACATCAACACCACAAACTTTCAAAGTTAAAGTCAAGGGGCAGCTCTCTGGAAGAGAGAACACCGTGCTTGGCACAAGAGCAGAGCTGGGCACTTCTTGGAGTCTGAGTGGACCAGGCAGAGGTGGGGCATGTTTGATGCTACAGCCAAGGATGGCAACAGATTTCCTGCTCTTAAATACAAGGTGAATATTTTGTACCCACCCAAGCCAACATGCGGGGTCTGCCCACCCTAGGCTGCCTCTGAACCACCCTCCACCAGGCAGCACAGACAAAACCAGACAGTCTAAACCACCAAATCAACAGAAACTGCTGCCCATTTCCATGGACGTTTCTTCAAGCCTGTGCAGCCACTCATTTGGGATGAAAGGCTTTACAATTACGTTGAAATGGGACTTTAAGTTTGGGACAGGCTCTGCACTGCTATCACAATTAATGTAACCAAAAGGCTGTGGCAGTGTGGCCCAGCCAGTGAGCACAGACCTGGTGATCAATAGCAGAACAGGCCCTAAAATAGTTTCCATCCTTCAAAACGGCAGTGATTGCCAAGCACTGAATGGTGAATTCTGTGAGAATAACTGGTTTAAGCTTTAATAAAATCATAACTATGAAGTTTAACTTTTCTGCTGAGACATATCTGGAGTAGGCTGGAAACTAAATCACAGAAGAATCACAAACTCCCACTTCAGTGGGGTCAGGACTTCATCTTATGCAGGTCTTTTAATCATTTCAGAGCAAGGAACTCGATGCAAGGCCTTTACATCTCAATCTCTTGCCTTCATCACTCTGGCATCCATCCTCCCAACGACTCAGCGTGTTGACCTCCATGTAAACCCAGAACAGAGCATGTGCCACTCTTTGTAGCTTCACTTCACTCAAATGAACAGCAAGGACCAGATCTCTTCCATTCTATTGTGGATTTACACTTACCCAACCATTTCTTTCTCACATTAGCACAAGACTATCCATTTAAAATGCAGTATTTTTTTTCTGTTATCAGTTCTAAGTATGGGAGAAGTAGATTTAAAAGAAAAGACACAGAGTAAAGAAAGCTTTCCTGGTTAGAATTTTGGTCAATGGAATACAAAGATTATCATTTACTGCAGATGGCAGCTATGTAAAAAACATGATGGTGTCAATGTAAAATGAATAAAACAAAGACAGTGTTTTCACAAGCTTTCACCAATGGCTTTAAAATAAGCTCACTTGGATACTGCAGGACAGAGCTTGGTTTCAGCCTCCTGCTCTACAGTTTGCCACACTGGGCTTAGCCTTTGGTATTAACTGAGACTCTATCTATTTTTTATTACAGAATTTCCCCCCCACACTTTTGAAACAATGACATTTGATACATAAACCTGCACATTTACCAGTTTGTCTGTAATTCTCCCCCTCCCACCCCTCAGCTCCCAGGAATACACAAATCTTTTCATATGGAATCACATTCCATGCAGTTAAAGTGTACATTTTTGGAAAATGACACCAGAAGCTACATTTTACCCCATAAAAGAGTAAATCAACACTGAGTTGTTACTTACTGGTAACATAGCTATGCATCTAATTTGAAGTCATTGTCAAAATCTGTCATATATATTAAAAGTTCTCATTGTTATTTAAGGAAAAAATAAAAAAAGGAAAATAACGAATATTCCTTATGCTTTTTTCTTCTCAAAAATAAATATACCAGCAAACTTCACACAGAGAATTCTGTTCCTTTTTGTCTTAAAGGGAACCTATTTCTCAACTGAATTGCTTTCCCTACCTTATTACTTGAAGAGATTACAGTCAGGGTTGTATATTGTAGCTCCCCTATATTTAGAAGCTGGGTAATAAACCACATAAAAAGCACACTGAATAAAACATTAAGACATAAAAGGAGTTAAACAGAACAAAGGGCTAAAGCTTATTGTGCAGTAACCATGTCTGACCCGTTGAAATACAAAGGACTCATAATTCTAGTTAGCAAAATGCAGAGTTGGGATTTAAATCAGGAGGAAGCCGGTGGTGGCTGAGTGCTGGAGCCCCTTCCACAGCCTTGCAGGGCCCTCTGGTGGAAATGGGAATCCATCCCGTGGCTGCCCGACAGCACTGCTAAGAAAAACGATGATCTGACCCCAAAATAAGGGGAGAACAAGAAGCTGGGGTTTTCCCTGTTTTCTCGAAAGCAGCAATATTTCTAATACGAAGCTGCATTTTTTAGCTCTCTTTTAAGAAGATTAAATCCTGGAGCCTGTGTAAGTAAAGAATTTTTCCTCTGACTCCAGTGGGGACAGAGTCTGTCCATAAAGCCCTGAAAGTAGAGTAAAAAAGTCCTTAAAGCTGTGAAAAACTGCAATTAATGTGGAACATTCTGCCCAAAAATTTAGACCCTTCAGCACACCTGGAAGCATTTCAGGTGAACATCATCACACAAAACAGTCTGAAAAAGCTGAGCTGTACCAGTAATTCATGGCAGAAACTGCTCAGCTGGATGTACCAGCTCAGGGTCTGCAGGGCCAGCCCTTACGTGAGCTGACCTGACAAAGTGTCTTGTCAATGCTTCTTCATTTGTGACTTAGAGCAGTGAGGTGGAAACAAATCTTTTCTGGTACTAAATGTATGTTGCTTCATCCAGCACAGCATGGAATTGATCATTATATTGATATTAGGTACTCAAGAGACTGAAATACTGCCCAGTTTTGTTTTTTAAAAAAAGTAAAATTGGTGCTTTTGCTTCCCTTAGCTATTGCCAGGGCAAAAGAGAAACTCTTCAGAAGGGTGTTCACAGCAACAAAGTCAGATGAATATTCTCACGTGTCTTCTCCACACAGATGCACAAGGAGGCTGCTGAAATAATCTGCACAAGCAGCATCTTCAGTGATCTAATGGTGATGAGAAAGAACATTTCTCCTCTACCTTTTGCTTTTGACTCTGCCAGGCAAAGCCATTACAGCATTCCAATGAAAAACAGGCTGCGGCCTCCAAGCTGGATTCAAGATCCAAACTGCTCCAAGGCAATGGCAGGATTGGCTTGCAGGATTGAAGTGTCTCTCCCCTAACAGGTATTTGATGGTGGTGAATATTTCACAGAGCAAAAGAAATAACCAGGTCTGTCTTACACTTTACTACAGTGAAGATGCCTCCATTGCCAAAGAGACTGCTCAATGCCATTCTCTCCCACTTTCCAGGAGCAGGATGGCTATTGGGTCTGTAAGATCCAGTCTCTGTTCCTGCCTGAATAGGGCAGACAGCTGTCAAACATCATTCTTTCAGGCACCATCTAGCATTACCTAGGTCAATAATTGTCTTTTCCCAGATTAGGCTCCTTAAAAACAGCAGTATTTTGAAAAGGAAAAGTCAATTCCCACTTTTCATCTTTAATTCTCTTGTCTGCTCTTAGTTAATAAAGTTCCTTAGCTGTAGTGAGTACATATTTATTTAAAGGTGCTGATGAAGTCAAGTACATCACTTGAAACACACTGATGGTCAGGAGCAGACACAACCTTTTCTTAAAAACCAGCTCCTCTCAAAGCATCCCAGGCTGGGGACCTCAAGCCTCCCAGCTCAGCAGGTACCTGTCAGGTTACAGCTGCTGGGCCTAAGGGACACAGGACAAAGCCTTTGCTCAACCCAAAGCTTGGATTCATCCCTCTAATGTGCTTCAGGACATTTTACTTTGAAAAATGTGAATGCTGCCTATTGACTGCAAAAATTTTATCTCAATTGCTATCCAAGAACATGCTAATTTGTATGAAATAAATGAGGCTAATTATTTGCTTTCCACAAAACAGGCTCTGCTAAAAGCTCTGAATTATTTGCTTTCCTGATGAACAAGGCAGCACCTTGCCCACACAAATCTCTCCATCAGAGATTTGATTATCCATTAGAAGGTCAATCTATGTGTTGTGTCAAGCAGCAAAGGTAAGATGAGGCTGGGAAACGCAGGCCCCTTGAGGAGAGCCCCCCAAACCCTCTGTATCCTCTGTGGTGCCAAGAGTCAGATGTAGGGAGTTGCAGAATCAAAAATGGGATGGCTGCTTCATCTACCACAAGGAATCAGTTGGGATGGGGGTCACTTCAGTGTGCATGGAGGGAAACTCACATTTGGGGAAGAGCAAGACACTGTAGTCTAAAAAGGTGCAGGGAGGCTCCAGCTTCAAGGGTGTCCATTTCAAAAACAGCTCCACAATCAGACCAAATGATTCACAAGGAACAGAACCTTCTTTTCACTCACCAGAGAAATCACAATGCACAAATATGCTTAAAGTCAAGCAACTTTACTGTTTTTGTGGCATGTCTTTGATAGGGTGGAAAGAATTCCTGGTGTCAATTTGAGGTATGCTCTCAAGCATGCTGAAATTTTATGTAGAAAATATTGTCATAATTTCCTTAATACACTGTGTTCACCATACCAGCCCACAACACAAGATCCCTGCTGCCTTATTACAGGTATTTCCCTTAGGTACACAGGCAAAGTGCATCTTGAAACGACAAAAATAACATTTCTTCTGACAAGACTGCTCCCCAAACGACAAAAACTGCAGAAGGCTTTTCTCCAGGTTTTTCTGCAGAATCAGCTCTGAAACGCTCTGCTATTAACTTGTGATTGTGCATAGACCCCCTTCCTCATTGAAGTGATACAACTGATTCCCAGAACAAAGCAGCAATATGCGGCATTCTCCAATACTGCATTCACTGGAATTACTCTTTAGGCTTTTACTTCAAAATGCAGTTATTCCATAAACTGTGACTGTATTTTATAGCAAACATGAGTGTTGCACAGCCAGGGAAACCAGAGCTGATGATAGGAGAAGGCAAGGAGGAGATTTTGTAGCTCTCAGACACAGCAGCTACGTGCAGGTCAGTCAGTCATGCTTGCCAGTTCTGAAGATATTTTGGTGAGCACAGGAGGAGCCTTCAGCTCCTACCTAGACAGCCACTGGAAGCAGCCAGAAGAGATCAATAGTTTGTCTCTTCTGGAGGATGGAGCCTCTACCAAATGCATCCCCACTTCCCAGCCCTGAGGGGAGTGGATGCTAACATTAGACCTGGACCCACAAGAGTCTGGCTCAGAGCTAAAAACATGGCAGATGGATTTGAGGAATAACACCTAATTTAAGAATAAGGCCACATCACAAAGAGCAACACTTGCAGAAATCCCCAAGCCAGCACAAAGCTGACTATGGTGCTGAGAACACAGACGTGTCCTGGAGTTTGCAGCAGCCAGACTTTTGGCCTCTCCTGAAAAGCAGCACTGACAGGTGGCATTTTGTTACCTTACCTCTCTCTCTAGTGGGATCAAAGGTGCCACAGCCTTTGCACAGCTATCCCATTTTATTTAGGACTTGCACAGACACCTTTGCATTAGCACTGCTCCATCTTTATCTCTTTCTGCTTCCAAGCTGATGGCTGCATGATCCTACCAGAGACGTTGCTACAGACATGCAGTCTGGAAGTCAACCCAGCTTGTTCTGGGCTTTTTCTGTCATTTATAATATGATAACACATTGTCCGTGGTAGATATTTCCCTGCTACAATAGCGCATCCCCTTAAATGCAGGATCTTTGTTTTCCTCACTATGCCAGTTAGGAAAAGAAGGAGGGTATCACCAGCTGACCTAAAGCACAGGTCAGAATTTGTGTTAGTCAGTGAAAGAACTGGCTAACATGAGTCTGAGGGCTTCGATTTATTGCCCACCAAAGCAAACGACACTGTTGTAAAGTCAGTTGATAACGACAGGATTAAGAGTGTGAAGATAAAGATACATCTCAGAATGTCTTTGGATAAGGATAAAGCAAAATGACACGAACAAATCCCAAAGTCCTAGCAGTCATGAAGTCACTCCAAAAACCTCCTGGCGAGCTTCAGTACATAAAATTACTAGAGAAAAGCCATGAAAATTTACAATAACTCTTTTTTTCCTTGTTGGTGGTGTATTTTTAACCTATTGCACTGATTATAACATGCTGTCAACAGCCTCATCAATTATCCATTGCTAGAAAGTGGGCTCTAACATGCTGCAAGTGGTATTAATTGGTCTCAGTAGCACATAATGAGTTTAAAAGCTCCTACCTGTGTGCCCCCGGGGATGGTGACTAGAGGCGGACAACAATTTACAGCAGACCATTAACACATAGACCAGAAAGAGCCAGTCAGACAGAAGCATTGATTTGGCACAGAATCTCATCCTGGAGGCAGAAAAGGAAGCAGTTGAGTGAAAGAACAATGTGAGTAGGGAATAACATAAAAATGATGTGGGGAAGGAAAAGCTGAAAGGACGCTGAAGAATAACTAATGTGGCTTATTGCAAGGCAACACTCACAAAATCAACTTCGTGATTTGGTTGGGATCAATTCTTTGTTAAGGACATTTTATAATTAGAAGCAATGTCTATCACACATCGCATTACCCACAAACACATATTTATAATAATACATTATGAGTGCAATACAGGTCTATGAATGTGAGATAAAGGATAGGTTCTTTTGTCTTTTATTAAGATCCAGCCACACTCAAATTTAAATATACATATTTATGAGTTTTGCTACTATTTTTAAACTGCACCTCCCCCAGTGATAGAAAAAAAATGTCATTTTTACTTAGCACTTCTCAGGACATATTTACTAAAGCTACCAACTCTCCTGCAGCCATGCACAGGAATTGGCTGGGTCTCCCAAACATACAATATTTGGGAGATTTCCTGGAGATTGGCAGGTTTGCTGAGGATAAAAGGCTCATGAAACAGCACCTCAATCAAATATGCAAGGACTCATTTCCCTGCCACGGTGTTGGAAACTGCATCTCAGAAAACACTTGCTCTAAAGAAGGTGTTGTTACTCTTATTCATGTTATTCTTAGAACTAAGATCGCAAATCCTCAAAAATTTTTCTGCAAATATCTACAATTAAATCCCTCAATAGCTTATGTTATGCCATTCATCATATAGAAAGGGAATCTAATCATCTTTTTAAACTCAGTTATGATGATTTATTGCTTGCATGATACATAAATGGGCGTTATGTAGCTGAACCCTTAGATACTGTATTCCATGCTTTCAGCAAGTTCTGCAAGCAGGAATACATCAAATTAATTAAAGGCAATTTATAGATTTGCATAAATTGAACCAAATACTGTTTTCATGGCAGTGACGTTAGTCTGCAGTTAATCAGCACGCTGGGATTTGGGCAAGCCTATCACAAGCTTATTTGCACCAAAAGGTCCTTTGGGAACTACTTCCCTCTGCAGATTCCAGTTCTGAGTGCTCCAAGTATTTTCTAAAAAAATTATCTGTATATCTTGAAAATACCTAAGACTACTCAGCTAACCCAATGTTCAAGTGCTGAAGAGATAAAAAAAAAAACAAGCAACACATGCCTTAGACAGCTCTACTGTCACAACCAGGTGATACACTTGGATGTCGTTTAAATTTGATAAACATCTACAAAGGAAACCAAAACAGAGGCCATGTTTTCTCATTTTAAACTGCTTGCATAATTTCCGTTTTCATACTTTGCAAAACAGTATTTTTTCTCTAATTGTAAATGTTGATAAAGCCCAAACAAATAAAAAATGCACTTATTAATATCAAAAGTTAAGAGACAAGAAGCCTGCTGCATGTAAATATATTTTAGCAACAAATACTAGTTTACACTTGGGAAAGAAATACATTAGTGCAAACCCCAGCACCTTCAGCCTACAATTTTTTTATAAAATTACACAAATATTGTGAAAAAAAATAGCTCACCACTTCTACAGATTTCAGAAAATGAAAATTGCATGTAAAGAAGCCACAATTTAAAGACTGATTTGGTAAAATGGTACCTTTTCTGGCTTTAAGGAGATGCTCTGTTTTGTGCCCAATATGTTGCCACTCTGAATATAGGAACAAACACCCTCAGGGGCTTTTACAGCTATATAGAGGAGCCTTCTGTGAGCATGAATCAAGCCTAGAAGATAAAGACATCACTGCTCCTCACCTACCCTATGAGTACCCTCTTCTGGAGTGCTCCCAGGTTAATTCAGAGCAGCTGAACCTGATTCACCTCTCGCATCCAGCTGAACCACATAATGTCACTGCAGCTAATGGGATTGAGTCACTGTGAAAACAGCATAAACGTTATTATTGCTGTTGATCCAGTAGCCTAACTGCCTGGTAAGTTCTGAAATCAGTGTACCATTTCAGATTTTGGTCATCCAAATCTTTCCCACGTAACTGAACCTCTTTTTTTTTCAGGAGAGAGACAAATTTAACCTTAGTTTTCTTGGTCTCTCCATGAGAAACATACAGCTTACAGCTCATGCACCAGTTTCTACTGAATAGGACGTCATCATCTGTTCAGCATCCAATCCCATCCCTCTGTTGCTCTAAAAGCAAACACTCAGATCTAACCCAAATATCAGTGGAGACCCCAGCTCTGGTATCACTCTGATATATCACCATGAAGATAGAAACCTTCCTCCAGGCCTGCTGAGGTGTGGCAGAAAGCAGGATTTAACCTGTGGAATTAAATACCCCAAATCAGGCATTTTGATTGTGCCATTTCTGGCAGGAGTTGGTTGAAGGGACAGGTGTGATGATGGACAGGTCCCAAATTATGCATCACACGCTCAACAGCTGCTATTTCAGCACTTTAGTGGACCCAGGTGTTCCCACCGTTCCTAGTGCAGGAGCAAAACTGCTCTCAGTGGAAATGGCCATGTACTGACCCACTTTCAAAAGTCTTCCCCAGTTGAGTTTGACTCTTTTGAGATATTAAACAAGGAATGTGAAACCAGGGCTCATCAGGTTAACAGGGCAACCTTAGCCCTGTGTAAGGATGTTCAAGTCCAGGAATAAGTGTGTGACTACAGAGCATCCACTTGGTCATATCCAAACTGAAAGGCTGCTAAAAGCATCCAGTACCATCCAAATGACATATTTTCAGACTTCAGTCTGCCTTGCAGGTAGACAGGACACAAGTTTTCAGCCTGCTAATGTAAAGAAATACAAGAGGATCTTTGAAAAGGCAGGGGAAAAATGAAATTTGGCAGACAGATGCAGGAAGGGGTGCTGAGCCCTTCAGCGTCAGTGGGCTGCCGCTTTCAGAAATGTCAAGCCTTCATTCTCTATTGGATTCAAGTGGATATTGTTGCTAACCAGAACAGCGAACCTTCAGTGTCGTTTGAAAGATAAAAAGTGCTCTTACCTTGGGGACTTTGCAAGAATTTTGTTCCAGTCAAACACAATTATTTCAGTGTGTTTTTCATAGTTATTCCAGATTCCCATTTGCGGCAGCAAATAAACCTTTCTGCATCTCAGAATTCTTCCTTCACTTCAGGGACCTAGAAAGAAAGCCACATTACACTGCAATTAACGTCTGGAATGGTGCTGTAAAATAAATCTTTGTTACCAAAATCTTAGTTTCACAGTGCCATCTACAGTGCAATCTGGGGCAAAAGGCAGCAGTTGTATTGCTGTGTTCTTTCTGAGAACACAGAGAAGCTGTGGTGAGGCAGCTCTGAGATATCACTGCATTAACCAAAGGCTGAGTTTGCTGTACCAGGAGTTGCAAACAGAATGTGTGCAGCTCACTGGGGCCTTATCACCACGTGCCCTCTCACCACCCAACTGCTGGGAAAGCTGCAAGGTCTAAGACTGCACCATAGTGCAAACACATTTCCACATGGTTCCATGAAGCCTCCAACAGTTTGAACCAGAGATTATTTCAGATAGTGGGGAAAATCTGTCATTGTCTTCATGAAGATTTGGCCCAGGCCCTGGAGCCTGCCTCAGGAGCAGAGGGTCACATCCACAGGAGTGTGTCTGAGATTATGCATTATTGCACTCTCCGACCCTGCTCCTCTCCTCGCTTCCAGCATCACCTCTCACACCCAGCCCACCTACAGCCAGGAGTTACACTTTGAAATCTCCACATGGAAACACTTTTGCAGCAGCACTGTCACTCGTTCCGCAGAATAACGAGCCCAAACACTCCATTTTATAGACATTCAGGCCTCTTTGCTTTTGCTGCTTATATTTGTTCTCTCACTTCCATCCCTGGGCACAACTTGACCTTCTGCTATTGAAAACACAACACAGAGCAATTTGTGAGAGTAATAACAATGTGGTCTTCACCTACACAGTGACCACAATAACCTTTCTCATCCACCATTCTTTTCACTTCACTCTTCCTTTGATCAATTAGAAATTTGCTTTTAAGAAACACAAAATTACACTACCACACCAGAGGGCTGAGCATGTCTGGGGTCAAAAAAGCACATAGGTAGACACCTTTCAGCAGCTCAGGACGGGAAAGCCCCTGGCTCAACACATTCACAGAATCACAGAACCTTCCACAGGTTGGAAGGGACCTTAAAGCTCATCTTGTTCCAAACCACTGCCCTGGGCAAGGACACCTTCCACTAGACCAGGTTGCTCGAAGCTCCATCCAACCTGGCCTTAACAGCTCCTTTTTGTTCAGAATGCCATGAGAAAATAGAGTAATTGCTGGAATTAAAGAGGTGCCAGGCCAGCAATCTATAATTAATCACATTTTACTCTCTTTGCTTTCCAAAGTGGAGTTCCAGGGTAAGCCAAAATCAGCGGCTCTATCAAATCAGCTGTGGAAATCAAAACAAAATGTAGGCAAAGAGTTGTCTTAAGAACAAGCACTACCATCCTGTGTTAATCCTTTCTTCCACAAATACACATAAAATAAAAAATAAAAATAAAAAAACCAGTGTGCCTCAAAAGGCCTATTAAGAAGAAGCAAACAAACAGGATTTTCAATATAGCATTGACAGACTGAAATGGTTATGTGCTACATTTTTACCCATTTCATAATAGGACAGGTAGATAAATACATTCTTACAGTGCTCTTGTAGAAATCAATACTGCAATACACTAACTTGGGTTTTAGTGCTTATCTGTTCCATAATTTTTATTAGAGAGGAAAATAAAACGGCGTGCAGATGCATCTACAGGTAAATACAAACGTCAGTGTAACCTGTTCTGTAAACACGTGTTAAACACTGGTAAAAGGCAAGGGAGTATTGATTGGTCCAGCTCATTCTAATTAAGTGGATGCAGCAAAAGTGACAGATGATACATCCACCTGCATATCTCCAGGCCTTCTGATGTCTTCCAGGCAGTGATATTTCTTTAAAAAATAGAGTTGTATGAGGGGAGATTAAGGCAAACTCCTGAAACCAGCTTCAGCTGGTTTATGTCAATAAAGGAGACGGATCAGAACAGAAACAAGAGGCTCACCTGGTTAATAACTGTAAAAGGAATTCCAGCCTTTTCATGGCAAAAGCATGCTTTGTGTGTATTTTGTGAATAGTGGGTTTAACTGCTGGCCCCTGTCTTGTCTCAGGGTGATACATTACTTTGGAAAATAGAGCTGCTTGTTTATTTTTATACAATGAGATCTAGCGAGTGAGGAACTGAGCCCCACCTCCATCTCCAGCAAAGACATAGAAAAGAAGAGGCAATGGGAGAGGGGAAGGGCTCCATTTTCAGTATTTATTCATGGACTGGCCATGAGCAACTCCTGCTTTGAACAGGAGTTCTCCAGAGGCTACACCACTCCCTTGTGTCAGTATTTAGTGCAAATGAAGATTGTGGGTTCTGGGATCTGGAGGGAATTGCAATGGTCAGGTCTGCTGTGCCTCAGTCCCAGCACAGTCTGCTCTCCGTGCCTCTGCACTCCAGGAAAATGGGTATAAACAGCATTTCCCTGTGCCAGGGAAGTGTGTCAAGAACCAAAACAATAAAGGTCTAAAGTTATTTGAAAACTGTATAGGCACTGTGTAATTCCTTTGACAGATGGAATAAGATAACATTTTAAATTAGGTGCATTTCTTACCAATATTTACATGTTGTAAAATGCTTCTTACAGCTACTTTCTGCAAAGAATAAATTACTAAACCATTTTATGCCATCTTTTATAATAAGCTATTAAATAATTTAGAAAACCTCCTTTCATTAAATATTTAAAAGGCCTTAATTTCTCCATTCTAAATAATTCCTCACTTAAAATACAGCTGTGCATCACTTAAAGACTCCTCTTGTGTAAAGCAAGGGGAAAGTAGGAAAGAAATTTGGGGGCCATGTACTGTTCAGGGGATTTGCCAGCCTGACTTTTAACCCCATTGTCAGCCTGGTTAAAATCTTATCTCCTACTGAATAAAGGACAAAGGGAAGCAAAGAGGAGATAGAGCAGTATCTGACATTTCTTAGAAGAGGGGGGACAAGATCTAGTCAGGTCACTGTCTGTATTTGAAAACTGCTGCTGTTTGAGGGGAGCTAGAGACAAAAGAGAGAGCACCTACACACTGGCTGACAAGCCCAGAGCCCCATTTTGGGGCTAAATCACTATAAACAGGGGAGGTATTCAGTGACAGTACTTGAAGGAGGCTTATAGTAAACAGAGAGCAACTTTTTACACAGATGGGCAGGTAGTGATAGGACAAGGGGGAAAGGTTTTAAATGAAAAGAGGACACATTTATATTAGATGTTATATAAAAGTTTTTCCCTGTGAGTGTGGTGAGGCCATGGCACAGGGTGCCCAAAGAAGCTGTGGCTGCCCCTGGATCCCTGGAAGTGTCCAAGGCCAGGTTTGCAGGGCTTGGAGCAGCCTGGGATAGTGGAAGGTGTCCCTGCCCATGGCAGGGGGTGTAACAAGATGGGCTTTAAGGCCTCTTCCAGCCCAAACCATCGCTGATTGTGTGCTGATATTGCCCCCCGGCACAGGCCAGTTCCAGGGCCGTGGGTGGGTGACTGTCCCTGTGGGGTGCGGGGGCCGCGGGTGAATGCTGTCCCTGTGGGGGTGCGGGTGACTGTCCCTGTGGGGGTG
>VWZT01007725.1:1471859-1530392 GCA_013397055.1 Pachycephala philippinensis
GGTGCGGGTGACTCTCCCTATGGGGGTGCAGGGGCCGCGGGTTACTGTTCCTGTCGGGGTGCGGGTGACTGTCCCTATGGGGGGGCAGGGGCCGCGGGTTACTGTCCCGGTGAGGGCCGCCGGTGAATGCTGGCCCTGTGGGGGTGAGGGGCCGATCCCGGTGTTTCCCGAAGGATCCCAGCGCTTGCCGAGGATCCATCGGGGCGGTGCTGCCCCCTGGCGGCCGCGCGCCGCCGCTGCAGCCCCGGTTGGACCCGCCCGCCTCTGCCCATGAGGGGCATTAACCATCCCCAGCTTTAACCATTCCCAGCTTTAACCATTCCCAGCTCCTGGCAGCGCTCGGGGATCTCATCAAACCCCACCGCCCGCCTCTGCCCATGAGGGGCTTTAACCATTCCCAGCTTTAACCATTCCCAGCTCCTGGCAGCGCTCGGGGATCTTATCAAACCCCACTGCCCGCCTGTCTCCATTCCCAGCTTTGACCATTCCCAGCTCCTGGCAGCGCTCCGGGATCTCATCAAGCCCCACCCTCACGGCTGCACCGCCCAGCCCCGCTCCCTGCGCCCCGCCGGAGCCACCCGGGCCCCGAGGGATCCCGGCCGTACCGGCAGCAGCGCTCCTCTGTGCTGCCAGAGCTGTCCATGACAATTAGCGCCTGTCATTAATCACGTTAACGCGTCGCTGTCACGGGGTTCGTGCATTCAGCCTGCCCTCGGAGCGGGGGCACCGCAGGGATGTGCTGACCTTCACCTCACAGTGACCAACGTGCCCCAGCAATGGGCAGATACAGGGAAATAACGCGTCTCACATTCTGGGTTTGGTCCCTTAACCCTCACCTAGAAACCTCTGCATCCACTCACATAACTGCAGCTTGATCTGAAGGCTTTGAGTGTCAGTAAATCCACTTCAGCCTAGTTATTCCAACAGTTAATTAACCTCACTTTAAACATTGCCCCTTCCAGCTTGTACCTCCCGATACATTCTGGTTGTTTTCCCAGCTGGCACGTCCCACAGGGATGAATCAGGTCTTTAAAGGCCTCGGTTCTCCCAGTCCTTACTCACACCAAGTAAGGGTTACACCAGGTAGGAAGGCACTGTGCAAACTGAGAGAGGACATGAAGTTACCCATGTAGTACAATCACAGAATCACGGAATGGTTTGAGGTGGAAGAGACCTTAAAGATTATCCTGTTCCACCCCCTGCCATGGGCAGGGACACCTTCCACTATCCCAGGTTGCTCCAAGCCCCATCCAGCCTGGCCTTAAACATTTCCAGTGATGCAGCAGCCACAGCATCTCTGGGCAGCCTGTGCCAGGGCCTCACCACCCTCACAGTAAAGGAATTTTTCCTAATATCCAATCTAAACCTACTCTTTGTTAGTTTGAATCCATTCCCCCTTGTCCTGTCACTTCATGCACTTGTAAAAAGTCCCTCTCCACCTTTCCTGTAGGTTCCCTTCAGGTACTGGAAGGTAGCACAAGACTAAGCTCCAAGAAAGTAAAACTTTTATTGGGTCCATTCCCTCTTCCCTTTACTCCCAGAGCTGACATCAGCCCTTCTGCTTCCCTACAGGAATCTCTGAGGGATGGAGGTCTGGTCACATCGAGCTCCCCACGGCAAAGTGAAGTGATACAGAACTGCACAAAAATCAGCCAGGCAGGTATCCAAAAAACCACGGGGGCACTGCAGCAGTGCCCAGCCCTCTCAGACCCCAGCAGACTCCCTACACACTTCATGGGCAATTTTTGAACTGTTTTTTATGGCATCACGTCCCATTTACGACATCAGTCTCTGCTGGCAGCAGCTCAGTCCGTCACCACGCGTCAGCCCTTTCCACAGGAATATTTCAAAATCTCACTTAACAGCAACTGGGGGAGGTGGGGAAGAAAAGAAAACAATGCCAATGAGAGCTAGAGGAAATAAGCCCCACATCCTCCTGAGGAGGGAGAACTGAACTGCTGTTATATCCACATAACAGGAGGTATCGACCACACCAGCAGCCAGACCATCCACACACAGACATCCTCTGTGCCACGGGTTTGGGGGGAACTGGGTCTGTCTTCAGCAGCATTTGGAGTTCTCTAGAGTATATCTGTCCTCACCACCTCCTTTAAACACGAAAACAAACCTTTTGTCTGTTGTGAGCATGTAAAAAAGATGTTCTGGGAGGATATCCTGCAAAACATGCCTAAACCACCCTAATTTTCTGGCCCAGACACCACAGAATTCCTTAGTTAATAGTGCCAGGGTCACAATAGTGACTTGGGTGGATGATCTGTTAAAAAGGCTTTTCAGCTGGACTCATTTTAAATGAGAGTCTGTGGCCTCCAAATTTGAGCCAGCAGAGCTCAGGTCACACAGAAGCAGAAAGAGCAGTGCACAGGATCAGGAAACAAATTCCAGCAAGGGACTGAGGGCAAGGAACAGAGGACTGACTGCCAGAAAACCCAAAGTCCACACAGGGTAAGGAGGAGTTTGGAATCAAAGCTGTTGCTTCCTCTGCTCTCTCAACACAAAGTGAGTTCTCAACTTTCCTCCAGGATAAAGTCCACCAAGTCCAAGAGGACAGCTCAGAGAGCAAAGTGCAGCTATTCTGACTGTCAAATGGAGGCAGAATAGACCCTTTTCTCCATACAGCACTATTCATTATTCGTCACCACCCCACTAGGAACCATTCTGCCAAGCTCCTGAGAAGGCAGGTATCACCATCAAGGTTTCATTTTAAAGATTGCACAGACTTACCAATGTGGACAGCCAACACGGGAGATCTCATTACAGCCCAGCATTTCAACTCTTTCAATTACCTTTATCAGAAAGAATTTTTCCTTGTGATTATCCAGGTTCTTTCAGTCCCTCACTGCAGCTCAAAATCTTCTCCACTCCCCTATGCAAGCCCTGCTTAAGAGATGTGCAGGCTTCAGGCACTTTGTTCAAGGGAGAGCAGGAATGGCTCCAACCCTGTTCAAAGGGGACACAGAGCAGAGCCAGTGCCCTGCTCCACTCCCAGCTGCCCTCCCAGAAGCAGAGCAGCTCTCATCTAAAGCAGGCAGCACACCAAAAAAAAGTGGAGAGAAATGTCTTTGAAGGAAATCTCTTCAGCAGGATGTTTCAGACACAGCAAAAACACTTTTTCCCCTACTGTAAACTTTGCCTGCCAGGTAGCAAAGCATTAAAGTTGTTGCACAGGTTGTCTTGAGCCACAAAACACTGTTTTCTCTACCCTGAACTGATGGAGGAATTTAATTTCTCCCATGGAGGGCAAAGATAACTGACCTGCCATAGAGCAGGTCACTCACCTTCCTTCCCTCTCACCAGGGACCCAGCTGAGCTGGTGGGTTATTTTGCAGAGGTCAGTCAGAGGAGGGAGGAATGGATGGAAGGGATAGAGGAGGAAAACTCATGTCCATTTGTGCCTCTGGATAATGCACTGGGAGGTCCCAGACCTATTCTGGGTGTGTGGTGGCCAGCCCAGGGCTCACATGCAAGAAACAGATAATTCCTGAGTAGGGGTGGCCATTCAAATTAAGAGCAAGATGCAATCCAAGGGAAATAACATGAAAATTAAGAGTCAGCAAATGCAAGTGATAGGGAAAGGTGAAAGTAACTGTATTTGTTTAGTCAAGAAAAGAGAGTTTGTTGGAGACATGTCAACTGTCTCCTTGAAGAGGCTTGGTTTAAAGGAGGGCAGGATTTAAAGTGGTTCTCTGTAGCTATTGCAGGTAGCAGAGAAATAAATTCAGTGTCCTGCAAAGATTAATTGGTGTGTGCGTAAAGAGAAACTTTCTGTATCTAAGGGGGGAAAACTAGTGGTACAAACTGCTCAAAATCTCATAGAGATTTCTTTAAACTGGATGAACACCTGTGGGCTGGTAAAGGCTCCCCTCTCCACCCACAGGGTTGGATTACATGTTTGCTCAGAGCATGTAGAAGGACTACATATCCTTTATGCCCTGGTGCAAAAACCCTGGGATCTAAATGTAAGGTAGTCGGTCACTGTTCGGTGCCATCCTCAATACCCTGAATCAAGTGAGAGGTTACTGGAGGAAAATCATGGCAGAAACAAACTGAAAATGCCTCCTACACATGTTGGGTTTTTCGTGCAGGCAGAGTCAGGGTGTGTTGTATTTAGATATCCTTCTGGTGGTTCTCAGGGTCCTCATGCAACCAAATTTGGTTCTTTCTGGTTCTACTGCATTAGAATATTTTATTCTTTTATTATTCCCAAAAACACCTCACTCACAGTTACTGCATATCCACTCATGCTTCCCTAAGCTGTATTAGGCCCTGGCAGCAACAGGGCCTTCATTTCGGTGTCACCAGTGTAACCTGGCCCCTGCTTTTGTTTCAATTCCCAAAACACTCCAAGAGGCAAGCACAGAACAGCCAGTTTTGCTTTTAGAACACAAGCATGTTTTATGAGCACTGGATGCTCGTTGGCTGATGAAGAATCCCAACTGTCTGGGTATATGGGATAATTGTTCCACTTGGGACTCATTAGCTAATTATTTAAAGATTCTAAGGAAAAGCATTTCATAAATACAGCACTAAATTTCCAGAAGTGTAATTACAGGCTGAACACACATTTTTTAGCACCTGTGTTATCCACTACATAAGCCAATAGCAAAGTACCTTGTAGTGTGCTGTCCCTGCTCTCTGTCAGGCTTGGGGCAGGACAGGGTAACTGCTAGGAAACTGAAAGGTAACATTTTTGGTATTCCCGTTTTGGTAACAAAAGCAACACAGCTTGGGGTGGTTTAAAATTCTGCCCCTAACATACAGAATCTCAATAACGAAGGATAAAACTTGCACAGGGTGAGGGGAGCACAGACCAAAGATCCATAACCCAGATTCTTGATCTGGTTTTGTCCCTTGACTTTGATACTCTGGGATCAGCTTTTTACTCAGTGTTAGAAAACATTGTTTGCTTATCAGTAACTTCCTCAAGTTACTCTGGAAAAAACATTGCTCTACTGAGCAGGAGAATTCCAGAACAGGATTCCTAACCCACCAGCTCAGGAATTGTTACTTAAAAGTGAAAGGTGTCACATCACAGATTGACAAAAATGAGGCAATTGTATGGCATGGAGACTTGGACTTGGGTGAGTAAATAACTTCATTTAAAGGAGAACCCAATCTTGTTCAGTCTGGATTCTCGTTAACTGAGCAAAAGCATATTAAGAACTAACCTCAGAGTTTTATTTTCTCTTCTATGGTTAGGCACCTCTAGCTGGATGGAAGCCCTGCCCATCACACCGAGTGCACCCGCACTGTCTGTGTATGCACTGGCTCTACGTCCCTCCAGCAGGCTCTGCCTTTCTCCTTGTGACCAGAAAAATTCCAAGTCCCACTAGGAATACATAAAGCAACACTCAGCTATTTTCATTTCCAGCAGCACCAGGAACTGCATTCCCTTATGCAAGAGAATTCCAGAAGTCCCGTAAATTACATTTTGCTCCTCACATCCAGAAGGAATTTCCTCCATCCTTTCCTTCCCTTCCTTTTCCTGCCCAATCCTTCATGCCTGCTTCCCTGCCCAATCCAAGCCTTCTGTGTTTCTTGTTTGCACAGTCCCTCTCCCTGCCTCCTTTGGGAAATTGTCCTGCTTGGCAGCAGATCATGTGTGAACCCCCAAAAAAAGGGCTGGGAGGCAGAGGAAGAGACCCCAGCTGAGGTACCGATTGATCAGTCATGAAAAGGGTCTCCCATGGCAGGTTAATCACCTGCTGGATGCTGTTTTCGTCCCTTCACAGGCACGAGGAAGCCACACACAGATCTTTGGCGCTGCTGCAGTGGAAAAAGAGCAAACCTCTAAAGGTCCCAGACACCTTCCTAGGTCTGCACTACCAGGACAGGAGAGCAGCAGCCTCAAAAAGCTGATAACTGCTCTTCAGAAACAGTAAGAGAGGTGTTTACAAGATATTCCCCCTCCAGCATCTGAATTGTCAGAGGGTCCCCCCTCCAGCACCTGTCACAGCTGAGGATACAACATGTTTCCATACAGGAGGCTCAGCCAGTGACTCTGGCTGAAGTACGACCCCAGCGAGGCTTTGAATGAGTAACACCACATCCTCTTCATGGCTAAGGCTGGAAACTTTCTTTTGTATTTGGGTGGGGGTTTTTTGGTCTCTCTCTCTNAGCTCAGAGAAGCCTGAACTTCAGGCTTTCAGTTCCCAATCTGCCTGCGACGGATTTTTCTTTTTCTGCTCTTCATTCATGCAAAAGCCTCTTCATGATCATGTAACCATGTGCATGATTGATGGGAAGAGCAAGGGGAAGGGTAAGTAGTATAATTTTGATTATGCTTTGAAATGCTCAGGGTTGGAAATGAAGTATGAGATTCCCCTCACTTCCCCTGCCTCTCTTGAAGGCAATTATGATTGCCTTAAAGATGTGAGATCTGTTGAAAGTCACAAATCGTTGATTGTTTATTTTCAGGGTAGACAACAATCAGCTTTTAATCAGCTTCTCATCACCGCTAGAGAGCTATTAACTCTCTTAAAAATAATTAGAAAACAGAAAAGAAAAATCTTCTCCAATTATTTTCATCCAAGAAACTGAGATTTTATGGGTAAAAAAGAAAAAAAACAACACCTCAAGATTCCACAGAAAAAAAAAATTAACCTGGTGGCACATTAAGTTCTCTCTTTTAGCAATGAGATATTGTTTGCCAGAGGTGGGATTGTGCTTCCTGAGTTTGTATGAGGTTATGGATATTGGCACCTGAATAAGAAGCAGTATTTTCAGTCACCTTGGGCAGGCACTCAGATATTTCTGCTGAACTTTTTTTTTAAGGAAATGGATTGTACGAGTCTTCCATTTCTCTAATTTCTGACTATTCACAGAACCCTGGTTTTTGATTCCCACGGTAGACTTTTTTTTCCATTTTTAGTAAATAATCTGAATTTCTGTCCTGGGGGAAACTATATTCAAACTTAACTATAATGAAGACAGCAACCTCCAAATTTGAACTATACTGGAATGAGCAACAGGTACGAAACATCTCAGGTATCACCTTTTGTGATTTCAGATGGGCAATTGAATAGTCATTTCAGTTCACACACAACTTTCCAGAAGCTTTCCCTACCAAAAATGCCATGAAAATATCCCCTCAATGTGCCTCATTTACTACTGCCACCTAGACTTTAATAGTACACTGCTTGTAACTCAAACATAACTCAAATTAGATCAACCGTGAGCACTTTGCTGGGTCCTGAGACAGCTGCTGCTGTCCTGCCCAGCAGGTATTTGCCTTTCAGATGATGACCAGGTGATGTCCTGGGTGTTCCTGAGGTGCAGTTACACAACAAGGAGCCTTTGGTAAGAGACTGGGAGACAGACAGGTTTTGTCATTGTCACATTGCAGGGAACCTGCCCTCCAAAAAAAGTAATGGACTGCAAATCCTTATGGACTCTGGGGGACAGCTCTCTAAAGAGTGTGTGAGTGCTCAGCTAATTAAGTTCTCCCCCACCAGGACCCCAGTGGCTATATCTTTTTATTTTATTTTCCCTATTGCCCATTGGGGGTGAATTGTGATGACTTTAAAAAGGGATTCTTCTTGTCCATTGATCAGGGTTGTACCCATTTGACCTCCTAGTGTCTCTTTAAAGATTGATGAACTGGAACGCAAAAGTGGAACTCTCTCAGTTTAACTGCTCCCACCTGAGTTTCCTGCATGCTGAGATACATTTTTAAAGAGGCCCATGGAGTGGTTGCACCCTTGGTTCAAATTCCAGTGTTATTGCACACAGAATTTCCATGGCCTGGCAAGAGGCAAGACAGCAAAGACAGTCACAGGACTGGTTTACATTAAAAACTGCTTTCAATAAAAATGTGCTACATCTCAGGTCCAGAGCAGGAATTTAAGTCTTCTGCTTTAGTACTGGTCACTAATTCAATGAGAAACAGCAACACTAACTAAAAAAAAACCATGGAAAAAATTGCTTACTGGATTTATATTTTCACCTCACCAACTGAAACCCCTCCTTGCAAATGACAAACTTTTTGGCTAAGATTAGCAAGAGAGGTTTCAGGTAGCCAAACATTCACTCACCAGAAGGTACCCCCACATCCAAAAAGGAAGATAAAGATTTTTAATTCAGAGCTGTGGCTTGCACTAGGCAAACCCCACACATTTTCACATAGTTATGTACTGCCAATTTAGTCTAATACATCATTTTTAAACCACGGATGAAGTCCTGTCCACTTCTATCCTCCCTTAAAATTGAAAGACAGTAGCAAAAATTCACTTCTCTGTTCCCAGAAATTGTTTGGTGAGCCAAACCTAAAGGACATTTTCCAGAGCATGCAACCACCGTTATTTTACCTTCCTGGTCCTTTTTCTAGGCTGATGGCTTTGGGCAGATAGAATAAATACCTGGGTATTTATTTGTTCAGCTTTGTTCAGATTGTATGATTTTGAGGAAGTACTTGTGAGTACAAAGTGTCTTGTAGCACCTGTGTGTCAGAAAGACAGAAGAACCCATTGGAACACTGATACTGCTGCATAAACCAGAATAAATGGCCAGTGGAGGGTATGGTTTATCATTTTAAATTATTTTTGCTCTCCAGCCAAAGACAGTTGTTTTCTTAAACCATGATTTTATCCTTTCTAATTTGACTTCTCAATTGTACCAGAATTCTTAATTATTTCTCTGCTTGCAATAACACCATCCAATTTATCACCTGAGAACAGCAGCATAGCATAAATAATCTATTGCCTTTTTAACCTGAAGGTCTCAGCATTTAGTCTTCAAGAATATGAAAAATTTCTAATTTAATAATGGTCTATTCCTATGACGGGCACCCTAACTGGAAAGTATTGCTTTCGGAAGTTTCCTGTTCTCCTCTCAGGAGAAGTCAGCAGAGCTCTCTGAATACAGAGCTCAAGCCCAGCTTAAGCTCCATTCCAACAGGCTGGACATAGCTGGAGGTTGTTTGGAACCCCCTGGAGCTCTCACCCACCAGAGACCTCTGGCCTGAGGCGCATATCCCAAAACACAGAACCACAGCCAGGTCCTGTCTCTGTGTTGAACAGTGTTGAGCAACAGCCATTAATGAAAGGGAAAATCCAGTGTTTGCTCAGAGGACACAGGAACAATCTCTGCTGTGAGTGGGTAAATTTCAGCTGAACTTGCACAAGGAACAGGATTTTAAAAAAAAAAAAAAATCTCTAAGAAAGATTTGCTGAGCACCATGTAATAAAAATACAGGCAGACTGGACTTGACAGGTTTGCAATTAATTTTCCTTGGCTCTTATTTACATCTCTGATTCTGACAGTCCTGTTCTGGACAAGAAACACAGACTCCCATCCATTACCCCTAACAGAGCAAGGTCCATAGTGTGGGCACAGTGTTTGTTACTCATCTCAGGGACACAAATATTATGTTTAATCAAGAGCTGAAATAGTACTAAATGAATAAAACAAGTTAAAGTAAAGTCTGAAGCACCAGAGTATCCTCAACAGTTTGCAGTTTGGCAGGGCATTGCTGGGTGGAGCAGAAAGAGTGAAATTTGCTTCCCAAATCACATTTTATTGTCAAACCATCCTGTGGGAGCTCTACAGAGACATCCTGCACAAATCATGTCCTGTCTGCCAAACAATACCTTACCCAGAGGTTTCACAAAGTCTCCCCAACCCCTTCCCATTATAGGTATGGCCTAACCTACAAGCTGCCCCTTTTCTCAGGACCCAGCTGAGTCACTTCACACAGGACAGCCCTGAGGCAGGAGAAGGCAAAATCTGAAAATCTTTGTGAAGCATCTCTGTCCTAACCTAGAAACCAAACAGAGATGTCTAAAAGAGCCAGAAATAACTAAACTCCAGCCCAGCCATTGGACAATGCATTTACCACAGAAAGGCAGTGACCCAAGGGCCTGAAGCAGAAGCTCAGCCATGCTTGTCAAATGATGCATTTGGAGCTGCACTGAGATTTGAGATTCAAGCTTGAAAACCAGCATGACTCAGGTGTCCCTTCGAGCTGAAGCATGAGGACTGTGAAAGCCTTATTCCAGGTGCAAAGCCACACACATCATTATTCCCACCAGAGAATCCACCCGTGAGACTCGGGTGGGTGCCTGCTCCATCAATGTGAGACTGAAACCCCCGAGTGTGCGACACAGAGGAGCCCTTCCAGCACGAGGCTGTTCGCCTCCTCCTTTAATAACATCAGCTACCACATCTTAATAGAGCAGCTCCTCCTCACAGCTCCTCCTCCACCCCGTGTACCCTGATGATGCCTCCTCGATATTAAAAGCAGCGTCGGATGAAAGACGGAGGCCCCGAGACGTCCCTTTTTTCATCATGTATAATTTGTAAAGCTAGTCGAAAAATAGCAAGCAATTTAGCCTGGAATTTTGCCAGCTCGGATATTCATAGCACATGTGATCAAACAGCAGAATTTGCCAGTCCCTGGAAAAACAATCAGGCTCCGTAACCTGACTTCACCGCCGAGGACAGAGCCTGTAAACATCACTATTGATCAGGGCAGAACTATTTTCATCAGGCTGCACTGCTCTGGACATTAAACATCTGCAGAGTCAACGCCCACACAGCTGAAGTTAGGGCACATAGCTCCAAGAATTAAACATTCCCGAGACATGAGCGATTTCCAAAAGAATTGGTGGCCAAAGACACTATGAAATTACACTGAAAATTGAAAAAAAAGATATCATAAATGGATTTTATGTAAAACTCCAGGTTATGGTACAGCTTATTGACATATACAACAAATTAAAACAGCTAATTCATCTTACTACCTTCCACTGATAATTTTTTAATTAAGTTACTTATCTTTATCTACATATTTAAGGATGTAGATCTTTCATTATTCATCTCTTAAAGAAAATCAATGTTGTCCTGATTTGTTACAGCTCAAACAAGGGAGCAGTATTATCTATGCTGGGACTGACTAATAGAAAAAAAATTCATTAACTTTATTAACATGCCCTAAGAAAAGGCTATTGAGCACATTTTCATAATCCTAAAAGTTTGAATTATGAACCAAAAGCTTAATAGTGTTCAGTATCACTAAAATATATGTCATGATTTTTTTTTAAATGCTTAGAAATAAAAAAGGAAAAGGTAGAAAATTAGTAAAACAGTCCAATGAAATATTTTAGAAAGTTTAGCCCTAATTCTGGATTATATTATAAAAAACACTAGCAGAATATCTTTATGTTCTGGTTTTTATTATTTATTAATTATTATTATGCATTTTATTTATTACTAAGAGACTGGAAGCTCATCTGTAGCATTGGCTAGATGCAAGTGTCTAAATGCCTATCCACTACACAGTTTCGAAATATTTGCACATCAAAACAGACTCTGGTTTTACACTTGGGATTCTAAAGCTTTATAAAAGACACCGGGAAAAGAGTAAACTTTGAATCTCAGTTTCTGGAGGAAACAGACTTTTTCTAGTCATCTAAAGTGTCCTTTTCTTCTCAAGGTGACCTTAAGTTTCAGATTTGTAAGATGGTTTCCTCTTGTGTTCAATCCTACCGTGCAATAAGTTTTAAAAATGACTATTTATCATCTTTAATGTATTAGTCATATACAGCAGGAGAAGCCTCTGTGGGAATTTTTGCTATCGGGTTTGCTCAAGCCTAAGTCAATGCTGATTTAGAAAACATAACTTACCCTTAGTAACAAACAATCATGGATATATTTATTGGAATAGCATCTTTCCATTCTCCTCTGGCAGCGTGTTTCGTTTATCAGCGGCAGTGCTGCAGATTGGGGATATTTACAGTGACCAAGGCAATTTGAAAGTAATGCTTTTATGTTGCCCATCTTATTGCAGTTTTGCAAGCCTGAATCACTGGCATTTGGCAAAACAAATAGATCTGGTGGTTCTGAAAAATGTTAATGAAATGCAAATTAGCCAGGCAGGTGTAAGTTACATTTATGTCAGAGAAGTGAGAATTGGTGCATTGCTCAGAAGCTGCCCATTGCAGAAGTTGTATTTAATGAAGTTTACATTTTTTCAGATTTTGCCTTGCTAATCATGACCTCGGCTGCCTGCACCATGTAATGACAATAATGAATAAACATGCTGTGCTTATGAAGAACTAGAACCTAACAAGCTGATCAATTGTTAATTCCATAAAGTGACTAAAACGTGTCTCCACTATCAATAAGTAAATCAGCTCCTATTTGCAGTACTAATGCACCTTGTACATATCCTCCAGCTATCCTGCCCTTCTCTGTAATAATGTAATTATCAGTTTGGTCATATTTAAGTACAACCTGAACGAGATTTGATATTATTTTTGTCTTGAGGGTGGAAAAATAGGAGGAAAATTTGTTTGGATATTTAAAGAGACACAGTACATTTATTTGGAGGATGCAGATTTTCCACTTGCCCTCCAATTAGTTATACAAAATTATTCGTTTGAAAACCAATTATTTTACAGCATTATTCTTAAATCATACAGGCTATTATCAGACAGACATTCCAGAGAAGAAGGCCTTTTTATTATTAAAGCCCTTTTGCTCTAAGCCTCTGTAACAAAGACTTTAAACAAAAGACAACAGTGCTCATTAACTGTAACAGAAGATGTTTCTTCTGTAGGGGAAAAAAATAAAAGCATTTAAAATAAGACTAATTTGGCTTTATTCAGGCTTTATTTTTCCTCTTACATGAGGAAAACACAGAAGGTAGATCAGATTTTTAGTTATAATACAATTATGTATATTCCAAATATGCTAATTACAAATAGCTGACTGTCTCCACTACATTTCCAAGCAAGATTTAGCAGTTAGTTTATCCATTGCTGAAGAACATGTTCAATAAAAAGAATGTTTAACACATGCAAAACCCAGGAGTTTTGCTTGAATTATCTGTTTTCCTTCTCATTCTTAGAGCTGTCTGCAAAGACACTGGGAGGAAACAGCTTCCTGTTCATCCACCCAAAACCACCACCCACCTCAGTCTGGGATGCTACCAGTGAGGAAACCTCACCTGGAGCATTTCACAGGTGAATGATACCCACTGGCAAGGTGAGTAATTGTATTTAAAGTGGCTGCACTAAATGTATTTAAGGTGGCTGTCCCCTTTTCAGAGTTATAAACAGTAATTATTCTTAAATGTTTACAGCTTCTGGGACTATTCTTCTATAGTTAAACTGAAATATATGTCACAAAAAGACATCAGAAACACTGCAAGGAGGAAATGTTCCGGAGGGAAATGCTCTTAAGTGGGCAGATCAGCTCAATATACCAATTAATTCCTAACACTTAACGAAGTGTCATTCTCAGGTGGAAGGTTACATTCATTCTGCCAGAAGTTGTCCCACTTCACCCCAGATCCATCTCTCCATGACAATTTGGTGTAGAAAAGGAGGGATAGTCCTTTTTACCTGCTACTCTCTTAAATTAAGACAATCAGCACAGGTTTTTAAAAGGTATTTGATCTAAAAAAATTTGGTTTTTCAGTGGTCCCTGAACAGAAAGAGATCTATTATTAAACAAAAGGAGAATTAATCATTTCAGCAGCACACCAAAAATAGGGGGATAGTTTAGTACTAAAATAATTATTTTCCTTTTTCCTCCTTCAGCCCCAGTTAAGCCCTTACACCACGTAACTGGCAGGTATTTCCACAGTTAAACTGTTGCTCCAGTAGTACTTTGCAGTTAAATAACCCAATTTCAATTACTCTGTGATGTGCTTCCAAATAATGGATATTAACTCAGAGGTTCAGAGGCACTGTTTAACTGAGTAATGTAACAGGAACACACACGCATGACAATCTCTCTACGTTCCACAAAATGACTAATCCTTTTTTCAGATTCAATGGCCTGTTTTATGTGCAGGTGCACTCACTGCTGTGGATCTGTGTTTAGGGGAATTTTCATAGCACTTGACTTCTAACCATGGTGCTTCAGAGCCATTAAACTGGCAGTGCTCAGCACAAACAGTAACACAGGCAACATGAGCCCACCAGACAGCCAGTATCAGGCTTTTACACCTGCCTGGATCCATGCTGGGACAATTCCAGTTGCATCCCAGTTTTCCTCGGGGAGGAAGGAATGCCCCAGAGCACAGCAGCCACAACACCTTCTGTTATTAAGATTATGGAGAGCTCCTTCACACTGTCTTACTTTTACTAGGAATAAAGCAAATGGGTATCCTGAGTACAGCCGACATTGCCACAGACCCTGGCATTGGCCAGAGGAGGAGATAACAGCAAAGAGGAAGAGGTGATCCCTCCTTCCTCCCTAGTAACCCTGTCTGCTGAACATTCGCCAGGAAATTGGAAGGAAACCAGCAAGCAACATGGGCTTCCCGAAAGCCCAGTGCAGAGACCATCACCAGCAACCAGAGCTTCTCTATTTTCTTTTCAGAATCATCCTAGAATTGTAGAATGGTATGGGCTGAAAGGCACCTTGGAGTTCCAAATCCCTCCTCCTGCCATGGGTGGGGACACACACCTTCCACTAGACCAGGTGGCTTCAAGTTCCATCCAACCTTGCTTTAAACATTTCCAGGGATGGGGCAGCCACAGCTTCTCTGGGCGGCCTGTGCCAGGGCCTCACCACCCTCACTGTGAAGAATTTCATCCCAATATCCAATCTAAACCTGTTCTCTTTCAGTTTAAAGCCATTCCCCCTTTTCCTGTCACTACAAGCCCTTGTAAATTATAGGGAACAGAGTCCCAAAGACTGATTTAAGCAGGGCACTATAACTCCCCTGCTTCTGTCATAGAACCATACTTCCATTAAAGAACTCAACCACACCTGTTTAATAGTTTAAACGTAACAAGAAGTTTCATTTAGGAGTCCAAGCTAAGTTAATTTTGCCAGGAAATTGTAATATGGATGCATTATATTAAATTCTGAAACACGACATTTCTCTTCCTGTCTCCAACATTATTAGCATCTTACAGTGGCTTGAATTAAAAAAGAAACATTTATTTTATCACCCTGATATCAGCCCACTGCAATATAACATTTTAGAAACAGGGAAATATCACAGGTTGGCATCATAAATTCAACACTGCAACAAGATAAATCCTTCCCATTAATGTAAACCGCTGTACTTCACAGTATATCTGCATCTGCAACACACTTGTGTTTGCTGATCAGACTATCATAAACACACATAACTCTCAGTGAATGATGGAGGCAGCAAGAAAATCCGAGGGTAACTGCTCTCCAGACTAAAGCAGCTACAGCCTGGTCCTTCAAACAGATTCACTCATGCAGGGATGTTCCTGCTTGTGTTCGACAACATAAAATACCATCGTCCTCACCACTGGAATCCACACAACACGGCAAATGACATCGAGGTACAGTCATTCCTTAATTACACATGCACAGAATGAATGCTGGAAGCTTTATTAACTTGCAATATGTATAAATCCCAGAGATGCACAAAGGAGAGATTGTGTACCCTATCAATTAAGAATTTCTGAATTTCTCACTGAATACTTAAGGTGACACTGAATTGACTTGGGGTGGGGGGGGGAAAGCAGCTCATTTAATTTTGTTGAAAAGAAAAATCACTAAACATTTAGTGCTTCCTACAACAACTCAATTTCCACCTTTTCCCCTTTACACTGAGATCAACACTCTGAAACTTGCGCCAAGTGGGAATTTGGCACACACTTTAGGAAATGCAAACACATGAATTAATAACCTGAATTATGCAAATGCGAACCTGAAATTTGCAACTTGTTTTAAAAAGCTGAAAGAACTCCTCTTAATTGGTTTATCCATGTCTAGGCATTACTCAAATGATTATGGTTTAGCAGTTAGCACCCTCTTGCAGGCTCAGAAAAAAAGCCTACAAATGCTTTAAGAGCTAAAGCACCTGAGTTCTGCTCTCTCCTCTATGAGGAAAAGGTTTGTTGCTTCCGGAACCAGAAAGTCCAAGCTGATTCCATGTTCTTCAGCCCAAAGGGATGTAGCACGAGTGAGTCATGCTTGACAAGTGGCTGGGGAACAGAAAGGGGCAAGAGCACTACACTGAGGGTTGGGGAGTAAGCTCTTTAATCATCTTTTACCATCCTGTAACACCAAGGGTGGGATTGCTGCCCCTTAATATATTTATCCTTGTTATACCTCACAGCACGTGTAACACAGCTGCTGTGGAAGGAGGTAGAAAACTTGTACCGATGCCGTGCAGAGGGAAATATCCTTCTAAGAGAAAGACCTGACCCCACCAGAGTTTTTATTGCACAGATGTTCCCTGTAAAGTGTAACTGAAATTGAAACACAACAGAAAGGGGAATAAAAACAACGGGTCACCTTTGGAGTCACAGAGATACCCGGTACTACTTTCCCTCATTTGAGCTTTACTCTGGCATAGTTGTACCAAGTCTGAGAAAATCAGCCTTTCAGCTCACAGCCTTTCCAAAATAACTGCTGGGAAATATAAAATAGAGCAAAATGGGTGAAACCCGCAGTCCTTTGTTCCTCCTTACAAGCCTCTTCAGAATAGCAAAGAGGCTTCGGTGCCACGGTCCGATAGAAATCCCCGTCCTTGCAAGTCCTCAGGATGCTCTGGCACTGCAAAGCAGCTCAGCCCGAGCTGCCTGACCCCAGGTGAAAGTGTGCTGTGATCTCCTGATCTGCAGGGCTGGCACCGGCTTCAAAGCAGCCGCCTGCGTGATGCTTATCACATTTTCAAAGGGGAAAAGAGATGCTGAAGGAGTTCTACTAGACCTTGAGAAAAGGAGTCCCAGGGCCATAAACTCTGAGAGGGAGACAAGGAAAATCCAATACCTTGCATGAAAAGTATTTATATAGGAGAGGTCTTTATTCTGAGTGTGCTTCCAAAATCCAGGACAAAACATCATGCTCAAGATTTTCCTCCGGAGACTGGAACGAGGCTTAGGACTCAAAGGTATCTTGCTGCTGCATATTCATATTGATAGTGAGTTTAAAAGAATAAAAGATTGGTCTTAGAGAGTTATAAAATATTGGTAGTCCAAACAAAACAATTTTTTGCACCCACAAACTCAAGTTTAGTTCTAGATTAAAAGCTTATTTTTTCAATGGCCAAGAGAGGTAAGTGACATTACAAAACCATGATGATTTCAAGATTTCATAAGAAACTTTATTTTACACAAGCCTGAGAATCAATTGCTTTTCATCATATATTTTACTGTTTACTTCTCCATGTACATTTTTTTTCTAACGCTTGAGGAGTACTGGCCAAATTCTGCCCTTTTCACTCTCAGCCCAGTCCTTAATTGGGAAGCTTTGCCTGAGAGAACACAGCATGTGCTGGCCTTCAATTAATAAGGGATTGGCATGGAGAGATCAGGGGCTGCTCCCAAGTACCACCAACCAGTTGCCAATTCAGATCCAATCCAGAGCACTCACATCTGGAAGGCAACACCAGGTAACACCTGCACCTGAGCTGTATGACCAGGAGACCTGGTGGATCCTTAGGAATTTATATAAAACTCAGGGAAGCCAATGTGAATTCTTTGATGCAATTTAAATAATATTCCACAATCACCAGAGCTGGAGCAGCTTACTAAACAGCTGAGGAAAAGGGCCGTGGAATAAGTGCATGAACCCAGACAATCTCTGCACCCTGGCAAGGCAGAAAGCTCTTCAGTATTGGACTAAAATCTATCACCAAGACTCTTGTTTCCTTTTACCTGTGTTTTTCTTCAATAATTGGGAGCTTTTAGCTATCAGAGTACATCAAACCTGTACCTTCCACAAGCCACTCAGACAAACAAGTCACTCAGACAAATATATCAAGCATCAATATGAAACTAGAAGGGAAAAAAAAGAAATCTGCTACAGCATCATCTAAGCATAAGACGCTAAGTAATAGCATTTAAAAAAAAAAATCTGTTTCACACTGATGAAAATCATTACAGTTCTCTAGAGACCCTCTCTCTCTCTGCAGCTCCCCATGTCATTTCCTAGCTGGTAAAAATGTGCCACAGGATATCAAAAGACGGTAACATTCTTCTAATTTTAATATTCCTCTAATCCAATAATGGCTTGTTTACTGGTTTCTAATTTAAAGGTAATTCATTAGATGTATCCTGTCACGTCTTATTGGCAATGAAGGCATAAAGATCTTACACACAGCTCTGAGGCACGTCAGTCATATTGCTAATATTCTGTGTGGGTCCCTCAATGCAAAGGGCTATCGATGCAATGGCACTGATAAGGGACTCTGTGTGTGTGCCTACATATAAATCACAACCAAAAATATTAAAAGACTTCAGGGATGAAGTCTGGACCCAAAAATTTATGTTTTAGCATTGAGAATTCTAGCAAACAGAAATATAAGTGATTTGAGTGCAAATATTTGTGATAGTGACAAAAAGGGTCTTGGAACAGCCTGTGGGGAAGCCCCTGCCTGACCTGCAGGGGAATTGGATGAGTCTGCAGCAAGTGATGAAGGTTAAGGAAACATTAGACACAAGAGGCAGCCTGAACTCCGAAATGCACATTTCAGGAGCCAGACCATGCCAGGCAACATCTGTTGTGATTCTCCAAAAGCCACCCTGAGTTTTTGAGCAACCCTAGAACAAAGTGACAGGAACTGAGGCCAAGGGCTTCAGACCTGCCAGACCTTGGCAGCGCAGAGGCACCGAGGTGAGGGTGAGAGCACACAGGAGCCCTTGGCACAGCGGGGCAAGGCTCTTCCCTGCCTCGGCAGCCACGGCAGCATCCACCCGGCTGCACGGGGTCCCTCCTCGCTCCCCTGTGCCCACCTGCACGGGAGCAGCTCTGCTCCGAGCAATCAGGCAAAGGAAAGCAATTTACTACAGGTGAAAGCACTGTGTGCTCAAACGCGCTGCTCAGGCAGCTCCCCTGCCACAAGGGCTGAGAACTCTTTGGCTGTTTACACTCTGCCAGCAACCAGCTCAGTCCCGTCAGCTCTCTGTGCCAGGGCACTGATATGCCCATTTTCAATAATCTCTTCCCAAGAAGTGAAACCTTTAACCAACCAGACTAACCGCACACGTGTGGCTGCCTAATGAATTGTGACTATCTCAGAGGAGGACACAAGGCTGAGAAACACAGTGACGCCGTGCTAGGGAACCACGGCGTTTGCACGAACTGGGGTTATTCCTCGGGAGCACGACAGGATCACCAGTTCGGAAGACAGTTTGGGTCAGTACGTGTCCAAACCCATCCCCTCATTGGCTGTCGGTGATGTCATACCCGTGCATTAATCCCCGGTGACTGCAGGTTTAACATCACGCGTATCACCACATCCTCTGCTAACGACAATGACCACGCGCCTTGGAGGAAATTACTCGAGCAGAGAACAAAGCAACTTGTTGAAACAGGAAAAGTCGCATCTCTTAAGTGATTATTTCCAGCTTTTATTTTGTCAAAGTGAAGTTGCTGGGGTCAGGAGATGACGCGTGCCTCACTGAAAGGAGTGGGTATTGTTAGAGCTCTGTTTTAAAGAAAGTAAATCCTCCCACTCAAAAAGGTGAAAGTGCCAGTAGTGGCAAACCAGCTGCTCTGGGAAATGAAAGTATTTCAGCTATAAAATCGGTAGCTAAAATTGCAAACACTTTTTAAAAGAAAAAGAAGGGGGAAAAAGAGTGATATTTAGGGAGCAAGCTTGACGCTTTGCTATCAACACCCCCATCACTGGAGTAACGGGGGCAGTAAATGAATTACGCGCACTTCCCAATGCAGAGACAGATTTAACTCCAGGACCAACACTTGGAGTGTTCCGGACTGACGCTCACACAGCCCCTCTCTCGGAGCCTGCCCAGCCCGCGGGGTTCGCTACAGACGTTCTGGGGAGCGCGAACACCGCAGGCGCTGCCGGCACGGGGGATGCCCGGGGCGGGGGATCCCGCTGTCCCTGGCCGGGCAGCCCCCGTGGCCTCTCGGGGAATAGATAAGTCACTGTTAGCCATCACACTCCCGGTAACGGCGCTCCGAAATACAAGTTACATGGCAGCTGAAGCGACGCTTCTCTCCCAGCTGCCTCCCCCCGGCAAGCATCGCACACCCGCCTCCCGGGACGCGCAGCGCCCAGCACCGGCCCCGGCAGCCGGCGGAGACCCCCGGCTCCAGCCCGGCCCGACAGCTCCCGGAGGGGAGCCTCAGCTCCGGCCCGTCCCGCACCTCCCGGCATCGAGCAGCAGCCCGGGCAGCCGGAGGGGAGCCCCGGCCGCAGCCCAGCCCAGCCCGGCCCCGCACCCCGCCGTGCCCCGGCTCCGCTGCCCGGTCGCGCTTACCTGGCCGCCGCCTCGCCCGGGGAGCGGCTGCGGAGGCAGGAGCAGCGTCCGGGGAAGGGGGAATCACCCGCGGGGGAGCGGGGAGCGCACCCGGCGTTCAGGCTGCCAGGAGGATGCTCCGCACAGACTCCTGCACGTAGCGGCGCAGCGCCCAAAGTGGCTTTGGAACTCCCCTCCCACTCCTCCTCCTCCTCAGAGCCTGGGGAGGAAGCACGGTGTTACGGCTTCGGCATCTTTCCCACCTCGGCGGAGCATCCTCGCTTCTCTCGCCCCGGTCCCTGACCCCACGGCGCACGGGGAGCGCAGAGCCAGAGCTGCTCGGGCGAGGTGCCCTCTCCTCCCTCCCTCCCTCCTCCCTCCGCTCCGGGCAGCGGGATGCTGCTGCCGGGGAAAATCGCGCTGCCTTCCGGAGGCAGAGCATTCTCTCAGCCCGGGCTTTTAACCGCCTGACGGAGTCCTGACCTTATTTCAGCATCCGACTGGTCTCTGCTCAGCCGAGGGAAGACACGGGAGATGTTTCCAAGCTCGCAGCCGGGCTGGAGTTCGCAGCATCTTTCGGAAACAGCTGCAACTTGGGAAGGGTGAGGGGGCTTAGGCCATAACCTCCCCACGCCTCTCACCGCATGTCCACAGTGCTGCGGGTTATCAATAAATCATCATCTTCACAAATTTGGTTTAAATGTTCAAAATGAAAGCTGGTGTTTCCCTGGCTACAAAGTCGGGGTCACTTTGACAGCCTTTCCAGCAGCCGCTGGGAATCGGAGTCTCCTCCTTGCTCTGCCGCTGACTCTCTGGACAGCCTTTATCACCCCACTTTACACCCTCAGATTCTCGTAGCTCTGCTGCTCACCTAAACAGTGACATCCAAATAAATGCTTCAGTGGGTGTCAGGCATTTAAATATGTGTAGAATGGAGTCTCATTTCTGTGAGAGAGGGCAGTGTCTCACCGTAGGTAACCACAGGGCTCAGTGCAACAGTAGGTTGATCTCAGCTATATTACCTAAATCCTGTTGTGACACAAATCGTCATCCTCCTGGACAAACATTCCTTAAATTGGAAGAATCACTGAAAAAATGCCTTGTGGAACAGAGCGGGCTACTTTGATCACAGGAAAACACTCATTGGCTACTGTTGTGGAATTGCAAATTGCCTTTTGAGTTTTCTTAGTGCAAGTTCTCTTGTGCTCATGTGGAAAACAGTAAAAATCTTAGCAGCTTCCACACCACCATTCATAGTAAATTAATAATCCAGAAGCAGACGCTCACATCCTGGAGAAATTCACTTAGCCTGAAAGAAAGGCTCCAAATCCCCAGCCTTAGCTCTCCCTCATCTCATGTTAGCACAAGTCAGCTATGCTCTTTTAATCAGCAGGAGTTGCAATATAGTCAAAATAGGAGGGAGCAAGCCCACAGCATGAGATCACATCTCTCCATCTCATTCCTTACCTGAGGAGCTGTCACCTTCTTGCCTACTGTTCCTGACACTTAACACCCCTCCAGACCTCCAGCGAGCCCAGAAAAGGGGAGAGAGAAAAGGTAGAAGCAGGAAGGAGCTCCAAAGCTGCATAAAGAAATGTGAGAAGTAGATCTGGGCAAAAGGGAGGGAACTGGATGTACTGATGGGAAAGGGAAAGATTTAGAGGACAGGAGACACAAATTAGCAAGAAGAAAGGTCTCATCTTGCTGCCTGGGGTACAGTTTGTTGAAAATAGGCTGGTCAGGACATCAGACAGGGATTATGTAGGATCAACAACCCCCTGATACGTGTGTGGATGGAGCAGTTCATCAGCTGTGGGAGCTTTTACTGGGCTGCTGAGCCACAGGAGAGAGGAGTTCACAGCTCTCCCTGGCCTGGTGCTATCCTGTGCTCACAATTCCTTCCCATCTCTCAGCCTCAGTTTTCCCATCCAGACAACAGAGACAGCCCCATTTCTAGCGCAGGGTTGCTGTCAAAGTGAATTAAGAGGTCCAAAGAGTACTTTGAAATGCAGATATTATGCTCGCTAGTTTTAATGTCTCCAAAGCGGTCTCCAGATATCTCTAAATCCTCAAGATATCCCTGATCAATTCCTGTTTTGCATATGAGGAAGCCAAGCAGAGGGACAGAGGCTTTAGTCCATCTCTTTTATGTTGTTTTCTGAGGGTCCCCCTGACCTTGCCATGCCTCAGGCTCCCAGTTTTTGTCCCACAGTGTCTGATCCCATCCAAAGCCACATTTTGCTGTTGACACAGAACAAGATCCATACATGCAGAGCCTCCACACCTGATTATTAATTACTACCCTATTAGTAATAGATTACTAATCCTCCATAAAGCTCTTTCCTCTGAGAAGTCAATGGCCAGTCTTGAGCTCCCATCCCCTCCCTCACCCTGGAGTTACACCCATATTTCTGACATCCACTGTGCCCTGCAGGACCCTCCCAGAAAGGTTCCGTGCTGTGGGGCTGAACTGAATCTCCCCCTGTATTTTCCTTGCCTTTGCAGGTGCACTGGGAAGGAGCAGGACACAGGAGCTTCTGGTCCCCAGGCCTGTGATCAAATTATCTCTCCCTCTGTCACACATCCTAATCATCACAGCTGGCGGTCATGCCAACAATATTAACGCTGCTGAGTAGCTTTCAGTTTTGCAATTAGCAAGGTTTTCTGCTTCCCTCAAATAAAAAATAGGCTGGTGCTTCTTAACACTGCATAAATGATACAGAGACATTCAAGGCCCACGTTCCTGCCTTGCTGAGATGAACCGACATTAGAAGTGCTGGAGATATTTTAAGTCTTCTGAAGATTAAAATGGTTACAAAGCTTATTATTTCTAAACATGTTTATCCTGCCTCTCTTTTTTGTTTGCAAAATTAGGCAAAGCACAGTTTAAATAAACAACTATTGTACTATTAAACATTGATTAAAGAAAAGGGTTCCATTTAAATTATTAAGTGGTAAGATAAAAAGCATTCCTTCTCTTTTGTACGCTACTTTATTCAGAAGTCAAACTTCTGTAGTCTCACAGAATGCTAATGAGCAGCATAATAATGCACAAGGGCAAGAGGGGGCTGAGTAATTAAAAACAGAGGCCAGAAATCAAAGGGCTTGAAATACACTTACGAAAATAATTCAATTATACATTAGAAACCTGGGATAATCAAGACACATCCCACAGTTTCATTCATCATTATGCCCCAATTTTATATCTCTACTGGTTTGCTGTACACAGGAAGCAGCAATTGGGACTTTCATGTGTGATGCCTCAGCTGGAGAGACAAAGGCAACGTGCACTCAGGTCCCATCCTCATCACTGCTCCTTGAAAACAGCTTCACTTGAGTGAGTAGATTCTCACTTATCTGATTTAAGGAAATATTTTTGGTCACAAGATAATTCTGTATTTGTTCTATATTTCCTTTTCTCTGTAGCTTTGCAATTAATTAACACAAATATCCGCGCCCAGCGTTTTATCTTCCCAATAAATCCATCTCCCAACACTCTCCTTGTCTTCACCTCTTCTCATGACTTCAGGCTTGCCTGGTTAGCCACAGAAACCTCTGCCAGGCAAAGCAGTGGGTAGGTTTGTCCAGCAAACCATGTATTTATCTGGGGTGGCATCGTGAGACTCTGAGGTTTTCACGCAACACGAGCTGGGTCACACAGTCCTGATGCAGCTTTACAATGTCACTTTTATGGGCCAAGGAGTCCCAGCACAGCTCCTGGTCTCCAGGACAGCAAAGCAGGCTGTAACATTTGTGGGGAATTCCAGTGCCATGTGATAAAACAAGGAAAAATGAGACAGTTTGGTCTTGTTCAGTGACTTTGGAGATCAACAGAGGATTTAAGTGACTTTGCCTTGTGCAGTCTTGATGCAATAAGCAATTATCAAACTTAGACTCATTGCACTGACTACAGCTTAAAGGAGGGAACTGTAAGTGATGCATTGTCAGGAACCATGGAAAAAACAGAAAAAGTGAACTGGAGTTCCAGCTGACAAAGAAGAGCACTGTGTTCAAAAGCTTTGCAGATGCACAAATTGCTACCTCTGTTTTGGTACACAGTTAAGGCAACAACAGGAGAAAAATGTTGGAGACAACCCAGAAAAGAAAAAATCAGGAGTTTTAGAAAAACCAACACTCAAATGCATAGCAGCTTCCTGAGAAATCAGGTTCTCATTGTCTCACTAGAATTTAAAGGATTTAAGCACAGAGACTATGAGTTGCCTCTAATGAGCAATGGGGCCAAACCAAACACTGCTGTGCTCCACGAGGCCGGAGGAGCCCAGAGTCCAGCACAGGTCACAACTCAGAACAGTGAAAAAGAGAAACAAGAACCTCAGGTCAAGTTTTCCAGAACCAGGGGTCTCAAAATGAAGGTTATGACTGCAGCAGATGGGGGCTGTTTAGTGTAGTTCCAAGTATTACTGAGCTTTGCTTCATCTTCCATTCAGGATAAAACAAGAGGCTGCATGTGAAGAGCCAACTTTAACCAGAGTATGACAGCAGCTAATGTAATTGTCTCAAGATGTCCCCAGTCTTATCAGCCACATCTTCCTCAATCAGAAATAAAGCTCTTTTTGAGATGATTCGTCTTCCCCCAAAAAAGATGCGCACTCATTTGTTGAAGAGCAGATCATTAAGACAAACAAACCAGCCCATAATGTGAGTGGAACAGTGTTTGCCAAAGGTGGAGAGGGAAATGTGCAAGTTAAGACAGACATTAAATTTCAGCACAGAGTGAGGTAGAGAGCAAAATATTCATTTTTTCCCATTTTTCTAATGAGGAATTAATTTTTAGAAGAGAAGACACTGACAGACATGTTGGTAGATTTTGCAGAGGGAGTGACTGGAAGTGGGGAGCTGCACCCAAGGGCAGAGCCCGAGCCTCGGAGGAGCCCCACTGCTCAATATTCGTTTCTCAAGTTTGTGGTTGAAATTCTCTAATAGATATCTTAGTGACATCCTTTTCCGAGAAACAGTCTGGGGCAGTAATTCTGACAGGACAAGTCAGCTGTAATGAATCTCTTTCCTCAGCACAGATGGGGCCTCGCTTTACTCACATGCATTGCTCCTTCCACTTCCTAAGACTACGTGGAGACAAGAGAAAGTAGCTCTGGCCTCTTATCTTACCTGCCTGAAACAATATAGTGGCAATCAATAAATGAACTACATTTTCTTTAAATATGCAATTGCGTGGAATAGATTATAGAAGTGACAAAACCCAGAACAACTCCACAAACACAGAGCTGGGCTCTGATTTCTATCAATACGAGACGAAAGTCGTGTAGTTGCTCATTTACAGCTCAAAGCTGCATTATTTTCCCTAACTCAGGCTCTATTGGTAGTCAACTGAACACTCTAAAGCAGAAATACCAACTCATCTTGATATTCCTTCCACAGTAAATAATGATTTACAAAGGAGTCGGGGAAATCTCCCTTCCCCTCCCTCTTTCAATTCATTAAGCTCGACTGTGATAACCAGTGAGGCATACAGGAAAGGGTTAGGTATCTCTGCCTCTGAATATTTAATTCAGGACTAAATGTAATGTACAGCATCCTCGCACCCTTGGGAGTTCAGCAGCCAATATGCCAATGAATATATCCTGACAATAGTGATTTTTTCTGCACTTTGGAGGCATGAGTGACATTTGCTCACCACATATGTTACATCGGATGCTGAGGTCTACACTTGTGAGAAATTAATCAGAATCCATCTGTTTCCTTCTCATCCTGGACAATTTCATTACAACTTAACCGAAGATTATAGGATTCCCATGTCTGTGTCCCCAGCCCCCAGCCCAGTCTTGGTGTTTCTATACCGAACGATTAAAGCTGCTTAGTTTAAGTAAGGTCAGAATCAATCTTCCTTCCTGTAGGGAAAGGCATAATGCTCATGGGCAGGGTCCAAAATCTGCTCTAAATTACATGTAGGTAAATCCAGAATATCCCTACTGAACCAAAGGGGGTTCAGATTTATCATGGAGCAGGTTGTGGACCTCGATCTATCAATACATATTTCTGGTGGCTGATCTTGATGGATATCAGGCTCAAAATGGCACAGTCAGACACTGCAGGTCCTCTGTCACATTTTCATTTACCTGCCCAGGTGGTGAAGAGGATTGGCTCAGGCCTTCTGTGGGGCTGGGAGATGTTGTGCCACTGTTTGGAAAAGAAAGCGCTCTGGCTTAAAATATCGCCTCTACTTACACAGGCAGCTTAGAAAATTCTTTGCTTATTTCGTATTTACTGGTACCTCTTTAATTCAGTGTAATAGCAAGGGAGAACCGGGCAAAAAGCTTGTTTGGACCCTGATTTATAACGCCAACATTTGCACAATGATGGATGAAGAGCTTAAAAGTGGGGGTTTCTAGGAGTTCTTTGGACAAGGCACAAATGGTTTAACAAGCCCAGAAGCAGAAATAAATGTGGGATTCTGGTACCCAATTACTCAGTGACAGTTCCAAATGTGAGGATTCCTGAACAACAGAGAAGCCAAAGCTGTGAACCAAAAAGTGAGGTTTCCAGTACAGAAATTATGGACAGAGAGACACAGAGTGGGAGGCCTGGGAAAGCCCAGTAAGGAGGGAAAAGGACTCCAGTGATAAGGAGCTGGGGGGCAGCTGTAGCACCCGGGATCTGCGTGTCAGGGAGGCCAAACCTGATACAGAGGGGCCAGGCTGGAGGCTGGCTGGCTGCACACGGCAATGGCAGGTCCCAAAACCTTGCTGCCACTTACCTGTGAGTGTGGCAGTGAGACCTCAAGCCAAGGAATTCAGCCAGCAGTGGGGAGGTGGAAGATGAAGGCAGATGAGATGCGTAAAGCCAAACAGCATCAGCAGCCTGGGATGGGAAGCAGGAGAAGCTCCCTGACCCCGCTCACAGCCGCGCTGCCTCCCCCTCTTCTCGCAGCCATTATTCCGGCTGACTTGCAGATACCTGATAGTTATTTCTGAAATGAAGGTGCGTTCAGATCAGGCTGTCACAGCCTGTCTTTTCAATCAGGAGTTACTTGATCAGATGCTTTTTTGCTGTAACATAATCACACGATGCCAGGGTTTGAGACAGGGCCTATATTCCAGCTCCGGGGCTGGATACTTCCCTGCCAAGAAGATATCGACACATTGGGAGATAGCTATAAAGAAAAGGAAGATCTTGCATAAATTAACTTATGCTATTTATAGACGTGGAGAGCAGTCTATCCATGGGACCATCTGCTAATCTATGTCCCATGGCAATTAAAGTCAACATTTCACTATATCTTCTCCATCAAGGGCTGAGATTATGCACTGAACTCCTTTTTTCTGTATAACACTAACCTTGCATCTGTGCTGTTTAGTGTTTCTTTCCAACTTTCCACAGCACTTCCCATGTCCGTTTTCTGAGTGCCTACTACAAGAAAGAAAAAACTCGAAAGGATGATTTTTATTAATTTATATTGAAGGGGTGAACAGGTTTCTTATGTTTATCAAGAACTTCTCTGTTCTGATAATAAGAAAACAGACATTATGCACTAAATTAATGAATTTGTGTATTTATACAGAGTGATCTTCGCACAGTTAAATCTAATCAGTGCTCCTTGTTACAAACAAACCACATAGATTTTCAGAAGTAACCTATGATTTTGGACATTATGTTTTTAATGTTCCAACCCAAAAATGCTTCCAAAAATTATCAAAATCCCGAGAGCAGACCTCTTACCATCTCACCTTCTTCAAGGAAAGCTGGAAGCCTGAAAATTATGGCATCCAAACATTTTGCTTTAGAAAATATGTGAAGACAAAACCCAACTGTAGTTACTGTACTACTTGTCCTGATTAGAGATATAGAGAATTTTCTGAAGTAACTTAAAAGCTTGAGTCCTATTGCCTTGTTCTGTATCTTTTTATACACAACACATTTTTATTACTCCATATAATTTTAATAATTTATACTGGCACCATCACTTTAGCAATTGTATTCACTACATTTAGCAATAGGAGTTTCTATAACAGCAAGGAAGAAAATACGTAAGATTCAATTAGCAGGAGGATTTGCAGAAAGGCAACCTTACAGCAGGACTGAAGGGCTCTTGCTCAAGCCAAAGATATTGCTTTACAGAAATAATTAGAGAAATACGTGTTTCATGGACACTAATACATTTGATAAATTAAAAAAAGAAATAAAGGCTTTCTTAGCCAGTGAGCTGATCAATTACACAAATAAAAACTCAAGTAATGCTCTGTCTCTGAAACAGCTGATATTACAGAAAACTTCTCTTTTGTGTGGGGATGTGTGTGAGGGAGAGAAAGAAATGGAAACATTAAGCAGTGACACAACCAAACCTTATCCCAATGTTGGTCTGAAACCTCACTGCAGTCACAGGACAATCAGAAGTGATGTGAGCACAGAGCTTTCCACAGTTTGTGCTGGCTGAGCCCCTCTGTGGGGAATGATCACCTCCCAAATCTCCCTTCCCTCCCCTCTCTCTGGTTTCCACTTTCCATCACAGGATACAAAAACTGAGCTTTACATCCACAACTGTCCTCCCAAGGGTCCAAACCCTCTGCTCAAAGCCTAAAGGTTATTATGCAAAGTCCTAGAGGAGGAAACTGGTGTAATACCTCTCCTCAGCATCTAAAAAGTCATAACAGAGCATTACTGGCTACGGATATAACGTATACAGAGTATTCCAGGGCAGAGATGTAAGTATCTGTGGAGAGGCTTTAAAGCCATTGTTGTCCATTTTTGCACATTAAAACCCACAAAGAATTTTATTTAGAGCACTAAATCCTTTCATTTCTCTCTGGCTAGATTTTTAACTGTTAAAATATTCATCATGCACTCCAAGAATCTCAATGCCAAGTATTTATTTTATTTTTTATAACCTTTTAAAACAGTTTATTTAAAATACCTTCAGGTGTGCATATTGCTCTTAAAAAAACACTGAAAATAAGAGTTAATCATAAAATAGAAAAGAGAGGAATGAGGCATCAGGCACTGCTTAGACCTCAGTACAACAAAGGGTGGGTTCCACGAAGTTCAGTGCTAAGGGCAAACAGAAAGGGTATTTTTTCAAAGTTGAAAGTTTTCAAAGTTGAAAGTTTTCAAAGAGAAAATTCTTCAGGTTTCACATAAGTAAACGTAACTTTCCATTGCCGGGGTGGGGGGGCGGGGCGGGCGGGGAGGAAGGCTTCTTTAAAGGGCGTATTTAAGTCAAAGGCTTACATTTAGATTTCCCTTCAGACTAACAATATTTTTGTGATGTGGGTGGCTGGCATTGAGAAAAATCACTATTTCCTGTCTGAAAATTCCCCTCTCATCTCCATACCCTGGAGGCTCAGCCCACCTCGTCCTGTAGCTTTTGGGATGGTGGCAAATGGGGCCCGGAGAGACCCCTTGGATGGAGCCTCTGAGAGAGCTCAGCCAGGGCTGGCTCAGCCACCCTCACACCCGGTGCTGTGCTGCTCCTCACCCTGCAGCCTCCTCAGCCAGGGCTGCTGGATGTGATCAAATGCAATCTGGCAGCTGTGAAGCTCGGTTACAAATGCCTGGGAAGAGATTACTTTCAGCTTCCAGAACATTTCTTTTAATCTGAAGAGAAGCAGACACCTCCCCTCTCCTCCCCGCGAAGCCTCTGCTTTATGCACGGAGTCAACCTCATTCTCAACACCACAACTTGAACCATTATGTTCCCTTCTCTATTCCCACGTGGCATTTCACTTCTTCCACATGGAAAAGAAAATATTTTAACTTTCCTTCTTTCTGTTTCTTCTCACAGAGGAAGGAGTCAGAGTGAGGCACAAACCTGAAAAATTATCCCACACTTTTACCAACTGCTTTGGCACCTTGTCCCAGAGCTCTCTGGCCACGGATGCTCCTCAGAGGACACAACAGCATCCCCAGGTGATTTCATACAGAATTTGTGCCATGGCTTCTCTGTCTAAAGGGCTTTCCTTCTGCACCTATATAAATATAGAAAGTAGAAGATAATGTTTACCAGCGATCGTCTCCAAGGAGCAAGGGATGTGCTTGTACATAGTTATTGCACCTGTTTTGTTTTCTCTCCCAGACACTGAGATTAATGAAAAAAAGGCAAGGCTGCATTTGTAGACACTGACTACACTATTACTGAACACAGAACTTAACACTGAATGTCTGGGTCATCTAAAAGGTGGCATGCATTTGTGAGAAAAAGCATTTGGTTTATTTATGGACAACAGAGGGACACACTGGATTCACTATATCATGGGCTTCCCAAGCAAAATGCTCCAGTCAAGGCAGAGTAAGTGAAGACATCCCACGACTGAGGAGGAAGCTTGTTCTTTTTCAGCAAATTGCTGGTTCTACAGCATATTAGGTATCATAAATGGATTAAATAACTTTTATGAAACATGACCTGCTATTTCCACAAACAAGCCTCATAACTTTACCACAAATATTTCCTCCAAACTCTTTGATTTTCATTTAGTGTCTATCTAAAAGGCTAAAGACCCAGGCACTCCACTCAGTTGTACTGACATTATCTTTTAATTAGCAGAGGTCACTTAATGCTTTTAGTGCAATCAACAGTTGCTTTCTTTCCATGATCAACTACAAGAGCACCACAGTTAATGCAGACTGATTAAAACTTGAAAATCCTTTAGTGTAGAAGTATCTCAGAACAAATATAATCAAGCTACTGCCTGTAGGTCATTTTCCTTGACAGCTTTGATTGCAGCACCACCAGGAAGAGCAATCCAGGAGCTGTGGGTAAAAGGCCTCTCTTGTACCTGGGTCTCACCGAGCCCTGGGTGAAATTAACCCCCAGGGTTATCTCCACCTGTGTGTGTTGGATGTCCTTTGTGTGCTTGCAAAGCCTTGTCTCGGTAGGGGGAAAACTAAAATTAGGGCTCACATGTGATTGATAAGTGATAAGCAAAGCTCACACTGGGGAGATTTACACAACTCACTGCTTGGCACTGCAGCTGAAAGCACACATGAAAAATTGGGACCAACCATATCATGTCTTGCCAATGTAAATCAGTCTCGTCATATGTAGATGAAGCTGGGATCCTTGTCTGATTTCAGTGGAGAAAGACCTATTGGGTGTTTAGTAGTGAGAGACTGCTCTAAACAAGTTTTTGGGAGTAGGCACCATGTTCAGTTCAAGAGAGTTGCAAGTTTTCTATTCCAGTCACCTGCCCTGGTAAAAGACAGATTTTAAAAGCTAAAGGCAGACAGATTGGGCTATTGTCTCCAATACCTAATAATTTTGTTAATCCTTATTCTTTTAACCCATGCACAAAGAAAATTATTCCAGGAAACCAATAGTAACCATTCCTTTTTAATCCCTGCATTATATCTGCTACGGAGGTCGCAAAGGCAGTAAAATGGGAAGAGCTCTTACCATGCCAGTTATAAATTAATGAAGGTTTTTAATCTTGGTAGCTTTTTATTGCTAGACAAGGAGCATATGTCAGAAGACATATCACAAACAACAAAACCAGGATAAACCAGACCCAAAAAAAAAAAAAAATAGAGCAAGCATGTCCATTTAAAAAACAATTACACAGAGCTCCCTTGGAATGGCCATATCCATCCCCAGACCAGCTGCTTTCATCTCCTCTGCTGCATTTAGGTTATGAAAGGATTTAGTTTCCCAAGAAAAGAATTTGAGACACAAGGAAGGCAGGGCAATTTTAAATTAAACAGCATGACTATGGTAACATCTGCAATAGATTGGATGCCCTAAACACAGTGCAGGAGAGATCTATCGTCTTATCTACGGTTTGGTAAATAATTTCTCCTACTTCAAGGGTCATTACATCTTCAGCTCTTTCTGTCATTTGTGATTCCACTGAGGGGCTGGAGAATAAAGTCTCTACAGGTGCTTGTGGTGCAAGTGAGCAGCTATAAATAACATCCCGGAGTTCTGCTGTGCGGGGTATAAAAACCTCATTCCCAGCCTGACGTCCCTTCATTAGGCACCGACTCCCAGCTCCACGGATCTCGGCATCTCCCAGCATTGAATTTGGCAGGCGGTCACTAAGCAGCAATATGAGCCATTAGGGAAAAGGTTTTGCTGTTCCCCAAAGCTCTGTAGTGGTCTCCTGGGAGAAATGGGGGTTTGGGGTGTGGGGAGATCCCACCAAGTGGCATGTTCCCAAACGGGTGATTCAGCATGAAAACCTCCCTCTCCAGCCCTAAACCCTGAACTCGCTGGGTGGGGGATGACAGACCATGCATGAAAACCTCCCTCTCCAGTCCCAAACCCTGAACTCATTGGGTGGGGGATGACAGACCATGGGGTGGGAGCAGATCCCCTTTTGGGGGTTGCTCTCCCACATCTCTCCCCAACCACTGGGTGTTGGCTCCAGCCAAGCAGAGCGCGAGGCTCCCTCAGAGCCACCCGGCCATGAGCTGCCCCAGAGCTGCACACCACGGCTCCACTGCAGGCTGAGGGGAGCTAAAACAAACCCCTCAGTCTGGCTGGAGACTGCTTCTATCGCTGGGGAAGAGATTTAAGGCTGGGGCTGGTGCAGCAGCATCTCCTTGCTAATCCCCGGAGAGAGGCAGGCTTGGTGCTGCACCAGCACAAACAGGAGTCATGAAGAACATAAAGGCTGTGGAGGGGTTCTGATTGTAGGGGTGCTGGTTTTTGGGGAGTGCCAAAAATAAGAGAGTCACCTTAACTAAAGAAAAGGGGGGAAAATCCCAACCAGGTTTTGTATACAAGGTATTAAAACTAAAAGAGCTGAGGAGAAGGTGAAGGGGCAGGCAGAGCTAGACACATAAGCGGTGCACAGAGACCTCATGGGACAAGGTTAGGACAGAAGTGACAGCTGGTCTGAAGAAATAGCATTTTAAGATCCAAAACTCTGTCAGGAAAATCCAACCGAGCGGCCGATAGAGGAGTTCAATAAAAAATGGGCAGGCAGAGAAAGGACACAAGGTACATAAATACATGCTTATTCAATAAAGCAAGAAATGGAACGGCAAAATTGAGCAAACAAGGCTGCCTGGTGGTGGGAGACAGCCTGATTTATTTGCCTTGCTGAGACACGGCAGCGTGGAAAACACAGCGGGGAAACTGTGTTGTCTCGGTAGGAATTATTCAGCAAAGGAGGGTTAGGTCATGGCTGGAGCATCACAAAGAGCCTCTGGAAGCCAAGTTTCCACAGGAAGAAAAATCACACAGACGATGCATAATTGATGCAGATGTACCAGGAGCGCTGAACGCTCTGGGGACAGGAAGGAAAATTATTTGAGAGAAAAAAAAGTCAACAAATAGTTAATAATAAAGCAGAAGTGACTTCTAATTACCTGTACACAACTGCCTACAGCCCATGCCACAGTGACAGGCTGTTTCTTAGCAACTCGGAGGCAGCTTCTGGAGGGGCTCCTTCCAAGGAGGGAAGCTCCCACCTTCTGGGGACCAAAGTTCAGCAGTAAACTCTGACTGCACCGTTAGGTTTTAGGGGCTGTGGTACATTGTGGTGGTGTATTTTACCTCCTGAAGGAAGGCATCAAAAAAAAAAAATCTGGGAATGTACACAGGAATCAAGAAGCCCTGTAAAAGGGGATATTCAGATTATGGATTTGGCATGAGGGACACCCAGGAGTTTCTGGCAGAGGAGGGGTGCAGCATCACCTGAGTCAGCAGCACAGAGAAAAGTGCAGATTCTCAGGGCCAGATGGTTTCACCCAAAAGCTCTGCAAGGAGAGAGCAACAGAGCTGCCAGCACGGGGATCCCTTCCCATTAACCCCCTTCTTTGAGAAATGCTCAAGACAAACCCATTTCCCAGCCACGTTTTTTTTTCTTTGCCAAAGAAGCTGATTATTCTGGGAAGTCAGCAAAAGTTACACACACTTTGCTGAACAACACATTTCTATAGAGCAAAACTGCACCTTTCTGCAAGCAAATCTGAAAACAGTATGGGAAACCCATAAAAAAATCATGCAATCTTTGAAATCATCTCAGGCACAGGCACTGGCAAGGGTCTGTGGATGAGCCAAAACATCCAGGAGAGAGGGAATATTGCCATGGCTCAAGAACTGGTTAGGAGACAGGCGTAGGTGGTTAATTTTTAAGTGGATGAAAGACCTGCATCGCCATTGATGTTTAATAAATTAATGAGCTGGAAAAGTACACAAAGAATAAATGTCAAATAGCAGAGAGAAGCTAGGAAAATTGCAGGGGTTCAGGAAATCTGCATGAGCAGACAGATAGAAAAATAAACATACCCAGAGCATGATGCAGCCTGACTCAATAGACATGAGGATTTTAATTCACTGGAAACTTCTAGTGATAATTAATAGTGAAAAAGAACAAAATTAAATGGAGCTGCCTACAACAGCCCTGCCTAAACTTTTCTCAGGGGAGTCCTGGCTGGGAGTGGGGTGAGCAGAAGTGTTCCCCATCTCCATCAGACCCCTCCTCTGATGTAATCTTAGTGCCCCTGAAGTGCCAGGAGGGATGAGTTGTGGATTTCAGTGTGGGCAGTGCCAGCCACCACCTTCCATCTCAGACTGATGGCAAAAGTCCAAAGGATAACCAAAAAATATCATCAAAAAGGAGCAGCTGGGGTCTGGTCAACTCCAAGAGTAACAGAATATATTGGAGGTTAATTGACACTTGCCCTCAAAGGAGAGAAACTTGGGATCTCTTTTTAGTAATGAGAAAAAGGAAAAAAATAATTTAAAAATATAACATTTTGGATGACAGGAAGTTATAAGTGATGGAAAGATAATCTGGGGGACACAAAAGCTGAATGGAACATTCTGCATTTCACAACATGTCCATGTCCAGCAAGACTTTGCCCACGGTGGGATTTGCACAAGGATCTACACAGGATCTGCAGTCACATTCCCTTTTATCCTCCTTCATCTAAATGTTCCAAGCACAAAATTTGATAAGCAAGTGACTGTACTGGTGCATTCAGGAGAAGCCCTCCTCACACAGCAGTGCTGTGACGTGCATTGCAGTGCAAATATTCTCCTGAAAGACGCTTTAATAAAGCGCTCTATTAAAAATAATCTGCCAGCAGAAGAGTATTGACTGTGTAAATATGATATTGGAGAGCTGGGAGAGAGTAAATACGAGAATAAGTAAACACTGTTTTGTCAGGAGGGGGCAAACCCCCAAAGCCATAGAAATAAGCAAAATTGTTTCTTATTTGCAAAACATAAGGTAAAAGTGTTTAGCCAAGCACTGAGTCAGTGGGATCTGGGGTGTCCTCAGCCCAGTCCCTCCTGCTGAGAACAAGCTCCTGCCATGCAGGGATTGTTCTTCCTCCTGCTGTCCCCAACGCGACAGCAGCATCCTCAGCTGATGTCATTGCACAGAGCTAATATTAAATGCTTTCAAACCTGATCAATAAAATAGAACTTACATTAAATGGCCAGAAAGCCATCAGTTCTGTTTTCAGTCCTAGACTTTCTCATGAGTTCCTGACTCAAAACAAAAACATTGTGGCTATTAAGTAAAGCTTGATTTATAACACAGCATTTGAAAATGTTTTCTTTGAAGCATGCACTAACAGGTCACATATTCCCAACTTTTTCTTTGGCTGGAATGTTAAAAACACTGAACAGAAAATATCCGGGGCATTTTCGCCATCAAGGGCATAAGAAGGAGGTTTGGAACATCTGTGTTCCCCTCAATTTACTTAACCTTTGTTTCTTTTTCTTAAGGGAGTGTTCTAATACTCTGCACTGAACTAACTACCCGGTTTTCTTCTGTTAGGAAAAGGCAGTGCTAGGAACATGACACTTCCCGACCCCCGTTCCCTGATGCGGACATTGCCCGTGGAATCCGGGGGGAGCGGCACATTTGGCAGCATTTCAAACACCGCACCCAGGGAGCAAACAGATTGCTGCAAGAATTCCAATCAAAGCATCGCTCACACTTCTCAATGCACAGACTCGTTTTTCAGCTGCAAATGTTCCTGTTGACAGCTATCCAACTTTGTAATTAGTGACAAGGCAGGGAATACTTTGCGCTCCAGGTGCACCTCCATCAAAGGGATCCCCTTCCTCTCACCAGCGCTAACTCAGACACTTCTGCAGGGTGCGATGTGCTGCTGAAATGGATTTTCACCGAGTCCCAGGAGGGGAACTCGAGGTCCCAGTAGGAGCAGGGGTTCCACCGCACCAAGAGCTGCAGTGTCCCATTGCCCCATCCCCCCTAAAGTGCCACTGAGCCGCTTTCTCTCTCAGGAGACCTCTGAGGCTTCAAAACAGCCCATGTTGGAGCTCCACTTCAGCACATCCTCGAGTGCTTTGCAGGAGCTGCAGCACTCGAGCTCTGGCTGCTCAGCTCCTTTCACTGCCCAGCTCCTTTCCCTGGCAAGCCCTCCTCTCCTCCCCAGGCAGGAGAGCTGGGATGGGTGCAGGAGGTGAGGGCTGGGGGATCCGCATCCCACCCTGCCCCTTCCCTTTCCCTGCTGGAAAGCTGCTGACACGGATACACAAATAACTGATAGCATTAAGGTACCAGGGAGGAGGGTGTTTTGTAAAGCAGAACGCAGGCTGCTTAAATAATGAATTAAGAGGCATCAAAAATGCGTATGTAAAAGGACAGAGAGGGAAGGGCTGATATTTTAGACTAAGCTAGACCACAATAAATAAATTATAAGAAAGGCTGAATACTTTACTGAGTATAAAGACGTCTGGCAAAAGAAAAGTTCTTACTCTTTTCATCCCCCACTGGGTCCCAAATGAAGACAGAGCTGAGAGGGCTCAGCTGGTCTGTGAGGCTTTCTTTCCATGTACATTTTCATCTGGACTGAGGCGTTTTTATTTAACAGCATCCGCCCTGTCTTTAAGCCTTTCACGCCAGAGACAGGCTTGCTTATTTTTCTGACGCCGCTGAAGTTCTCCCAGTCATAACAAACGAAGAACACCCAGTCAGTCTGACAGAGATGAAGTGATGGGTAGGAGACACATTTCATTGCGCTATCAGGGCCTGGGCGCGGTAATTGGTGAGGAAACAATTGGGAGCTGTCAGCGCCAAACACACGCCCTGGTGCTGACTGCTGTGCAGAGCCCTCCATGGGCAATGAGTGATGGCCAGAGTGGTCACCACTGCCTCTTACTGGTGCCAGCATCCTCCCAGAGCCCTGACCAGCACAGCCATCCCTCCCTGTCCTGCACACAGCCCCCTCAGTGCCCTCCTGCCTGCCCCAAGGGCCAGGGCAGGTTCCTACACCTGACACGTGAACACGATGAGGATTTTAATTACCTGCAAGATGCAGAACAAATCAAATGCCAAGCAGGAATAACGCCTGCTGCAGGCTCCACCAGAGCTGGCCACACTTCACTGCACGTTCAGGATCTGTGCACATTCCTCACCTGACACTGATCCAGGGAGAATGGCCGAGAGGTGATGAATTGTGCCAGTCATTTACTGACCTTCACTGTCCACGGCAGCCTTCCTCTTCTCACAGGATCTGCCCGCCAGACAGTTCTGAACTGGTGTTAGTCAGCATGGAATCGTTTAGCTTAGAGAAGACCTTTTGCATCAAGGCCAGCCATTAACCCAGCACTGCATCAGTGAAAGCAAACTGAGGGTTCAGGTGTTTCCTCACATATGGGGACACCAAAGAGCCCTGATTCAACCACCAAAGCTGACGAGGGACACCTTGCTCTTGCATCACATCAGCTTTATTTCAATGCTTCCATCATATTACAAACCTCACCTGCTTTCCACCCTTCTTGCACAGTAACTCAAACAATTCCTGCCCTGTATTAACATCTTCAGTTTATTTTTATTTTGCTCAGCTGCTGAAAGCTGTGGATCAGATGTCAGGCAGACAAATCATCTCCTCTGGCTTTAGCCAACGCCAAGGGACAACCCGGGACACCACAGCCCTCCTTGGGCAGCCAGGGCCCTGCATCAGCTCAAAGCTTCCCAGAGCTGGAAAGAAAAGTCAACCAATCCCGTCTTTAGTGACCAGCTGAGGGATAAGTTTGGAAAGGGGGCAATCTGCATAGCTCAAATATTTTTCTTTAAAAACAGCTGTCTTCATGGTAGTTGCTTTTTAAAAATAAACAGAATAACAGCTCCATCATTTTCTGTATTTTCTTACTATTTTTGAAGTGTCAGTAGTCCATATTTCCATGACACCAGTCGCATGTGCACACACACCACCCTTCCCAGTGAACTGCACCGGAGAAGTAATTAAGTAGTGAAAGGTGCAGGATATATTGCATGGCTGTTGCATAAGTGAAAATCAAGACTTTGCAGCAAAACAGGAATTGCATTAACTGCTAAAAGGTGACAGTCTGGCACAAAGTGGTTTTAGAACAAAACATGAAGCAGGATTTTGTTACAAAAGATTGACTGAAAATTATTTTACAATGCCAACTAAGTTGCTTAAAGAAAAACACACCATTATTATAGCATCTGAATCATCCTGGGCTAAAAGCTAAAACCTCCATAGATTAATTTTTTGCTTCTACAAACAGGAAGGAGGAAAAACAAAATCATGACTGCAGGAGCAGTTGCTTTGTCGTCGGTGAGCAGATTCTGCATCTGAAATGAGTCCCTTTGAGCGTTGGAAAGGGCTCTAGTGACACCTACTGCACTCTGCTACAATAGGTGGTGAAAGCTCTCCTGCCTCACCTGGCAGAGGGTGTCCCTCCAAGGCAAGGGGCATTTCCAGCCTGCAGAGACCCCGGAGCAGCAGCAGCCTCCTGAGCCAAGGCTGTCACCTCCCAGCTCGTCACTGGGGCCAGCGTGATCCTCTGAAAGCACCGAGACTCTGAAACACAGGCACAGCACTGCCAGGGAGCGTGTGAGCAGAGACAGCACATTTCAGACTCTGAACTGGGGATAATCAGCATGGAATCATGGAATCTTTACGTTAGAAAAGAGCTTTTACATCGAGTCCAACCATTAACCCAGCACTGCCAAGGCCAAACCATGTCCCCCAGTGCCTCATCTCCGTGTCTGTTAGACACCCCCAGGGATGGGGACTCCATCACTTCCCTGGGCAGCCCCTTCCAACACTTGACAACCCTTCTGGTGAAAAAGTTTTCTTTAATATCCAAACTAAACCTCCCCTGGCACAACTTAAACCTTTTTCCTCTTGTCCTGTCCCTGCTCCCTGGGAGCAGAGCCCGACCCCCACCTGGCTGCCCCCTCCTGTCAGGGAGTTGTGGAGAACCACAAGGTCCCCCCTCCTTTTCTCCAGGTTCTGTCAGTGATGACTGATTTAGTAAGATTTCATTCTTTTCTCTATGTTGTCTTTACTGAGAGTATTTGTATTCGACAGTGACTTTATTATCAGCTCAAATGAGAAAATAACTGATGCATTCTCAACTTTCTCTTTTAAAATCCTGATTGAATGTCACCTTTTGTTCAGTTTCCAACAAACCCAACCCTCAAACACCTGGCAACCAGAATTAACATTCCTGACACTGTTTTGTTCCCAAGTGATGGGGAACTGAGCTCCAGACAATTGATTTCTCACCCACTACTCAAAAGCTTTCTGCATTTTGTGTACTACATTAATAAATGCCTTTCTAAAGGCTGAAACAATATCCAATTTAAAAAAAAATCCAAGTCAAAAGAACAATGCCTCTATAGAAGTTTTACATATTCAAAACAAATTTATTCTCAGTAATAGCGCAACTTATCTTTTTTTTCTACTTCTCCTTTTTGATTTGCCATGGAATGATTGGAAAGGGAAGGGAAACCAAGAAAACATAAATGAAATTAAGAGATAGTTTGCTATTTATTTTTGAGTTTTATTCACCTATCCAAAAGATAATGGCAATAATATAAATACTTAATGTTGTATTATATTATTTATTGCATTTTGTTAATGTATAAGGGTTCTTTTTGTATTTTATTTATATTATTGTACAAATACTTCACTTTTCTAAGAGAGGACAGCAGCCAATAAAAAATTACACCTGTGAATGTGCTGTCAGCTCTACCCAACTGTGGCAACCACCCCCTTTCAACCTCCCCTGCCCCTTCCTTCATCTCTCCAGCACAACTCCCAGGTCACCACCCAGTTTTTAGCCCTGTCCCTTCTCCCCAGAAGCCCCCCTGGCTCAGGGATGCTGCTCCCCTCTCCTGGCTCAGACTCAAGGGAATTCAGGACCTTTCCTTTCCCCCTCCTGTACCTCCCTGCAGTTTGTGACATTAATATTTTCACTCCCCTCATTTTTGGCTCTGTTTCCACACATTTCACTTGGTTTATAACCCCATTCCCAGAGGTGTTCTGAGCTCCAGGCTTGAGAATGACTCTGCCTGTTTTACCCACCTGAAACCCTACACTTGTTCCTCCCTCTTCACCTCTCTGGTTCCCTCTGTGCATCTCTTCCCCTCAAACACAAAATGCTGTTTTCAGCTGCACTACTGGCACAGTTCAAACTGCAGGGTTTGGGGGAGGCAGCTGGATTGGGCTGGGATGAGCCTGAGCCCTGGCACTGACCCAGGAGGGCTCCCGTTCTGAGCAGGGCTTCAGCAGCACCCTCACACCCAGGCCTGAGGTGATGCCTAAAGAGGCCAGCCTAGAAACAGACCCTAGACAGGAGTAAGGGAATAAAGGTGGATATTTATTTGAAAGGCCTTCAGAGGCACACCCTGGGCAGGCCAAAGGCTGCACCCAAGATGGACCCCGAGTCACGAGTTCTTCACACTTTTAGAGCTTTGGTCCATTTGCATCTCAACTCAATTTCACCAATTAAACTTTAGCTAATGATGTAATTTCCTCTCAGCTTGCCCCCCTTCTCAAGGTGCTGGGTTACACATTTTGGGCCTAGGCCGGGCTGGGTGTCCTTGGAGAGCAGCCTGGAGAGGCTTTGTTCTGTCTGTCTCAGCATGAGAGAGCAGCAGCTCCCAGGCTGCAGGACGCTGCAGAGTTACACACTGGGAATGCAGGATTGGAAAATATAAAAGTTAAAACCTAAGGCACCAAAGGTGAGGACCTAAAATGCAAGAATGAGGAGAGTTCATGAATGAGCGACAAAACCCAACCTTCTGTGGCCATTTCAGGGCCAGAGCCAGAGGGTATTCAACAGCAGTTCATTTATTTCAGGAAAAAAGACCAATCCATGAGAAACGTGTGTTCAGAGAAGTGGAAGTAAGAGCTCAACTTAAGGCAAACACTGCAAATTGAAACAATTATTCAATGTTGAATTCAAACATTTTACCCTTCTGAGCACATAAAAAGCTCTCAAGGAGAACGTTTTCTTCAGTTTTTCTCCTTAAAAAAAATTTCAAGATTAAGAGATATGCTAAACCCTGAGTTATCTCATTAATGGTACTGGTAAGATTAACAGCAAAAATTAAACAATTCCATTATTACTTAATGGCTTTTAAAAATGTATTGCCTTAATATTTATAATCGTACTCTTAAGATTAATAATCCTGATTTGCCAGCTCCCCATCACAAACCATTTCTCACACTTACCCAATTTCCATAGAACTTCCCAAAGAAAAAAACTGAAATTACATCTTGATGACTCTTGAAGTAAAAAAGGAAAGAAATAACAGGCACCCATAAATTATTGTTTTATTCCAAATCCAGCTCTCAGTTTACATTGTACATGAAACACAGGCAACCCCAAAAGCATTCAGGATTGGCAACATTACATGAAGTCTCCAAACTGAATTTATCACACTGATACCAATGTGCCACTTAGACTCTAAACTTGGGTGAACTGGAGAGACTAAAAAAGATTTTTAAAAAATCAGAAGCAGCAAGGAATAAGATTCCCATCGTCTGTTAGGAAAACATAACCCAGAGCTATATCCTGCCTTAAGATTGAGTAGCCCAAAGGTCTCATGGATTCCCTCAAATTCCAGCTTCCAGACAGACCCAAGATGGTCCAGATGCTCTTCCAGTCACAAGCCAGACCTCTGCTGTTCTCCAAACTCCCTCAGGGTTTATTGGCAAAACCCAAAAATCCAACCAAACCTCCTTCTGCTGCCAAGGAAATTTTGTACTATTTGTAAAGTTAATCAACACAAACAGTCCTTTCATCCCAGCAATATTAAGCCATAAAGGCTGAATAACATGTTGGCCATCAACTGTTGACACTGCACTCAAATTTGCTGAAACTGGTGAATGTTGGCAGGATATTTTGCCCTTGGATTAAGTCCCTGCAGCCTCTCCTCCACACATATGTTCAACCATTTGTTTTAGTGATCACTTGAAAGAGCAGCTCCTCATTAGCTGCTTCTGTGCAGACTCAAGCACTCACTCACTGCCTTCAGCAGCGTCACCTGCACCACAGGAAGTTAAATATATACAAAGATTTTCACAAACCAATCCTCAAATGCCCAGCACTAAAGTCAGCAGTGCAGGATGGCAGCATTGCCTCTGAATGATTCCTAAATAAATAGACCTGAATATCACTTTGGACCTCAGAATACCAGGCTGTCATGGCAGGAAAAAGCAGAGATATGTGACTCCATGCAATTAATAGTATTTAAAACATTTGCCTCTAAAACCTGGCAAACTATGACCAAAAATTTTACACTCTTTTTTTAATTAAAAAGCTTTTTATTAAAAAAATTATGTGCACAGTTCATAATTAAATGTCTTCTTTACTTTGACTTGGTTTCATTCAAACATAGACATTTTACTGACTTAAGTTTTATACATCTTTTTACTTTAAAAATCCCACAAGGTAAAAAACCCCACCAGACACACACAAATACAGGAAATGGTATTGCTCAAGGGCTTTTTTTTTCCCCCCCCTCACGTTAAGAAGTGCAATTTTGCTTCTATGCTCCTTTAAAGTGAAACAGTTTTCTCCCTCAGTAAAACACCACTCTCCAGGAAGAATTGCACCACATACACAAAATATATGAAGGTCTCAGCTCTACCCAGATTCCCCCATGCACTGATTAAGGTCATCAGAGATCTATATGAGAATTGTGCTTACAGTAACTCATCCCTACCAGCACAGACAGGTCAGTAAATGCACCCACACTCTGTGAAATTGCTGGGGAAGGGACGTCAATACCATCTACAATTAGAGCAGTGAAATGTTTGTATTTACCAGAACTCTCCTGCTTTTCCATACAAATGTGTGCCTGCTCCGAGCCACTGGGGCTGTATGGCTGAACTGCAAGTCCAGCACGGGGATACATCCCCCAAAAATCCATAATTTAACACAGAACCCTTGGGTTTTAGCTCACTGAACTTGATTCTTCTACACATCCTTCTGGCCCCACTTAAGACAACAGAACTACTACCTTCATTTTCCCCGCTAGAACATCTCAGCTCCAGGGGGAATTTCAGAAAGAATTCAGCTTTGGCTTAATATTCCCTTCACTGAAAACAGTGAACTGTGCCACTGGCTTTGGAAAGATTTCACTTAAAAGGTTTTCTGGATTAACTCTTCAACATTTTGAGGAAACAAGAATATCAAAAATTAGGCTTTTAGTGACTCCAAGAACAAGGTTCCTCATCAATTCCTTTCCTTTCAGCTGCAGCTGAAAGACACTCTACACACCTTATCATTTGTCATTAAAAAAACTAGAAGGCCATTCCCTTTAGAATCCTCAAAAAACTCAAGTTTTATTCCAATTTGCTCAAGTTTTCCAATGCAGAGTGCTGGTTTACGTGAAAAAGTAGGAAACACCCAGATTACCTGAAATTTTAAGTATTCACTTAGGAAAATATTTACCTGCTCTGAAACAGAAAACTGACTGAACCTCCTGTGCAGACCTCTTATATTGGAGCATTTATAACTACACGGACAAGAGTCAAAGTTTATATTTAAATGCAAAATCATAAGACTGTGCTCTCTAATGTGAAAATGTTTCTAAATTTAAAGTAGAAGCCTGCAGTGTCTGTTGACCCTGGATCTACCCCAGAAAACCTTACATGAAATGGGTGGACATATCTTTGTACAAAGAGTATTTCAGAATCTGGAATGTAGAAATACAGTGCAAAAAACCAGAAATAGTCTGAAAAATAGTTTTTACATATCAAAACCTCCCAGATTAGAAAGGAATTATAAAAACAAGGTACGATGCGAAGAAGTGGTCTGACAAATTAATAATGGGTTATTTCCCTCATAGGGGGAAATCTATTTATTTATGGGCATGCAGTGACAGGAGAAGGGGAATGGTTTCAAACTGGCAGGGTTTGGATCTGATATTAGGAATAAATTGTTCCCTGTGAGGGTGCTGAGGCCCTGGCACAGGGTGCCCAGAGAAGCTGTGGCTGCCCCATCCCTGGCAGTGTCCAAGGCCAGGCTGGATGGGGCTTGGAGCAGCCTGGGACAGTGGAAGGTGTCCCTGCCCGTGGCAGGGGGTTGAATGAGATGGTCTTTAAAATCCCTTCCAACCCAGGCCATTCTGTGATTAATTAAAAACAGTAATTCAGTCAGAAGCCTAATTCAGAATTCATCATGTTTTACCCTAAATGGCCACTTCGAATGCTGTGAAACATGATTTGCAGCCAGAAGCACCAAATACATAAATTCTTCCACATCAAAGGAGTAGTTTGTAAATTTTGGATGTTCTCCCAGTGTTGGGTGGTGTCCCTAGAAAAACAAGATAAGGACTTTTAGTCAGAAAAAAAAAATCAATACATCTTCCATTCAAAAAAGCAAGAAAAAAATTGAGAATCTGCCATTTTAATTTATTATTTCTGATCCACTGATCTGCTCTGAGGCAAAAGAATCAGCAAAGTGACTGCATAACAGCCATGCTATGAATGGTTAATGGCCAATTAATTACATTTCTCTTCTTCCCTCAGCCATAAATATCAAATGATTTCTTAATCACAACAGGGAAGTTAATTTGGCCTAAAGAATGAAAATCATATTTCAAACACCAGAACATAGGTAGGTAAAGCAGGATAACTGTGAAGTCCTTCAGTTGTAGCACCTCACCCTTCCAGTGTGGCCATCATTACCTGATCTTGAGGGAATACTTTATTCCTTTTCCTCCAGGTGATGTAATGAATGCCTCTCAGCCTTGCCAAATCCAGGTAACAACGTTCATCTTCACAATTGTATCTAGGGACAGGCAGAAAAAACATATTTACCTACAGAGATTGTGCTGAATTTTACCAGGGCAAAACAGGACAGAATTGAAATGTCTGTTGTCCAGTTCTAAGGCACCAAAACCATGGACAAAATCTGCTCCACTGGAACAACAACAAGGGCTGCCTTCTGCTCTCAAGATGTGGCCTTGGAGGCAGTTTGAGACACATCTGCATGTCAGACATGGCCCTGTCCAGCTGCAGCAGCTCTCGGACATGTGAAAAACAACCCCTGACTTTCTGAACTTGCTTGGAGACTGGACAAAGCATTCTCAAGCCAAGACTATGCTGCAAAACACCAGTTCTGCAGCCTTCCCACAGCAGAATTTCCCAGGATGGAGAATTCAGGGCTCTTCTAACAAGCATTCTGGATTTCTGCTTAGTTCTGTAGGACTGGAGTGTCTGCTAACACCCACACTTTGTGACAAAATATGTTTGAAAGGAAGCTACAAGAGAAATTTAGGCAAAATACAACAACACAGGGCTGACCTTGGCCAGCAAGCTGGTGCTCATGTCCTGAGCAGAAAAAGGAGGATGGAAAAACCTCCAGGGAGTTGCTAGCACCCTGGACATGCACATAATCAATTCACCTGCATCACTGAAACATCATTAGATCTCAGACTCACCAGGCAGGACCTGAGCAGTGAGGTTTTCTCATTATTTGCCATTTTCCCATTATATTTATACCATGATAGATTAAGAAATCACAGGCTAAGCCTGTATGATATAATTACACTGTATTTTCTAATGAAAGCTTTCTCTGTTTTGATCCCCAGGAGAAGAGGCTGCCAAAAATGAAGTCTAAACAAGACAAACATTCATGGTGAAATACCAGGGAGAGGCTTCATTAACACACAGGAACAAACAGGAGCAGTTGTGTGTGTAACAGAGGGGGAAGGAGAGAGAGACAGACAGACTTACAGCTCAAACACAACAGCCCAGTCTGGCAGAAAGAGCAGATGGGTCAGTCCAGCTCCGTGGATCCCAATGAATATATCAGAGTTGTGGGTAATTCTCAACTGCTCCGAAAATTCAAGTTCCCTGCAGACAACACAACAGAAGTGGTGATGATGTGGCAGCTCTGTCCACCCCAGCAGAACATGAGGAAAGCACAAAATTGGCTTAAGGGAATACTGAAAGAGAGAACTGATTTCTCAAGGAACTAAGAATCACAAATGCTGCAGCCAGCAATAACTCAGCACAGAACTAAAAGAAATGCAGGCAGGTTTCAAAACTTCACAAGATTTTTTTTCAAAAATATTTTTTTTCAGGGTAAAGTTATTGTAAGTTTAAGGGTTTTTCTTTTTACTTGCCTTTAAAAAAATGCACCATCTTAAAAAAAACCCCAAAAACTATGAAAAAACACCCACAACAAAACCTAAAAACCCAGCATGTTTCTGAACTGCATTCAGTATAATGTAAAATACACAAATTAACTTCCTCCCACTGTCTCTGTTTGGTCTGAACATGGATCACTCAATGCTGCTTCAGTTTCCCACTCTTCCTGCATGATTCATGGCAGCTCCAGGTGGAGCTGCTGCCATCTGGGACAGGCATGCTCTGTTTGGGAACTTTTCCTTGAATCCATTTCTTCCTGGCACAGTGCCTGCTACACCTGGCACCACAAACTGACCTCAAGTGGTGCCTTCAGGAGCCACCAGAGCAGCAAATAACCAGAGTTATTATCAATTGCTAAACTAAGGCTCATATAAAATAAGACACTAACATCATACAACAGAAATCCCTGTTAACACAGTTATTGCAGAGCATTAGCCACTGCAAAAAGGTGATGGGGACACAGCTGGCTTTGGGAGAGGGAACAAAAGGGATTTCAAACCTTGCTCATTGTACAGGAGCTTTAACCTGAGCCTACTAACCCTAAGTAGTGCCTTACAGAATGGGTGTGCTTGACTGCCTCAGCCACCACTCCCTCAGCAACACTTTTCCTTCCCAATCCTTGGATTTTGCCCAGGTTGGAGCTGGGGACAGACACAGCACTGCCTGCACACAGCTGTCAGCAGGCACAGGCAGCACCAGCTCACATCAGTTTCCTCCTCCAACTCACTTGTATTTGTAGTCCACCACTCTGACCTCCAGCATTGACACTGTTTTCAAGGCATTCACAAGCTGAGGAGAAGAATAAAAAGACAATGGTTCAGTGTCCTCCTTTAGTTAACTGCTCCCTTGCACTCCTGACCTGGTAAAGATAGAACCAACTCCTCCCTTTGCCATTTTACCAGAACACAAACCAGGTGCAGCAGTGGAGGCATGAACTGAGGACAGCCCAGCACATAAAGCACAAATCCTTTGCTCTGTCTGCTCTGCCACTGAGCTACTGCATCACATGAGCCTCAGTTTCTCCCTACATAATGTGGGGATGATAATCCAAATTCATTTTTGTCAGGCACCAACAGCAGAGAATGAAAACAGGCATGAAAACATTAAATATTATCATTTTACCATGAAAGAAGCTTTTACACAAGTCCATGAAGTTGCATGATTCAAAACCATAAATCTATATGAAAACTCATTATATTTTGAGTGCACAAACTCTGATACAAGGGCTTGTTCATTCCAGTCTGCAGGCATTACAAAGGGTTTTGTTAGACTTCAGCACTGGCGATGCCATAAATAAAAGGAATAATCCAAAAGTGAAATAATTTAATTTTATCAGAAGCTCTGCAGTGTCTGTTTGCTCAGAGGAAATACTTTTAGTATTACATTTGGAGTCTTCCACTGGATATTTAGAAAGGGCAGCAAGGTTCAGTGTCTGGGGTACAGAAATGGAGACTGCCTAGAAGACATTTTAGAACAAATTAATATAAACATTGGACATATTTGTAGGAGATTTGCCAGAAAATAGATGTCTTGGCTGTACCTGAAAAAAAAGAAAATCAATCCAATGAGCAAGATTTAACTCCTAATAAATCTCTTTTAAAGATAAAAAGGACCACACCTCATTCTGGTTTAATATTTTCCGGTAATCTGTGCTGCGTGCGAGGATGGTGACTCGAATTTTCCCATCCTAAAAAGAAAGAAGCAGCAGTGTATTAGCTAAGAGGCAGCCCTCACAAAAAAACAAGCCCAAACTCTTCCATATTTACTTCTGGCAATTATTTGAGCAACTAAATATGTTCCTTCCACATGTAATAAACAGATGATGTAACCACCTTAAAAGTCACATCGTATTTTCTGACAGATTCAAAGCATCAAAAACTTGTGAAAGTCTGATTATTAACCAAGAACAAAATATTTTCTGAAAGCTTTATTTGATTCAGTACAAAAGATCCTTTGTATTACACATTATATGGCAGTTTTTGAAAGCAGGAAAGCAGCTTGCTGGATGGCTTGTGCACAAGTTCCTTGGGAAAAAATATTTTACTTCTCTAACAGTTCCTCCTTTTACCTCTTTTAATTAATTGTACTCACAGGGGTGAGCGTTCCAAGTGAAATAAAGAGATTTAGCTGCATGACTCCCATTAGTGCCAGCAGGAGAAGCATAACTAAATGCCTGTGCAGAGCTCTGAATGTGCCCCTCAGCAATAATACGTGGGTGACTCTCCAGCAGACTCTTCAACCTCAGCTAGCCCAGAACTGCCCTGGCCACCAAGGCAATGAGCAAAAACCATCAGCGTGAGCAACAGAGAAGCCCAGAGCAGACAGATGGTGCTGGGCAAGCATGGAAGGACCAGTTTCCAGCTCTGATCCGAGCCCAGCAGTCTCCAGGAGGATTGATAAAGGGCAAGCTCTGCACTGCTCTGTGGGATCCCCACTGCTGCTCCGTGGAATACGTGTCTGACTTAATTAGGAAGGACACAAAGGCCTGGAGCACAGAGAATGGATACAGAGATGAGACTCTAAGGTTGGAAGGAGAATGTTCTAAAGTCTGTCCTATAGAAATAAGGGCATATTTGCAGGGCAACTGCCACAAACATACACAAATATTTCCTGAAGGCCTTAACAGGAAAAAACAAACCCAAAACATCACAGGAAAGGACAAAAAGTACAGAGATACACTCTCATTCCCCACTGGGCTCAATTTGCTACTGCTGTTCTCTGGCAAGAGCCACCAGGTCCATATTACAGCTGCATTATGCAGTTACCATACCTTGGGTCCTTCTTGTGTGATATTTAATCTGTGTAGCACGTGCTGAGAAAACGCTCGGAACAGCCCCGTACCGTGACAGCCAGAGATCTGAAATTAAAAAAGCAGTTGTTAATGTACAAAGATATTTTGCTCAGAAAACTGAGCTTTGTGATCAGGTTTTTGCCATTCTTGTGGAACAAAAGCCCAGTATCATGCACAGTGCTGCACATGTCACTACTCACTGCAACACAAGTGGCACTTTCATTGAGAAAGAAATATAACTCTCTCTAACACTAGAGTTATAGTGTGTGAGCTAACACCTTCAGGGAAGTCTGACTGGGTTCAAGCTCTTGTGCTCTGCAAAAATACCAGTTAGTTCACAGTGCCCACCCATTAAAGAGGAACAATATGCACCTCCTGAGCTGTGACATAGGAGACTGCACACAGCCAGCTGGAGTAACTTTAAAATCCCAAACTTTAGGGAAGATCATTGCATTTGGAGTTGGAACCTTCACTGTGGTGCATTTCACGATACTGGAGAGGTTCACTGGCTCAGATTTCATCCTGCCACACCCCCCTAGCGAGAATGGAGAGATAAAGGGACTCACCAGAGGTGTGTTATAGAACAATCCATACCGCATCCGTGGCAGCAGAGAGAACACGGCTTCTTTGAAGCACACCTGGGAAGGGGATCACAAGGAGTTACACCCCAGTGCTGCCTTCCCCGGCCCATTCACTGCCAGCCCTGCTCTTAATGAGCCAGCAATTACCGCTCCTGCCAAGGACAGCCTCACTTCCTTGGCTGTGCAAATGAACAGAACAAAGCCAATCCTCATCCCAAAGGAGCTCTCACTTGGGACAATACAGATGCAAGTGTGGGAAGAGGTGATGAAAACACCCCAAAACAGAACAAACGTGGACTAAAGGGAAGGAAACCAGTTAGTGAGTTTACAACTAGATTTAAGAGGCTAAAATGAGCTCTGAATAAATGGATATATTTTTTTGGTGTAAATTTTTTTCATGACAAGCAGCAGGAATGCCAATAGTTACAGGAGGAAAGAAACACCTCAGGAGGAATCCAAAGACTTTAGAAAGACCATTTGATAATGCTTAACTTCAGTTGGGAGTCCTGCAGAAGCAAAGCCCATCCATAAATACCACCTCTCAGGACACAAAAGTTAGGTCCATCTATATACAGGATAGACACACCACAGAATTAGGTTACAGCTCTGTCTCTTGTTTCTAAGGTGGAATACTCATATTACACAAATTAAACATGCATGGAAAGCATTAATGCTTTCCTCTGAGACACCCACAACCACAAGCAGCTTGAGAAGTTGTCATATTTGCTCCCTAGTGACCATGAATTAAAACAAAATACAGAATTCCATACCCTTTTAGAGTCAAAGGTTTTCAGATGAATTATTTCATAGTCAGTAAATGCCTTCCATGTCTCACTGAACAGGTCACCATAGCCATATGAGCTCTAAGAGGAAAGCAAAAATCACAAGGGTACAACAATTATGTAAGTGCATATTAGAACCTCTCTTCATGATTTACAAGTTCTGTGTATGAGTTTTAATACACAGTTAATATGTGCAACACCACCACGGGACCCAAGGCAGCCTAGCACAGAACACAGACATTACACAGCACCAAACTCTGTGTTTGCACTGGCAGGTAACTCAAATTACCTGTCAGGTAGTTAATTCTTAGTAAAAACTTCTATAAATTAGCAAAGTAGACAATTTCTTCAGTAGCAGATTAGAATTTCTGAGTTAGGAGTGAGAATTACTTACTACTTTTCCCAGAGTAAACTGAACACAAGTTAAATTTGAAGCAACACAAACATAAGGATGGTAGAAGGTCTGAACTTCAACTCCTGAGATTGAAAAAAAAGCACCTGGGAATTCAAGTGCAGCGCTGAAGTTTAAGGTAAAAAGTCACAACAAGCTTGTTTTGCATCTGCCTGTTTTGGGATTGTCACTTGCATATTGCACATGTATCACAAATTGAAGGCAATGATCTGATTTGATGGAAGAAACAGCTGAGAGGTTTCCATACAGAGCAGTAAAAAACTTTCCCCTTTGCAGCAACATCCTGTGGGGAACCTTTAAAGAGCCATCTACTCCCTACAACATTATCCCAGCAGCAGGGGCTCCTCCCTTCAATCTGTCACATTTCCTACACGTCCCAGGGCTGAGCCACCACCTCTTGATGTTTGAATGCAATTAAATGTGCCCTCAGCAGCCCTGGTGCAGTTTCTCACTAAAGCTTCCTTTCAACTCTGGGGTTGGCTCAGGCTGCTTGGAAAGTTATGTGGGAACATTCTCAATAAGAATTTTGAAAATAAGACTACAAATGATAGCAGGAGAGAACAGATATCTGGTGAAATGTAAAAGAATCTAAAGGGCACCAGATTTGCTTCAGTTCAAGAGGCCTTCCTCTTCCTCTGCCATTAGGTTTTACTGAATTTTACAACCCAGACTCCTTTCTGGCTATGTCTTACAAGAACTGCTCTCCCGGATTAGAAGTGGAGAACTGATGAAAGCACCACTTTCTAACCCTCTCTGCTCTCCTTAAAAGTGCTCTATAAACATTGTTTCCCTGCACTCACAGAAGATGTGCACAGCAACACCCAGTGGAATTCCTACTCATTTTCTGCTTTGTTTAATCTACATCTAAGGGCATTACTTGTTAATAAGAACAGTAGCTAGGAAGTATGGTCAAATCTAATTACATCAAGGAAAAAAAAGAGAATGAATAATAAGCTCAAGTCCACCTTATGATGAGCACAGACAGCTCAGCAGCAGTTGACTGGTGCCATCACCTGGTTTTACACAGCAATAAACTCAAGCTGCCCGAGCAGGTAATGGTCATTTAAAATTATAACAGTGTGGCACTACTTTGAACGGCACATTTGAAAGAGTTATTTGATTCAGCAACACCATATAAGACAAAGAGTTGCTTTTCAAAGTAATTTGCAATGCTATCTGACACCCGATCTTTTCAGAAAGCCATCAGAGCTGGATTAACAGGTCCCTGTGCAACACCTAGAGAGCTCACTAATCTGACAGATGGCACTGATTTTAGCTTTAAAATGTAATAGAACTAGAAAAAAGGGTTTCTTCTAGCCAAACAGGTTTCTCATTAAACAGTAAGCAGGAGATATTTGCAGTTCTATACTGAAGTTTAGTTGTCCTAGCACTAAATACTCAGAAAGAAAACTCAGCACTTTATGATCACAAAACAGGTGTGGGACTTTGTCATATTCAAGAATTGTTATTTCTGGACCTGATTATACACATTAGCTGGCATATTACAGATTGCCCAGTTGTTTTTTTATTTAGTTTAATACCCTCCTACACAACTTAAATACTGTCCAATAAAACTAATATTACACTTAAATACAGTCATGGTTTCAACTCAGCAGTACAGCAGAAACAGCCCCACTTAAAAATTTTTTTATGTTATCATAGCACTGTGAGAGGTGATTGAGTGAAGTAACTGCAAGAAGGTTACTCAAAGGAATTAAATATTAAATTCTGTTTTAATACATATAAGGATTTAATTTAGCTGTTTTCTTTACCACAGGCTGCACATTACTGATTTACAAATGTGCAAGACCGCATTTCTTTTTAAATACAGAAGATACAGTTGAGCAAATCTACTTCAATATTCCAAGAGAAAAAAGCCAACAAAAACCAGTTAAAACTTCAAATGCTACAATTTAGAAATACTGATCACATTATTTTTGAAGTCACACCAGAAAAAAGCATGACTATGTACTAGCAAAGCTGAGCATTCCAACAACACATGGTTTATCGTAGAAAATCTCTCCCCTAACTATTACTCAAGCACCTGTATTAAAAGGATCCAAACATTTATCAGTTCCACATGGCTATGGCCACAAGAGAGCTAAGGATTGTCTATTAAAACCTTCAGAGTCTCTATAATGCAAAAGTACAACTCAGCACAAATATGTTAAAAGCAGACTTACAGTGTCCCACATGACTATGTTGACATCAGTACTGAAGGAATTATTGATATGCTGGGTAATGTAAAGATTGACAAAATCACAGAAGTGATGGTACATATTAACACCTGAGAAAGAAAGAATTGTTAGCAAAACACTGCATTACTTGCTCAACTTTTATTGGTTTATGCATTTTTCCTTGTTCGCATCTTGCATTTTATAGTAGCTTCCGCCTGCTATTGAATCCTCTTAATACACCCTAAAAAAGGGAACCTCTAAAGGGAATGAGTCAAGGTAAGAAATCTGAGGTAAAATGTGTTTTTGAAAAGTACAAAAGAGTTAGAAGAGTGGCCAAAAGAAAGAATAAGAAAAAGATGACCTTCATGTGCCATTTCTCTCTACAGCCTGCAGCTGCTTTCTGAAGGATGTGAAAGGAACTCCTGCTTTAACACAGCCCAGACAGGCATAAGGAAACATGAAAACTGGCCTTCAGCACAGATCTTGGTTCTGCTGCAGTGGGACTGAGGGAAACTCTGTGTGTGGGACTACAGGACAGAACCTGTGCTTTCACACAGGCCAAAGCCCGAGTCATTCCTCAGTGTTTCTCTCTTGTTCACTCTTGGTGCACGGAAAACTCCCACAAAACAAAGGAGGAAACACAAAGCAGGTAACAGAGTCCAGTTCCCTGCAACAACTTTGCTTAAAATGCAAGGCAGTGGCAGGGGAGGAGGAGGAATTTGGGTCACAGCTGCTGTGTGTCACAGGGACAGAGCACAGCACACGAGCACCCTGCTCAAACACAGCTCACCCCTCTGCAGCTGCTTGGTTTGTCCACATCCTCAACACCCTCCTCCATCAACACCTTGCTGCACAGTGCTGCACCAACAAAAAGGCTGGTGAAGCTCAAAAAATGTCAGATTCCTAAAGGTGCCTGAGTGCTGCCCCTCTTGGAACACCACTTCTCTGCCCTGTCATCCAACCCACACAGAATCCTGCTGCTGAGCACACACTGCAGGACACAGACACCCACACTTTGTGTTTCGTGATATGAAACCTGTCATGCAGAAACACAGAGACTTGAGCCTTTGGCACAAAGTCAGACACTGCCAAACCACAGTCCAGAGAACAACTGTGCAAGGCAAACAACAGGAAATCGTTCTGATTTTTTTTTGTTTAAATCGTGTGTGGGAAATTGTAAGATTTTCAAATTTCAGTTTCCAAGGTCGTCACTGAAACTACACCAAAAAAAGGAGTGAAAAAGTCACATCATTTTTCATATTACAAGTTAACTAACTCACAAAGGCATAATGTAGATGGGCAAGTTGAATATGAGCTTTTTTACTGCAGTACAAAAAAAAAAAATAAATACACTAAAGATACCAATTACCTGCATCTAATTTCATGAAGTATGTTGGCTTTTCAACAACAATGTCACACTTCTCATCTTCTATAGGCCTGAAGTCTAATGCAGTGAATGTCTGGAGTTCTGCAAACCTAGAAAGATTCAATCACACAGAATATGCTTTGACATCAACACATTTAAACAAATGTACTTCATATGTCTCAGGTTTAGGAACTGTCCATCCAGTCCATTTCAGTTAACAGGACTGCTGAAAACTGATAGAGTCTAACAATTAAAAGGATTTGAAATTATAATGGATGGTTCTTCAGGGCTTCTAGAGGTTAAACACTGCCTTTGATCTCAGGAGTGAACAGCACCTTTGATCTCCAAATCAAGGCAGCAGGGATGTAACAAAGAACCTCAGAGCCTGCATCTGTGGGTCCATCCAACTTGATCTGCATTGCCAGAGACACTTAAGCGAGATTTCCATGCTTTGGTTGGAATAATGAATGTAGAGGCAGTATTTATGTTCCTGGATCTAAACAGGGATGAGCAGCTGTGATGACAATAGCAGGTAGAGGAGAAAAGTCTTCCTCCTCTGCAGCAGTTCTTGGCTTAAACTAACCATCAAAAAATAGGGGAAGAAAAAGAAAATACAAGGAAAGCCTAAGAATGAATTATTAAATGGACCTTAATGGCTCCAGTTCCTTCATCAATTAACTGGCAATGCAGCTTTGAAGTGCTAACATGCAAACTGTGATGCTCTGCACTTCCCACTCAGCCTGTGGACTCAGCCCACCTCACATTCCAAGCACAGGCTCCCTGGGAACGCCATGTGAGCACATATTCAGATCATCCTCACCAAGGACTGTGTGAACTCACACACAAGTGCCAGCTTCAAGGCATCTCACTACAAAACAATTACCCCTTCTACACACAGATTAGGCAGAGCATCAGCACCTTGCCCAGAAAACACCTGAAGGTTAGAACTTCCAATTGCAAGATGTTTTCACATCTTTTGCTGCTGCAAATGAGGCAGGGCACAATTACACACAGCAGTGGTTCAGACTTTCTGCATAGATGTAATTACCAGAGGTTTCTAATACAAACTCTCAAATTGACCTAAAAAGGAGCAAGTCTTTCCTCAGTATGAAATCCCCTACACACAGCTGCTAATGCCAATGACAAAAATCAAAAATAATTATCAAGTGAACTTGGAAGCAGCCTTGACAAGAGATTCTTACCAAGACTGCAGAGGGCTCTTGCGCTGACCTTCAGCCAAAAATGCTTGAACGTCGAGGGTGCAATGACCGCCAATTTCTCCCTTCTGGAAAAAGTCTTCTTTGAATCTAATGCAAATCAGAAAAAGTCTATCAGCTTTTGTGCAACAGGGCTACCAGTGCCCTGCAATCTCAATTACATACTCAAGCCAGTGCTGCTTAGTCTCAGTTCAGCAGGGCACTTCATACATATTTAAAACCTGAGTATTTTCCTCAGCATAAATCGAGAATTTCCCACAACTCCCAAATAAAGATAGTGGTGTCCTTGAAGGTCCAGACATCACCTTAGAAAACAGCACTAATCCACCCAGAATGTTATTACGAATTATTTACACATACCCAAATTAGTAATTTAATTAGATTTTGCTACATGACATTGATGCATCACTGCATGACAGGAGCATCACTGGTTGGAGTTTTTGTTCATTCTTAACAATTTCTCACTGCAATTTACCTCAGGTTTCACAACCCAGTTCTCTACCCAAGGATTTTATACGACATATGAAGAGTGAGGTGCAAGAACAAATTTCCTGAAAACAAGTTGCCAGCACTGTCTAAATTCCTTTTCAGGACAGACTGTGATGATGACAAAATCCATTCTGAAGGGTAATATCAGTCTCAGTCATGAACCAGATCAAGACACTGACTTCAAAGACAAGGCAGAAGGTCATGCCAGCACCATTGGCATGGTTTTTTCATCCAGTTTTCCAATATGTAGCACTTTGATTTGAGATGTGGAGGATCTAGGTTCAGATCTCTCCTCAGTCACCCAGTATCTAAAAATGCAGCTCCTGGATCTGGTAGAAAGGCACAGGAAAGGCACTGGTGCCTCAGACAAAAACAGCTGTATTTTGCACATCATCTCATCAAGGAAGGACATGACTGAAGACACAGAAAGTCTTCCTCTCTTCCACCAGGGAGGATTTCAATCACCCATCATCATTCCATAAAACTGAGAACTTGGCTTTTTAAACAACCTGTGCTGCTGACAGCAGAAGCCAGCAATGAAGAGGTGTAAAATTTTAGGGCTTCAGCAAAAAGTCTCTGATCAGCAATAAAACCCATGGCACCAAGCTAACCAGCTTTGTTTAACAAATTCTTAAATCCTTTTCCCTGCCATCCCGTTTTTGCTATAACAGGAAAATCAGAGACCTGTCATGGTTTCTCTTTACAGCTCGTAAATCAATGTACAAGTTTGTTGCTCTGCAATGCTGAAGGTACTGGGAACAGGTCAGAGATGAATCCCCCTGTTAAGAACAAGTAGAATTCTGTCAATAACAAAAATTATTTTTAAAAACAAGTGCTAAGTATCACATCTATCAGAAATACCTACTGTTGCTGCAGGCTTGCAATGGGTTTTCATTTCACTGAGCCTCTCTCGAACATATCCAAAGTCAGCTTGTTTCCAGAATATCTGCTGGGCTGTCTCGATGTCACTTGCCCTGATGTGTGAAGGAGAGAGGAAACAAATCAAGGTCTGTTCCTCAATTCTAGTAATAACTTCAACAGATAACATTTTTCCACTGGAAGTGGAACAGAAGAACCAGCCAGTTATTTTATTGGCATTTAAGATGCCAAAACAGGAAGCACTTATCAGCTGAATGTAAGTGAAAACATCAATGGCAATTTAAAGCTATGCTCCCCTAAAAGGGTATAATTTTTTTTAACATTTTTTCATCTGTTTTTAAAGCTAAGAAAGGAAAGACAGTTATTTTAGGAATCTGAATTCAAGGCTAAATCAGAATAATGAAAACATTCTGGCAGGAAGCATTTCTAACAGTATTTTCTTCCTTAAAAAGTTAAATTTTTTAAATCATGTTGAAAGGCTCATTATGCATAAATACACACATTATTTATATACAGAGGTGTCCACAAAAAATCATGCTTTAAATTCTAAATATCAAAATAATGTTTACTTCACAGCTATATCAAAGTGAGCACTACCCTCTTTTTTTACCATAATGTACAGTAGACTTTTAAAATTAAACTTACCATCCAGTTTCAACATAATCACACACTGGGTAACTGAACCTGTTCTCTGATCTGCAAGATTTCTCATAACCCCAGCAGGATTTCAGTTTCTTCAAGTGTTTCTGCAACACAGAATGACTGAATCAGGTTTTGCAACAGGGAAATGGGAAATGACTTAAGGCTGTAGTTAGCTCTTAAACGACAGCTCGCTCATAAATCTTTGCATAAAAGGCTTTTGGTTTGGTCTGTTTTCAAACAGTTTGAGAAACAACACCCAGATTCTTCGTGCACAACAGAGGCTCCAAAGAGGACACACATGCACAGCAATGTTAGTCTTGTCTTTTATATGTTCTAAGACAAACCCTTTTCCTGACTAATTGGCAAGGAGACCAATTAATCACCAATATTCAACTGCTACAACTCCCAAGAACAAACCACCCCAATAGGACATTTGAACAAACAAACAGGAAAAAGCAAACTTACTTTATATGGGCAAAGAGCATCCTGCTTACAGATGTCAGCAACATGCTGGTTATTGTGCAGAAAATAGGGGATATGCTCATCTGGCAAGTTGATGGCTTTGTAGCTATATAATGGCTCTTCTGGAATGTTTGGGAATTCAGTAGGATTTTCAGCTTGGGAATTAGCCAGAATTTCTTGCAGTAGCAATCCAAACACAAGCAACATAAACATGGCAACCTGTGAGTCCCGTACTTTATAAATTAAAAAAAAAA